>CM031082.1:10300211-10822653 GCA_018257905.1 Gillenia trifoliata
TTTGATGAAGTTTTTTTTAATGTTATGAGGCAAATTTGCACATTTTATAAAATTAGTAATTGTCACAACCAAATTGAAAGTAGAGAGAACAAATCTGAAGATTCAAGTTCATTTTGCATTCCTAAGGGTTGTTTGATAACCATTTCGTTTTCAGTTTTTATTTTTACTTTTTTGAAAATTAAAATTTTTTTTTGTAATTACTTTCAGTTTTCAAAATCATAAAAATTAAAAACCAAAAACTACTTTATTGAGTTTTTAAAATTTGGTCTCGAGTTTTCACTTTTTGATTACCAAACAAAATTTAATTTCTTAATTTAAAAAAAAATAAACACTAAAAACTGAAAACAAAATAGTTATCAAATGGTCTCTAAACTTTTCCCTTTTAAATAAAAAAAATAACTCCAAACTTTTTTGTTTAGACTTCATACCAACTGCTGCCTATTTTGATTCCAATCCAATCCCATGTATCTTTTTGTTGTTCAACCCCACCACCTGGCAACCTTTGGATAAAGTCCATCATATATATATGTATAGCTTTTTTCCACCACACGCACGGGTGTGACCTACATAAAATGTCCTTTATAAAGTTTTGCCCACGGGTAATGATTCTTCTCATCTTTCTGGGACCACATGGCTTGCACGTGCAATCACCCACTTCATTACTTCTATTCCATGTAACATATTAAATGTCCGTTTAATAATTAATTCGTTTTTTATTTTTGATTTTCACAAATAAAATATATAAAAAAATGAGGGATGAAAAATAGTAAATGAAGGATGATGGGAGATATGTAAAGTAAGTGTACAAGAAAATGCACACAAAATGAAAACAAAAAAAAAAGAACCTCAAGGGGTTGGTCTAGTGAAAAACAACTAAAGGTTTGGAACTTCAAACCTGAGTTCAAACTTCCATGGTCCACATACGCATTTTTTGGTGCCACTGACTTTATTTTAGTGTACCGTTTGACCTGAAGACCAAAAGTACGATACCGACTCATGTAGTACCAGGGCTACATGGGGAGGGAGATTAGTCTGACATCAATGTATTATGGGATAACTTCTATATTAAATCAAACACCTATTTATTGATTTGTCCTCTGAACTTGTATATAGTTGTGCCAATTCCCCCTACCCCTCCCTCCCTTCCCCGAACTTTGATTTTAGCCAATTACCCCCCTGAACTTTTATAAAAAGCCAATTTCCCCCTATGCCATTAGATTTTAAAATTTTTCATCCAATTTATTCACGTGGACAACACATGGTAACTGTATGAGGGCAAAAAGGCAATTTTATTTTGGTAAATTGGGTGCAAAGCCAATACTTTGAAGCTACTAATTAAACTCTCATGGCTAATTCAAACAGAAAGTGTACGAAGTCAACTAGTGGAAAAGGAGAAGAAGAAGAAGAAAAAAAAAAAAAAGCAATTTGTTGTCTACATTAGAGATAAAACTACCTTATTGCTCTCAAACATTTGCCATGTGTTGTCTATGTGACCAAAATGGATGGAAAATTTCAAAATCTAACGTATCGACTAATTATAAAAGTTCAGAAGAGTAATTGGCTAAAATTAAACTTCAGGAAGGAAATTGGCAACTCTATACAAGTTTTTTTTTTTGTGTGTGTGTGTGTGGGGGGGGGGGGGGGGGGGAGAGAGAGAGCAAGGAGGGGAGGAGGGAGCAAATCGACAAATACCTCTAAATTAAAAAACCAAAAACAATTTTAAAGTTGTTTTTAACTTTCAAGATTTTGTTTTCATTCATTCTTCCTTATTTCTTCCCCTATTTTCCAATACCCTTCTTCATCCATTTTTAAACCCATATAATTTCAAAATCAGAGTACATATTACAAACAAACAATCAGACTAAAAAACTACTAATTATATTACTTTACTAACTGAAAACAAAGAAACACTACTGAATTGCAAAGAATATTACATAACCCAAAAGAGACTACATCTTGTCACTTAATTCTAACTGAGTTACAAATATCCTATTTTTAAAAATAAATCGTAATCCTATTAAGCAAGAAATCCAAATCCTTATCACAAGGAAAATCCTAAGACATAAAATACCAAAATACCCTTAAACGATAATAAACTAAATCATTAACTAACTTTTTCAACACATAAAATGTGTAAATAAAAAATAAAAACGAAATAGTTATTAAACAAGCCCTAAACTAGGTATTGTAGACATTATCATAAAGTATCAATGACATGTTCGCAAGTTTGTTGGCAAACATGATATCAAGACATAATTGATATCAAAACGTAATTGATTATAGTGATAATCGTTCCATAACCGGACTAAATTTCTGCCACCATTTTTTTTCTCTATTTTATGGTTTGTCTATAAAAATTTTAGCTTTTTGTTTTCTTCTTTTTGCCCAGATCCCTTATATAAATTTCGCTTATTTGGATGAGACATCAAAGCTACATTCCTTGAAGGGCGCACCTTGCTGTTAACTATAGATTTATTAGCATTTGTTTTCTTCAATATGGTACATGCATGGGGGAACTATCTGCGCTAGCACCTTAGCTTGGTGAGCATAGGCTTGGTTTAGCAAGTTCTAGTTGTATGCATGCATGTGGTCCTAACTTCCAGTGCTGGCACATAACCCTAATATGTGGCTTCAAGTCTTCGACTCTTTTAATTAGGGTTTATTGAGGTAGAGATTAAGAAGCTACACTTATTAGGGTGACCTAAAAATTTAAATGTCACCTCCAAATTTTTGAACTTCATGTGACACAGGCTATTTTGATGTGCGAAGTGTTTAATCAATCAATGTACTCGTCTGAAAATCACGAAGAAAGTGAGAGATACTTAATTACAAGATAGAAAAGGGATAGATTCCACACGATCATTGTATGATAATTTTGTACTCTTAGCTAGAAAAAGGGATTACCATTGTTATTAATTAATATATAATTGGATTCTTCAAGTTATATAGTTACACTCACAAGATTACAAGGAGGAAAATGCTATATAGATATGACACGATATTGATATGAAGTACGCGTGAGAGAGCTTTTTATCTCCTCTATATAAAAATTTGTTATCTGCAGCTTTATTTCATCAAGGACATTTGGGGCAAGCTGATCTGAAGTTTGAACAGAAAGATGAGGCAGGTGCACACACACACATATATACACATACATACTAACTGTATAAACTGCTTCCAAGTTACAAGTCCTAACATGCTTAATTCTCTCCATCTTTTCTAGTCAAGAGTCAAGAATGAGACAGAAATTCGGAAGGCTGACGTGGGCAACACAAGTAGAATAGAGTCAAAATATTTCAAACAAACAAGAAAAGAATGAAATCAAGTGCATGCTTGATGATGCTTGGTCCAACTGACATGCCCTCGTGCCATCTTGAGGATCGCGGAGAGAGAGAGGAGATGGCAATGACAAATAAGTAATGTTAGGAAGATTAAATTTTTTAAATTAAATTTGTAAATAAAACGATGTGACTGTTGACGTTTAGTTTTTTTTTATTTTTAAAAATTATTAAATTATGAAGTCTTATTTTGTTGACACATCATTTTATTTATAAATTTGATTTAAAAAATTTGGTCTCATTAATATTACCGTGAAATGATTTAAACAAATTTCATGTGTTTTTCAAGTGTGATATATATAGAAACTTAATTTAAACCACATATTTTTTAAAACATCTCCTCAAACTATAGAAAAATAATTTGTGCACACTCTTTACATTATTTTTCTAGCCATTTGATGAATGAAATTTTAGTTAGAATTCCTTGTTCCACAAGTATGGTAATTAAATATAAATTTATTAGTTTTCCTTACTTTGAAAGGAATACTAATCGTTGAAGCCCAAGACTTGTAATGTATATGTAAAGAAGTTTATCTTAAGAATAAAATCAATTGTAAAATGTGAAAAAAGACGGTACAAGAATCACTTTTCCAAAAAGTACTGCGTATAATGCTTATGGAATAGTGATCGACATCAAAAGAACTCAATCGATTTCAAATTTAATGAAAAGGACTTTGTTCTATACAAATTTGGGATCACATAACGAATGTGTTTTCTAATAGTAGGCAAATCCTTATCCAGTAATCCAAGATGTTATAAATTCGAGTATTTGATATTTTTTAACCTCCTTATTTCAATGTAAGTAATTTGACAAGAAAATCAATGGAAATTATGAGGACGTCATCAATATCATTAACCTGTGCTATGCAATCTCTTGGAAAACCGTCAAGCATATATTATTTGGGGATTATGTCTCAGATCTTTTGGTGTCCACGAGTGAAAGGGTAATACTAAAGAGATCCAGTTTTTAAAATTAATTTTGTAAACTAAATGATGTGGCGGTTGATGATTAATCTTATTTTTTAAAATCATTAAATTATAAAATTTTACTTTATTATCACATTATTTACAGAATTAATTTAAAAAATTTGATCTCTGTTATTACCTAAAAAGATATAGAAGGAAAGAAGGAAAATGGTCCCATAAGGGACTCAATCGATTGAGGAACCCAAGAAGCATATATTGCAATCTGTGCTTTGACTCAGTGGAATCACCCCAACACACTACAAACTAGATTAAAAATCTTATTGTTCTTTTGGCCTGAAATTGTTTCTTTTTTCTTTGGATCCATGCCAATTGCATGCCACAAGCAACATGGTCCACTAACTTTTCCTACAGAATCGCAGTAAATTTTTTCTTCTGCAATTAACTTTTCTTTACGTACCTTGTGTTAGTTTACTGCATTTGAATGCAATGCTCGAATCCCATATATATCAAAGCAACTAAGTACGTAGCGGACGCAGGTTTTTTCTAATGCTAAGACGCAGCTTTTCACTTATATTCTTATGTTTGGGCTTAAAAGTGGTGGCAAATTGAAGTTTACACGTCACAGAGAAGAAAGTATTGGAGTCAAAATTCAAATATACATTTTAACAATTTGAGCAAGGGCATTATTGACGATGGTTTGAGTTGAAATTTAAATGTTATCTTGCTTGTTGGCATAGACTCCATTTCTATACTCAAATGCGATATTGAAACCTAAATATATATATAACTCTCAATTTTGATTTCAAAACATTTATGAGTCTTAACTTTTCATGTGAATTTGTAATTACATGCAATTAAGATATAGCTTTTGGTACGTGAATGAATAATTTTTTTTTCTCTAAAAGCAAAATATAAAAATATGGGGTAAGCCAAAAAGTTACAAACATACAAAGATCAAGTTCTTCCACAATCCTACACAATTTGTTGTGGATGACTATATATTCTTCTCTAATCCCAACAGATTAAAGAAGAAGAAATCAAAGACAATCCAGCATATTTTGCTTTGTTAATTGCTGTACTTTTTTGGCCAAGAATATATAGGATTAATTTTTTAGAAAAAGAAGATTTCAACCCAATTCTATTATAATATTTTAGGAAAAATTCAAAAATTATTTGACTATTTTCATATATTAAAAATTTACCATAATGGGATGATAAGGTCAATTACTAGCTAGAGTTATCATTTTTCATTTTGTTTCATGTCTATTTTACCCGTTACAGCTTTTTGTCAACCATCATTTTTCTAATTTAATGTTATTTTTGTGAAAAAAATTGATTGTTAACTTAAAGTTTATTATATTTGAGTCTTATATATTGGTAATGTGAATGAGTTTGATGATACCAAATGTGTAGGTAATGTGGATGAGTTTGAAGCCGGATGTGTAGGTAATGTGGATGAGTTTGATACCAAATGTGTAGGTAATGTGGATGAGTTTGGTACCGAATGTATAGGTATATAGGTTTGGCTACCTATCGTCGAATGTGTATGATATTTGAGTTTTGTTTTTTATTTTTTTTAAGAGACATTTTATTCTACCTCAACACTAGGTTATGACGAACAACCGTTTCCTATGAGTTCATGTTTTCTGGTAGCAATGCAAGCTTTCTAAATTCAAAATGTATAATTTGATCAAATAATGCATTTAATCAATATTTTTAAATTTTGTTTTCTTATTTATTTAAAAGGGTATATTCATCACTACCAAAACATTCAACCCTAAAATAATGAATTCAATAGACAATAAATTACCAAAACATTTTAATTTGGGTTTTCTCTAAAATATGGTGATTTTTTTTTTCCTAAAATATGATGGGTTGACTGGGTCAAAATCAAAAGACACCTTTTTCTACTTGTACATTTTGATTCTGTTAACATAACAATAATTGTATCGTAAATTCGTAATAAATATTTATTACAAAAGGTAAAACTTTTAATTTTATTTTGTTTTTGGATGAAAAAAGGGTAAAACCTAGAACTTGAAACATCAATAAAGGTTCTTCCAATAGGGTGTCCATGGGCATGGATAAGTTGCTCAATCTAGCTAGTTCATCCATGTATTGGTTATAAAAAGAGAATCAATAAATGAAAGAGCACCAAATATAAAGGTTGGGTTTGCACGTCTGTGACCTCTATAATAAATAAGTAGTAATTATATATATTATAATTATAAACATATATTGAACAATTAATTAAAGGTAACCTTTTATGATTAAACATCGTTGATGTGGCTTAATTCTAATCGCATGCATATGTTAAGACTTTTGTATTAGGGCCTAAACGCCGCACTAACAGATATGATACATGTGAAGCTCCCCCTTCCTGGTGATGTGCCGCAAAAGGAGTCAAAAAAGAAAAGAGATGACTTAATTAGATTAAGAAGGGGAGCGCTATTTGCAATTTTTCAGAAAACTTCATGCCTTTTTGGGAGTAGTATAAATAATATTTGTTTTGTTTTACACTTTTTTCAGAGAAGGGCAAGAAGATTTTTGGGAGTGAGAATAGCACTGCCCTAAAAATATTGGTATCAGATTTCAAGTTTCAATCTAATTCTTCGTTTTTGCAAGAATAGAGAGTATATATGATGGCTAGCTCATCTCCTCCCCAATGCTTTTGTTTGGAATGCTAAACTGACGTTAGATGAAGATCTATTTGTCTTTTTACATCCATATGTTGGTAATTAGGCATTTTTGTACAGAGTTTAATATCTCTCAAATAAAGTCTAAATAATCTCATGCAGTACTTAATAGATAGAAATAAGCATACGTTCTTAATCATTGTAGCTAACAAACCCACAATAATCTACGCAGTCTTTGATTAGTCGATCTTGATCCTTGATACAATATAATAGTCAAAGTAGAGATTATTATACGTGGCTTAGCCGACCTTGATCCTTGATAGATACGGTAATTAACTATTGTTAGGGTGGCCATGCAATGACTTTAATTAATACAGCTTTCTTTATGTGTTTAGGTATAAGCCTAGTTGTCGCAAACAAAGAGTACTCAAAGCTTTTGTGTGACAGAAATCTGGGTGGTGTTTGCATGTAACTATGAAAAAAAAAGAAAGTAATAGTGAGCATGCATAAGCATGTATGTTAGGAACGTTAATTTGCCAATTAAGCCTTTAGTTAAAATCTTACCAATAACATTTGTGAGTAAATCTAAACTTTCGCACTCTCTCTTGAATTCATAATTTCATGTCAGTATTCTTTTCTTGTTTAAGTAAACTTTTTAATTTTATTTATTAATTATAGTATGCAAGGTTTTGTCAGATTTTGTACATGTAAATGCTCAAATCCATGGAAGCTCGAACCGATCTCTAACATAAGAAAATGATATATGCACCCAATTTCTTCCTTATACTTATTTATTTATGTCCTTTAATTATTTTTTGATTTTTCAATTTAAAAATCAGAAATAATAAATGTGTGTAAGAAGAGAAAAAAATATGTGTTGAAATTACTTCCCTTAACATAAGCTCGAACCGATGATCATAAGAGCATCTACAATGGAGATCTAGGACTCCAATATTTACATGTATTTAATACAATCACCATCTCGACAGTAAGATAATGATTGTATTAAATACATATATTCACATAAATTATATCTAATCGTCAGACGATGATTGTATTAAATACATGTAAGTATTATAGGCAAATCCCTAAAGAAAAATATAAGTTTTTGGATTGGAGATGAAAACCAACCGAGTACATTTTTCCTCACCACCCTAAAGTTGTGGTGATGCTCATCACCATATTAATTACCTTTAAATTTCAAAATTCATGTAATACATAGTTTAAATCAAACTCATCCAACGACAAGCAATAGGGTGATGAACATCACCATCACTTTAAGGTGGTGAGCAAAAATATTTCCAAACCAAAAGCTCAAGCCCACCACCTTTTTAAAACTCAAATATAAGAACATAGGTAAGAATAAGAATATAAATCGTGCATTGGAAATGCTCTAATCCCTTTTTACCTGATTAATACAATAATCGTTGTTAAAACAAAGTTGACGCAATTATAATCTCTCTCTGTCTCTCTCTGTCTCTCTCTCCCTCTCCCTATACTGTGGGTCTAGATCCTAGACTAGCTGACCTCTCTGACAAAGTTGATTCAACCGACAGTAATAATCAATGGTATATAGACGTGTAACATATGTAGTATACAAAAATTCTCCCCTCTCTCTTTCCTCTATATATATACACATAGTATAGAGTTGGACACCCATCACCATCTTAGTTCAATATATACTGAAGGAAGATTCAAACTCCAATTGCTCGAGCTTACAACTTTGTCCATGGCAGGAAGCACTTTTTGGCTTGTTCTTCTAGTTGGTTTTTTTGGCTTTCTTTTGGGTCTAATTCTAAATCACTTCTTGCCCTTAATGTTGTTAAGGCTTAATGGTATTCCTTCACCTGAAGGCTCTTTTGGGTGGCCTCTATTGGGAGAAACTCTTAGCTTCTTGAAGCCTCATCCTTCTAATTCTCTTGGTGTCTTCCTTAAACACCATTGTTCTAGGTAATCAATTAAACATCAATATTGTTTAATAATTATTTGTTTAGTTTATACATAACTAATTAAAGGGTTAGAGTTAAAAATGGTTAGTTATTTTTTATTTCAGGTATGGGAAAGTGTTCAAATCCCATTTGTTCTTGTCTCCCACAATTGTGTCATGTGATCAAGAGCTGAACTACTTCATACTTCAGAATGAAGGCAAGTTGTTTGAATGCAGCTATCCAAAGCCTATCCATGGCATCCTTGGAAAATCCTCCATGCTTGTGGCTGTGGGTGACACTCACAAAAGGCTCAGAAATGTGGCTGTCTCCTTGGTCACCATCACCAAGTCCAAGCCTGAGTTTCTCAGTGACATTGAAGCCACAGCCATTAGCATACTTAACTCTTGGAAGGATAAATCACAAGTCATCTTCTGTGAGGAAGCCAGGAAGGTATTTTTGAGTTATATATTATCCTGGATTAGTATATTTCTCCTTTCTTTTATGTTGATCATATGGTTTAATTGCACAAATATTAATTATTTTTGGTTCCACATGCATGCAGTTCACATTCAATGTAATAGTGAAGCAAGTGCTAGGCTTAACCCCAGATGAGCCACAGACTACACAAATTCTTGAAGATTTCCTGACTTTCATGAGAGGGCTCATTTCTCTTCCTCTCTATATTCCTGGAACCCCATATGCACGAGCTGTTAAGGTACCTGATATACGAGTAATGTTTTTCGCAAACTTGTCTTGCAAAACAATGTTTATATATGTTGTCAAACTGCGAATCAGAATCACAAATTCAAATAAGAATCAACATAATTAACGATTGTAAGTATGTTTATATATGTTGTTAGACAGGTTGACAAGAGTACATTTTCCTCCAAGATAAAGTCTCTATATCTTTTTAATACAAAACCAACTACGTGTATGGGCTCTCTTCTTGTTTATTGCAAAAAAGTAGCTAGGCATGATAGTGTGACAATTATTATTTCTCTTTACAGGCTAGAAGGAGGATATCTTCAACTGTGAAAGCAATCATAGAGGAAAGAAGAAGAAATGCAGATGGGAACACTAATTCTTGTACTAAAAGAAGTGATTTCCTTGAGATACTTATGGATGTTGATACCTTATCTGAAGATGAGAAAGTGAGTTTCATCTTGGATTCTCTATTGGGTGGCTATGAAACTACCTCTCTATTGATGGCCATGGTAGTTTATTTTCTATCCCAATCACCATGTGCATTACAACAATTAAAGGTAATTAATTACCCAAAAACACCTATCTCCACTTTCATACAAAGCTTAATTAATAAGCTACATTTGATTAACATTCTTTAATATAATCAATTATTTATAATTTACTTTCTCGTTTTTTGGCATAGACAAAATGGTATTAATTTGTTAATATTTTATTTTTTGATATAAAGGTAGAGCATCAGAACATTAGAAGAGTGAAGCAGAAAGATGAGTATCTGAACTGGGAAGACTATAAAAAAATGGAATTCACCCAAAATGTAAGAAAAAAATCTCACTAATTTTTTAGTATTTTATTATATAATTGTTCAAGTTTTATTCTTTGTCAGAGATTTAATTTGCACATTTTCTTTTCCTCTTCTATTAAGTAATACATGTACATATATATCTCATTTGCAGGTCATTAATGAAGCTCTCAGATGTGGAAACGTTGTAAAATTCGTTCACCGAAAGGCTCTCAAAGATGTGAAATTTAGAGGTAAAAGTAGTACTAAAAAAATGCGATGACACAATCGAGCATGCAAACTTTTTATACTTTGCAGTATGTGACGATCGATCTGTTAATTAATTAAACGAAAAATAAGTGGTCTTTTTTGTGCAACTTTCTGCAGATTATTTAATTCCATCTGGCTGGAAAGTTCTACCAGTCTTTAGTGCAGCTCATTTAGACCCGTCTCTTCATGCAAGTGCTCTTGAGTTTGATCCTTGGAGATGGAAGGTAATGACACATATCAACCTCATCAGATCTAATAGGACTTTTCTACCATAGTCCAATGTTCATTAGTATAATATTGTCATAATAACATATTGATCACATCTCTCTAATAAAGGAGGGAGGTTACGATACGTGATTTAGGACCTACAAGGACATGACATTAGCGTATTTGTTATGTTGGCCAGCTTTCAGCTAATTTTATAGATGAACTACCATTTTTCATTCAACAATTTTCGTCAATGAAATGTGAACTCGGGACCTCATCAAACATAGTCAAAACTAGGTGCTATTAGACGAAATGATCGTTGCCCTACTTGGCATGAACTTAAGGGCCAAAAAGAACAAATGTTTGTAATATTTTTATTGGTATATTATCTAAACACAATATTGATATTGTGAAAAAACATAATTTGGGCAGAAAATACCAAGCCAAGACCAAGTATGCAAGAGATTTACTCCCTTCGGTGGAGGGTCTAGATGCTGTCCTGGATCTGAACTTGGGAAGCTTGAAGTTGCAATTTTTCTCCACCACCTTGTACAGAATTTCAGGTAATCAGATCAATATTATTTTCAATATTATTTTCCAAGTCATGTCAGACTAATCTAAACCATTCAATATGTTATAATCTAAGGGCTAATATATATATATATATATATATATATATATATTATATAGTTGGGCTATAAAAGCATATGGAATTAAGTTGAACCAATTTTCATGTGTAGGTGGAGGACTGGGGACGATGACCAACCCATAGCGTTTCCATACGTAGAATTTCAAAAAGGATTGCCACTGTACCTGGAGCATTGCCTCCATTAATTGATGCATGGCAAGCTTGCTGTGTCCATCTCTTAATTTCTTCTCTCTCTCTCTCTCTTTGTTGGTGTTTGGAGTCTTGGAGATGGGCATCTACCTGAGTATATTTTTGGTGGAGCTAGGCCTTTGATTCCATATGCTACATAAATTTCAGTTTGAAAAGTTCTAATTCTGTAAATTTCAATTTCATCCTAAGTTTCTTTACATAAAAGATGATAATCTCTCCTTCTTCTCGCTCTCCTATTATTATCTCACATATGATAGATTTATGTATGGCAATACCAATTTCAATAGGGGTTCTTTTTTATACAACTAGCTTCAATAGTGTTTATCACAAAACTCTATAAAGCACGAGGGGTAAGGTAATGTGAAAATATGATTTAAAAATAACCTTAGGGGTGTCTGTAATTTGATGTTTAAGGTTAAATTTGTAATTTGGAGAAATTTTTTTCTAACATTGATAATCTTTGGACGGAATTTAACATATTTTTGTGAAAATGATTTGAAACCTCAAGAGCATTAGTGTAATTTTTGAAACTTGGGGTGTGGGGAGGGGAGGATTTGGTGAAAACACGACCAGGGGTATCATAATTAGTAGTTAGATTAACCCGATCTCCCAAATTAAATAATAAACTAGTCAAATTAGTTAAAACCTGCAGATAATCCCATTTTTTGTATCAAAGTATAATCTTTCGCTTCTTTTCAGTTTTTGCATTGAAATATATTTATGGTTTTTAATCCCATCCGACACAAATTCAAATGAGTAATAACATTAGTAGTCATATATATAGTTATCAGTTGATCTTAATTTTCATTGCCAATAATTATTGTAAATCATTAGCTTAGTACACAAGAAACGTGGAAGTGAGGTGAAGTAAAATAAGCTGAAGCAATTTGCCTACTTCTAGCTTAGGCAGCCTTGACAACAATTGGACTCCTCACATAGTGTTTACCATCTGACCATATCAACTTCCCAAACACATAGTTTTTAGCTTGTTTTGCTTCTTTAACCTGCAGGAGTACCTTAAAGATTTTCTCTTCACCAATTTTCTTGAACTTCAACTCCTTTGGCTCAACAGAAACTGATATACCATCCGGATTTTGGATACGCGCCTTATATGTTCCTGGAAAGCCAACATTTTTCACTTTTCTAGTCACCTCAATGGATCCAGAGAGTTTAGGGACAGTGATTGAGGGGTAGTTGAGGTTAGTGAGACTTATAGCTGGTTTGGGGCACTTATACGTGTCCTCTGAAAACATTTCAATTTGTGTTTCGTTGTAGCCAATTGCACACAGGAAGTTCAAGTAATCGTTAAGGGATAAGTCGTAAACCAATCCAGGATCCACAGCACTGTTTGGGTCAACATGTCCTGCCCCGTAACTAAATGGTGTTGCCTCATAGAAAGAAGCATTGAGCAATGGTTCCATGCTGTTATCTCGTGTTATCGCTGTGTAACACAAGATTTGAAAGAAAATATCAGAAAGATGAGTAATGCTCTCTTGACAGACATTAATGTGAAGCGAATACATAAACGAATGTGCATAGGGACTTCTTACCGGTGGTCATGATTGCAGACTTGATGGCTGCAGGACTCCAATGAGGATAGAGGGTTTTAAGAAGGCCACAAATGCCGGAAATATGTGGACATGACATTGATGTGCCTGACACTGAGTTGAATGGAATTCGCCGTTTGTCAAACATTTGATTTGTTGGCCCTTGTGCTTTCGTGTAGGCTGCTATGACACTCACTCCAGGTGCAGTGATATCAGGCTGAATTAATGTACAACAACAGTTACTGAATACTTAACCAAATGAGCAAAAAAATGGAGAGTCTGTTTGATGAACATAAATTGTGTTGCTAATAAAAAACCTTAAGGATGTCTGGTGTAATGGTGTTGGGTCCCTTGGATGAAAATGCTGCCATGAATGGAGACGGCTTTGTTCCCAGTTCCGTTATTGCACGCTTTATGTAAGCCCGAGGAGACCTATCAAATTATGTAAGTTTCTCAATTAGTAATTTTACCAAAAACTTGATATTGCTGACACTGAGGTGAAGCCAGCCTAACATATGAAACAAATACAGTCTAAAACAGGCAATTTAGAGGTACTTCATCCATCTTACGTAGTTGAATTGATGTAAGCAAAGACAAGGTTGCCGTCGGTGAAATTGATATGTGAAGCAGGCAGGACATGTGGATCAGAAATAATTTCATTCCCAGCAAGCGCATTGTTAGCAAGAATCATTCCCACGGCGCCAGCCAGTAAGGCTTGCTCACCCTTGTCCACTCTTGCATTGTCCCCTCGAAGGCAGGCCAAGATCTTTCCCTTCACTTTTTTAGGATCAAGCGTGCTGGGCTTGCATAACAGACTGCAGCATCATATAAGCAGATTACTTAGAGAACTTGAATAGGTTTTAGTACAATGAAAATCGAAAGCTTGATGTTTTTATCCTTACGCTTCTTGAGCTGATGCATTAGCTGCTTTAGCATCTGCAGCACTAATAAGTTGGTAGAATTTCTTGCCCCGCAAGGCAACAGCTGATAAGCTTTGTCCCTTCAGAACAAAGTGGATAAAAATTACTAGGGATTTGAGTAGTTTTGCAGGATATATATAACGTAAGCTCCCCTCAAACACGCTAACATGTCTTTTTTATGTTAGAATAAAAAGGGACGCTAACAATTTTGGTACTCCACTCTTCTCTCTATTTGCACTCTGAATTGAATATTTTAACGATTTATTTTTTCTTCACTCATGGATGGGAGTGCAGGACACTAAGCGAGGAGTTAAAATCACTAGGGGGAAAAGGGACTATAACTAACCTTGAGGTGCTTCCAGTTGCCAAGGGTGACATAACTAGGAAACTCCCTATCCATAGTACTAGCGCCGACCGTGATCTGCCACGGCGATATATTGGAGACAGTACCTTCAGCCGGACCAGAATTCCCCGCCGAGCAAACCACCACAATGCCACGCTTAACAGCATGGAAAGCACCAATTGAAACACTGTCATTGAAGAATGTAGTGGGATCTCCACCCAGTGAAACGGACAACACATCAACGCCGTCATCGATGGCCACATCAAATGCAGCCAATATATCTGCATCAAAGCACTCACTTCCTTTCACTGGAGGCCAGCAGACCTTATAGGCTGCAACCCTGGCTTTTGGTGATCCACCCTTTGCTGTTCCATTACCAAAGCCGAACACGCTTGCACCGGTTACAAAATTTCCACCAGCTGTTGACAAGGTATGGGAGCCATGGCCGTCGTTGTCACGCGGCGAATCGAAGGAGGAGTTGAGGGGGCCAGCAACTGCAGCAAAGCCCTTGTTGAAGTATCTTGCTCCAATTAGCTTCCTTTCATGCCAAAAAGTTTGTTACCAAATGAGTTACGAAGTTACCACTATATAACAAGTCAAAACCCTTAATTTACAATATGACAAATATGTTGAAGTATATAAAAACTGGCGTCGAAAACTTATCTAGATAAAATGCAACATAAAATGAGTGATTTCATTGCTCATAGCATCAAAATTTTTTGCATAAAAAGTCACACACATTTGTATGTATATGTAATTAAGTTAAAGACAATATTATTATTAATTGTTAATCGTTAAAATACACTTGTCAGACCATTTTAGGTGAACTGAGGACGACTGCATACATGCAGATAATAAACTACAGTAAGACAAAAGTCATGTTCTGGACCTGTCTTCTCTCCAATTATTATAACATAATTTGTTTGTTTAATCTAGGAGATCTCCTTATAATATAATATATATGTCTTCTTTTACTGTCTTTCTTTTGGACTACAAGCAGTGAAAGAGTCTAATAGAATAGTGAATAGAAGTTGGATTTTTAATGATATATGGATGCGAGCACGGGGCAGGGCCGCAGGGCACCTTCCTTCATGCTAGCTGTTGGACAAAGAGTTTGACTACAAAGCTTGGTTAATTTATTGTCAGAAAGATGTCTTTTCAAATATTAAGCAAGTTGATTTGGGAAAGTATTTCTCCTAATGCCAGTAATAGAATATTCACAAAGATTTTTATAATCCACTTACACTGCCACAATAAAATTACATCATCGTAATAAATTTAATCACATGAAATCTCTTCTAAACGAGTATCACTAGACCACATGTTAGTGGGTGATTTGAAAAACTTTTAAATAAGATAATTGATTAGAACCTTAGGTGTAGTTTTCAATTACGAATTTAATTAACAAAAAATGAATTAAATTATAATCTAATTACGTGCATCTTAAGAAATTGGATCAGATACAACGAAATGAAGCAGTAAAACTGCAGTTTACCATATACATTTCATCTTATTGATAATAAAGCAGCTTAATATTCTCAATTTATATGCCGTTCTAGGTGTCTAGAATAAGAATAGGCACAACTTTATGAGAAAGTTTCAAATGAATCATGCTTTATAGATACCATTTTCTCCACTACTAAATGGGATCACCTTGGTTGGATTGGACCATCCCAGTTTGGATAAAACTGGGCCTGATTACAAAGAACAAAGAAGAATCTCTCTTGTTTTTTTGTTCCAATTGCAACACGCGTGTTTTAGCAATAAGTATATATATATATATATATATATTTTTTTAATAAAGTGATACTCTAAACTATTTTAATTTATAAAAAAAAATTTTTAACTCGGATAAAAAATTTTAACTCGGACGCAAGAAGCGCTGGCACGCTACCGTGCTTGCCTAACTCACATCTTCATCGACCAGCATATCTTGTTTAACTGATACTAAGATACTTTAGTTACACCATGAAATTTAACATTTGATTTTTCTTGGTGTTGTAGAAAAGCAAACAGAAAGTAAACTAATCTTGCTTAGAAAATAGGAGTAGGCTACAATGCTCGCAAGCATTGAATGCTTACACCGATCTCATTATTAAAATGAGGGAGGAGAGAGGAGAGAGGGGGGAAAGGAGGGTGAGATTGGTGTGAGCATTCAATGCTTGCGAGCAATGTAGCCAGTCCCTAGAAAATAATCATAAAATAGTGGGTACCTGTTGCAGTGAAATTCAGTATCTATCTCATTTTGGCAGATTCCTTTCCACTTGGATGGAATCGGTCCATACCCTTCATCACTAAAGCTCTTGGATTCTGGCCATGCGCCTACAATCCCATTCAACAACACTAGGGTTAACAATGCTCCATAACATAACAACCGCAACTCTTTTTAGTGTGAAATATTTAAAAGGGGAATATGCTAAAATATTTATTATTTGTTAACCTCAATCAGATATACTCACTTTGGTACTTTACATAAGGTTAGATTTAAGGATTTTGAGTATATTTGATTGAAGTTAACAAATAATGAGTATTTTAGCATATTGGTACTGGTATTACAAATAAGTACAGTCGCGTGCAATAACAGTTGAGTCTAGGGTTTTTTCTTCACAAGGAAAATTTGAATGTCTCTTACTATAAATAGAATTTTTTGGGTACTTATTTGTGAAAAACCATAAGTGAATACAAATTATATTTCTTCTCTAAACTAGATTAAGGGAAAAGAGAATTATTTGAACTCGAACTACAGTGAAAGAAAGAGAAAGATCCTAACCAACAGAGCAATCATTAAACTAATAGTGGTCCAAAACTACAAAAATACCTTAATTAAATTAGAGTTAAACCCTCTTGAGGGAAGCCTTAATTTTGTGGAAGGAATGCGTCCCTCAATGTTCATGAATATACATGCACGTAGTGGGCACCAATAAAATTGGTCAAATACATCAGCACCAAAACTAATGGTTACAAAAAAATGAAAATGAATATTTGAACATTATTATGTTGAAAAGTACTATTATTGAAATGAGTGACAATACCAGTAAACGAGTCAACGATCCAGATCAACATTTGAAGAAAAACAAAGAACAAGAAAAACTTACCAGTATCAAGGTTTCCGATGATTGAATCTTCACCATATCTTGCCTTCTTCCAGATTGAATTGGGTGGAACAACACCATCTTGCTCGAGTCCCAAGAAATCCCACGATCGAGTTGTGTGTAATTTTCTTCCCTGGTTCAAGAATACTGAGACTACCTTTGGATGCTCTGCAGTGTTTCAATGGCAGCATAAGAACTAAGAAAATTGAGGAGAAAAAAAAAACGTATTGGAGAAAGAAGATAGAAACTTCTCACTAGAAATCTGAGCTGCCTCTTCTTCTTCTAGTGTAGCAGCAAAGCCATTGATGTGCCTTGTGTAGGAGTAAAAGAGGGACTCTTTTGCAACTTCATGGCTGAATTTTGCAGAAAAATTTCAAACATTTGATCGGCGAAAGACGGTGTTTATGTATTTTAGTTGGAAATATGTGCTTAAGTACCTGCCCAAGAAGGAACTAAGAAACTCATAGTGATTGTCCGTGACTTGGTTTAGTTCAAGTTCTGATAAGTTTGGGGGATGTGAGTGTGATCCTAAGTACACCACATATGACTGCAAAAACAGTAGAAAGAATTTTAAAAAAATGAAAAAGTAGCACAAGTACTAATAAAATGCAAAGGAAGCTAATTTGCTTTTTTTGCAATTTTTAATGGAGGGAGAAGAGATTGAATGCTTACCTTTTTGATGGCAAAGGTGGGGGTATGGATGACTAGAGAGGAGAGAAGGGCGGATAGGAGGTAAAGGGCTGTGGTTGGTGGCCTCATTGCTCGGTTCATATTTTTGTTGTGGAACACAAACTTGGGTTTTTATGGGTTTTTAAAGACTTCCAATAGATATGTTGAAGAAAGAAGCCTCCTTGAAATTTGCAGTGCCCAATGTGGTATAGTATTAGCCTAACTGGATAATGCAAATGTAATATATAAAATGAGGAGCTGTTAAATTAGGAAGGAGGGCAAGATGGCTTATTTCATATAGATCTTAATATTTACATTGTCACACAGTTTTGTTATTACGAATAATAGTAAGAGTGAACGACATAATTGATGTGTTATGAATTTGCGGTACAGTATTAAGAAATAAATATACATGTTATGATATTATTAGTAAATTAATAATATTACGTGACATTGTGATGGTTATGCCAAAAAATTATGCACTGTTTTTTAGTACTATAATTAAGTTCCCAAAATATATTAATGTGGACCCTCCTTGATAATAATTGAATATTTGGAGATGTAGGTGCTAGGAGTGCACAAAGAAAACGGGGTTGATAGAATGGGGGATATTGAGTTTTGAACCTTATGTCGTATCCCATCAAGTGGCCAAGGAGATAGCACAGGAAAAATTACAAATGAGAAGCCTACACGCATAGAAAAGGTTGGATGCTCTTCCACAATTCCGTTAGCCAGTCCATTGTCGGCTGATGAAAATGCTAATGTTCTTATAACGTAGGGGACCTTCTTTGAGCCATTAGCTATATTTGGCTAACACCAAAGCTAATCAGTTTGAACTTGTCCAAGCCATAGGCTTTTTTTTTTATTTTTTATTTATTTATAATAAAAGATGATAATAGATTATAAGAGTCGAACTATATATAAAACAACTTGTTACAATCATCTTTTTTTGTTAGATTGATGTATCCATCATTAATATATTTGAAAGGAAGGGTTCAATCCTAGGTGTCCTACGAGAAGTTCTCACTAGTAACCGAGACATAATCTTAGTTGTATCCCATTTAATACTGAAAATAATCTAGAAAAAAGGAACTTGTATTTATACGTACCCATATTTTATCCCTCCTTATCCAGTAATCTTTTTCCATCCAACAAAATTTTAGAATTTTAACGCAGCCTTTCTACCAGAACTACCCGCCATATATAGACTTAGTTTTGACCTTTTATTGTTGACTTGAATGATTATGTAACATTTGGGTTGAAAAAATTGAAAATTTTTGAGTTTTTTTTGAGAAAAAACATAGTTGATCGCGCAAAACGTTCGGACCTGGTGCGCTGATGTTCTTCTAGATGTTCGGTGGGGTGTTTCCACACATTGGATGCAAAACATTCGGACTTGGTCTTGGTGCATTAAACGCTTTTGTTGTTGTTCAGTAGGGGTAACCACACAATAGGTCAACTATAATTTAGTATCGAACTCGTCATATTTGATAATTGAACATAAAACTTCTCACATACATGTGGAGAAGAATATCACTACACCATAATACTAGTGACAACTCTAGTGATCTTTAAAAGGACTGTAAGTTGGTAATAGGCGGGTACTAGGTGTCACTATGGAGTGGCGGTGCCACTGAAGTGTCTTGGAACAACCAAATTCTCCTAGTTCCTCTATGGGGGCTATAGTTGACTTCCCCTGCCCAAGTTTATAATGGGCTGGGCTTGTTTCTGATTCAACCTAAACTTGAGTTATGGCAGATTTGGGTCCGGCTCTTTCTGGGCTAACCAACTCTAGTCATCTACGACAAACCCAACTTTGAAATATGGCCCAAATATTATATGTACCGTTGTCGGCATTTCATAAAAGTAATCATACGATTCTTCAAGTTCAATTTCTCCTCTACAGTTTACAACAAATAAATGCTTGATAACTTTTTTCGAAAAAAAAAAAAAAAACAGTTCACTTTCTTTTTTTGGTAAATCATGTTTATTGATTAATTGTTAAATTAGAAATAAGACTGAAAATGACTTGTTACTCAAATGGTAAAATGTTTTCTCTTATGCGCACGATATCATGCTCCCTTTCCTCCAACTATTGCTTGAATTTAAGAGGAAATTTTGACAAATAAGACTCATTTATGCAAGTCACATACATATCGAATCCATAATGTGGATTTATAAATATGATACAGAATATAAGCATCGAGTTATCGAGATGCACAATAGACATGTGTCAATATATGTGTTACAAATTGTTCACATGTTTAGTTTAAAAGTCATTTAGCAAAAAAAAATGGCGTATTAAAAACCTATAAAGTCTCGTCTTCCGGTGTATAATGTTTGAGTCTCTCTACCTAGCTATCTCCAACTAATTTTAGATTATACACACTAATTGTAACATGTGCCGCATCTTCTACCTCCTACCTTGTAAGTACCCTTGGTAACAAGTGTCCCACAAACGGCCGTAAGACAGTACGTTAAACCACCTAAAGCAAGGCTGTGATTTGTCTCATGCAGTGACTTTGGCGCCGTCTAATACCGGTCAACAAGGCAGTTGGCTTTCTCCTATCAACAGCTGCCCACTTACCTGGAAACTTTTTAAAAATTTTGTGGGTGATGGGAGTTGGGAAATAATAGGTCACCATATCCAACGCCAGAAACATCCAAACTTTCCACATTCCTGCAGAGCAAAGCTCAAGGCCGCCGTTTTTGGCATTATTCAGCTCCTAATAATAACATTATAAAGATACACATATTAATATTTTCTACTGATATCTGAGAAGACAAATGTTAATTTTGCTGCAGAAAAATAGAGTGAGAAATAATGTTGAAGAAAAAAACTGTTTCTGCCGTCTGTTTGAGGACGAGTAGTGCTATCTAATCTCTCATATCTGCAGTTGGATTTTCTGCTGTCTTTGCCTACTTCTATCACTTCCATCTTTCCTTATAAATCCCACTTCTCTGCACGCTTCTCATGCAGTCAAGCAAGTTCTAGCAAGAGAGATCAAAGCAAGACTTGAATACAATTGCTAGCTATTTGCTATAGTAACTTCCTCCGATTTCTCTGTCATATAAAGTTTTTACTTGAGATTGAGGTTCAGTACACTAAACGATTGGGTAAGTAATATAATTAAGCTTCTTATACATTGTTGACTCATCTCTCTTCTTGTTGTTTATACTATCGGAATTAGCTAGGCTGTTTGATTCTTATACATTATTAACTCATGGTTGTCTAATATGGTATCAAAATCTTTTTTATCTGTTGGAAAGTAATATAGTGAAACTTCTTATACATTGTTTGCTCATTTTCTGTAACTTTTACATTTTTAGGGTTATTAGCTATCTAATATAGTATTAGAACGAGGTAAGAATTGACATCTGATAAAATTTCTCACCTGAATGACTTTTTTTTCTTGCAAATTATTAATTTTCAAAATTTCTGATTAATCAGATAGTGACGATTTCATATTATACTATATTGTCCATTTTATTGTATGTATGAGGCTTCTACATTTGGTCCTTGGATAAATGGGTTGGATTATTTAGTTTATTGTGCAGGACAAATATGATGAGATGCATGAGGATTAAGGATCAAATTCACGAGTCAATTAAGAGGCATGACGTGCCTGGCTCCCTGGATGCCATCTAAGCAAATTGTCAATAAGAATGTTGATTTTTCTTAGTTGGCATTAAGGGAGTCATGCATGTCTAGCTATTAGACTGACCGTCCGATCAATCCTCATCATGATGTGAGGTTTGAACCTCCCATTTGATGTTTTCATGGTTTGAAATGTTTGATTTTTCAAGCATTTCTTACAGGGTAAGTAAACAGCAACGTAAAAGTTTGTTTGGTTTTTTGTTGATCCACTGACAAAACCTCTTTTCCTTTCTGTTTTTCTTGTTCTTGTTTTTCTTTTCTTCTTGTTTTTGTCAAGAGTAAGCTAAGGGTAATTGTTGTTCAAGTTGTCATTTATAAGCCATCTTGATTTGTTCTTTAACCAATTATGGTGAAAACTACATGCGCAAGTAGCACAAAATATATGCCTTATTTGTGTCCTTTTGTTTTAACTTTATGATAATCATACCCCTTAATTACCCAAGACATGTATCTTAATCACCCCAAATAATTAATTGGTGGAGAGTATGTCCTTATCAATGATTGTGTGCACCCTGTGGTACCGAGATTAATTAAGTGATTATATTCACTCGGGAATCCCCTTTAACACTAGAGTTTTCGCCTTAATTTGCAACACATAAAACTATGAAACATGTACAATAAAAACACTCAAACATGAAGCACACAATATACCACAAAAAAAAACAAAGTTGATGAGCAAATCACACATATTAAAGAATGGGGTAGCAGTGCGGAGTACATAATTGCAGGCTGAAAATGCCAACTTTCCATATATAATTATATATTCAAAGTAGAAAAAAAAAAACTATGAAATTGTCGGTGTATAGCTTTATACATATAATTAAGTAATCTATATACATAAAATGAGAAAGTAAATTTGGTAAAACATTGATAATATTAAAAATGTCCTTTTTTATAGATTTTTTTAGAAAGAATTCAAATTATTTTTTAAAATCATAAACTGTATATTATTTTTTTTAAATAAAATTAAAATATTTAAAAAAAATAAAATTACAATAGTAATTAGCAGACTAGTTATAGATTAGTACAATTACAGGAGGGGTCTTGGTATGGTGGATAGGCTGTCCACTTGTCGCCATCTTAATTTGTGCTTTGACCAGTTATGGTGAAAGGTACATGTGCAAGTAACTCGCAATGCCTTACTAAACTTGTGTCTTTGTTTTGTAATTTTAAATTTACCCCTTGCATTGCATATCCTAAGCCAATCTCCAATGCTGAAAGTGGCTTATTATTTCTCTCCAATGCACATGAATCAAATGTTTGGGGTTTTAGAAGGTTGACTGCAACTTTCCTTTTCTTTTTTCTCTTCGGTTGATCATTTTGGGTTTTAAGTTGAAGCCAATTAATATCTGGGTTTGAGTTTGAGATAATGTTAAATTGAGTTTATAACTTTTAAGTGTGTGATACATCGAAGAAATCCTAAAATTTAATGCATTAGAGCATTTCTAATTTGAGATGTATATAGAGTTGTATAGGCAGTTTTACATCTCACATGGCCGAAAGTTGCTCCAATCCAGGATGTATATAGAGTTGTATGAGTTGCTCCAGTCTTGGTGATGTATAACTCATCGGAAAAGACAAGTACATATGCATATTTGCATCTGATTTTGCATCTTAAATGTTAGGCTCCACAACCAAAAAGCAAGGGAAGAGAAGGAAGTTGTTTCACGTGGAAATGTTGGAGTCCCTCTCCAACTCTCATACTACGCGCATCTACATATTACTCACAACACGAAAATAGTGGTGGGCCTCTTTTGATTGAATCTAACCGTTTGAATAGGAAAAATTTAATGAAATGGGATGAAATCTCATCCAACAATCCAAATGGGATGAAACCAATCTTATGGGAATTTTGAAAAATTTTAATCAAATTGTGCAGAAAAAAAAATTATGTCAACCCACAGTAAATTAATTTATCAAAAAGTTAACACAAAATAAAAAATTTACACAAAAGCAAATGAATATTTGTAAATGAAAATTTGCATCTCCTCATTTAGATTCTATGCATTGAGGCAAAATTGACATTTACATCTTCCAGAATGTATATAGAGATGTAAAAATGACTTTGCATCCCAATATACATCTCCAAAATTGGAAATGCTTTTAAAGATGGACTAATGAGTTCCCGTCCAGAACTCGTTACAGTAAAGAACACTCAAGCAACAGGCACACAGAACAAAAACAAAGATTAAGGGAAACCACACAAATTGAAGAATAGTATAACTAGTTCTACAGAATATATATTAAAATACCAATATCCTTATATAATTAAACATTCATAGCAGAAAAGAAACTATGCAATTTATTGACCTTCTCAGAAAATTATACATATTATGCAGTACTCTAAATGATGGTGTGGAAAATGAAACTAAAGGGTAAGAAACCATTACTGTTTTGTTTTTCTCTCATAATACTACTATGAATAACACGGAAACAAGTGTGGAGAGGCTAGTATATAATATATAATTAGTTATTAATCACAGAATGGTGCAAATAGTGGCTGGTTCTTGATACGAAGGACAAGCCACCACGTATTGAGGGCAACCTTGAGGGCAACCCATGACATACTCTTGCTGTGCAGGCTCGCTCTTCTTCTTCACCTCCTCCTCTTTCTTTTTTTCCTCCACTGGGCCCACACTCACCACCTTAGCATACTTCAACCTTTTTCTGAGCGAAGTTGTGAGCACAACCACATCGACCTCTTCCCCCGTTACCTCTATTTGGTCCTTGTCAAGGTGATAACTTGCTGAGTTCACACCTGCATCATTAATCTTTAATTAGTAACAATTTGGAACTAGAGCTGCTTAATTATGTGATTAGAGTTAATTGCTGGGATTTGATTAAAATTATTGTAGAACACAGTTAAGAAGTAAATTACCATCGACCCCAACTGCAGTCTTCATAGCTTTGGCTCTGGCCCTTTCATCATGCACAGACAACTTGATCACCACCTTTTGCTGCAAACCAAAAACAGCTTCCAATTAGCATAAAACAAAAATTTTGAATCAAATAATTTGCATTTTCTGTCTCCAATGCATGTACATGCATGGACCTCAAATCTCAAACATACCTTCATGATGTTCTTGATTAACGATGACGACGATGAGCCAGAGGTCTTTGAAGGTCTTCGGCTTTGAGAGATTGACGGTGGAGAAGGAGAGAGGGGTTTGTACTTTGTACTATTATGTTGTGTTGAAAATTTGGTGAAGAGTGTGAGAAGTGTTGCGATATTTATAGGTCTCTTTGGGACTCTTTGGTGAGCCAAAGTGCTTTTCTGATGAGAAGTGAGAACATCATAGGCAACTTCCTATTGCCTGTTGGTCACGTTTTTTCGTTTGTTTTGGTGGAAAGCTTATTGATTGGGTCATGATATAGAAATGAGCTCTACCCTAAATGTGAGATATTATTATTTGCATTTTGTTTTTCATTTTTTTGGCCTGTCATTTAGTTTTTGTTTATTTTGAAGAGTTGTATATAATTTGTGTTTCACTTTAGTATGACTGCAAAAATGTGTGGAGTTATGCATATTTACTCTTGGCGTGGCTCCATCCAAGCTATTGTTTTTGACCAACATAATCCTAACAACGAAAACAAACACAATAATTTACGAATTAAAGTTTCGTAGTTTAGTACTAACAACGTTATTATCTTTTGAGATAAAACTCACACAAATATATTGTGAATTTTCGTAATTAATTAAGACTATTATATTGAAGACAATATCCGTGCCGAATAAGATTTAGTAGTGACTAACACTACCATGCATGTTGCATAATACATCCTTTGCGAACTTGGGACTGGACAATGAAATTGAAGTATAATTTGACTTTGTGAGGAGAATAGGATGAAAGAAACTGTGGAACTTAGCCATCCAAATTGAATAAATTAAAATATAATAAACCAAAATTCAAAAAAAAATAAGTATTTATACTAGCTAGCAGCTTTCACACATGCATATATAGAATGTGCTTAGGAGGAAATTATTGTGGTAGAGAGAAGTAAGAAGTGGTGGAGAAAGAAAGTGAGTGTAAATTTTAAAATTAAATTATTATAATACCCTTTATTTAAAAACAAATATTGAATCTCCTTTAATTATAAGAGGTATAATTGGCATTTAACCTCTTTGGTTAAAGGTTTTCTTAATGTCTAGTGTGTGTGTGTGTAACCCCTTTTATATAATCGCTGTGGTCCCTTTAAACTTAAATGGTATTCAAGGTATTATGGATTCTGGTATGAAGTCAGCCACCCAAATGAAGGACTTGACTTGTCAATATATGACTAATAATTCATGTGATGTATGTATGTATAATACCATTTATGAATTTCTAAAGACAGTTGTCACTTCGTTTTCTATTGAAAAATCCGCATTAAGCCTTTCGTTCTATAGAACTCATCCCATCTATAGAAAGCTAGCTGTTACATATCACCTTTCAGTCACTCAACATGGTTATCTCATGCCCATGAATTGGGAAAGTTTAGTACATCTTGCACAAACCTTCAGCATGCATAACAACTTATAAATGGTTTTGGTCTAATAATCCATTAATATTTTGGGCAAAATACAAAAAAAAGGAGAATTAGAAGGTATACGAGTAGTAGTCAATAGTCTATTAGTCTTCCTAAACGAAACATTTAGTTTGTCATCACTCATGTCGATCCCTGCATCTGCATCTTCGTGGAAGAAGACTCGGTCTTGTTATTTCGTAAGTCACTCATTTGTATGTGTGAAAGATATAGGAAACAAACCAACCAATGGTTTGTGATGGACTAAGAAACCGCAACCACAAACCAATTCAATACCGCTGCATACCCAATTACCCATTGGTTTCAATTTGATTATAATTCTCTTACAATTTAAGTTCATACAAGTGCAGTTTTTTGTATTATGTTTCTTAATCACATTTCTAAATACAATTTTTTTACACCGATGAAACTAATATGAGATTTGATTCTATTTAACCTTATCATTTAGAAGAAAGAGAACTTATGACATAACTTTTTATTGGTGAACTTACATAATTATTGTTGTTCAAACCTACCTATTAGAAGGACTCGACAATAGTTTCAACGTCGGTTTCGGAATGAATTAGGACTCGACACTAGTTTCAACGTCGGTTTCGGAATGAATTGTGACTAATGAGTAATGAATAATAAGGTTAAATTAAATTTTGAATGGGATGAAGATCAATTTGATTCATGGTCATGGACTAATTATACGACTTATACATTCACATTCAAGGACATTACAATAAAAGAATTTCCAAATAGCACTCATGTTATTCAGAAGCAATTTTTCAACCATTGAAAATTATTTTTGGCGTTCATGAAAGATAAAGCCACCCTTAATTAGCGCAAATTTGAACTCGTCGTCGTTCTCTATTGACTTCTTGTTTGCCTCAATTAGTTTGTCTCCACTGAATTTGTGCCCAAAGGAAACTAGAACCCTTTTCATTTTATTTTTATTTTTATTTTTTTAAAGAGTAAATTAGAGAAATGGCCCTAAATAGATTGAATTGGAATTTCGTTCCCTGATTTAAAAATCCATAACTTTTGTCCTTGAACTTTGTTATAAGTGGAGTATTGGTCTTAAGATTATTTGTATTTTCCGTTGATGAGCTTACGTGGTTGATATGTGGGACCTAAGGGAAAATATTCTTTTTGCAACACTAAAATATGTCAAATTTCAATGGTATGTATCATTGACATACAGTTGAATAATTTAAAATTTATTTAAGGTCTACTACAAACTAATCTGGATCATTCAATAGTCGTACTATTAAATAGTAAGTACTACCGAAGATTTTTCCCACTAAAATGAAAAACAAATTTGAAGAAAGAGAAATTTTAAACATGAATCTCTGTTTCTCAAGCCGTAGCCACCGCAATCCTCTCTCTCATGTCCTTCTAAATGAACCCACAATAAAGCCTTCCTCCTTTTCCCAGCCGCAGCCACCACCACCCGCTCCACCCCCTCTCTCTACCTCTCTCATACCCTCCCAAATCAACCCACAATAAAACCTCCCCGACCCTACAAACCTACAACCAACCTACCCACCTTCGATATGCAAAAACAGAGAAAAACGAGAGAGAGAGAGCACGTGAGATCTCTCTTGGGCTTCACCTTACCAGTCATCTTTGGTGATCAGCCTTCTTCTTTGATTGGACGGCAGAGATGAGAAAGGCTGGATGCCCTGCCCATACAGAAAACCCTGACGCTAGCACATTTCCATGTGGCACTGGCACCCGTATTAACGCATTTGTGGGTCCCATTAACTTGGCACCCAAGGACATTGACGGAAAACGTAAGAACCAATGCTACACATTTTAGCCAATTTAAAAATTAATTATAGTAAATTTTTAGTTCAGAGTTAAATTTACAATTGAGTTATAATTCAGGATGTAGCTATAATTTGCTTTCTTTTTTAGGTAAATTCATATTAGATACCAAGTTGGGTATAAATTTTAAGGAAAATACCATATTTAAGGAAAAATACCAAGTCTAATTAAATATTTTATGATAAGTCACAAACTTTATTGCAAGTGATCCTATGACTAAATAAAAGATATGAGAGATTACCATATTGTCCTCAAGTTTATTTCTTTCATAATTTTATAAGGCCTTTAGAGCTCGGAGTTAACTTTGAAGGTTTAGGGTTTTAAAAGGTCGGTCAAGGTTTGGGGTTGATCATTTTGGGTTTAGGGTTTTAGAATGCCCTAAGCGATTAACGTAATAAAAAAATTTTTCTTCTAAAAAAATTCATACTCATGCTTGTTAGTTACAATTCATTGGGAAAATTAATGGCTATAACTTTGTGATGGTAGGGTTGGACATTATTGTCATTTTACCTAGCAAATTAGTTTGACTTTTCAACTAGTACCTAAACTAAAACTATGGTATTTTAACTTAAAGTTATTTTGAATTTGGTATTTAAACTAAAAACTCTCTTTTTTTTTTTAATAATTAAAAGGCAACCTTTCTGAAAGCCGAGGTGCTTAATAAGTTCTGCATCGTGATGAACTGTTGACCTAGTTGACTTGTTGAAAAGGACTATTGTTTTCTGAAATCAGATCAATGACAAAGCAAATTACATCATATCTCATTTAAAGGTTTAATAAATCTAGGATAAAAATACAATTACTTCTTTAATCCCCAACTTGATTGGAGTCCTTTACTCAGTTGGAATTTGGAATTATTTAAGTTTCTAATCCTCATTTGATTCAAAAGCATTACCCTTGATAGAGGCAGAATTCTTGCAGATTTTTTTTTTTTTTGATTTAGGGCTCAAAATTAGTGTTGGAATAAGAATTTGAAAGTGGCGGTTGATTAGGAGAAGCAGCATTAGAAGTTTCTGGCAGTGGCAACCGATTGGTGGTGGCAACGAACCAATCAGTACGGGCAAAAAGTTTTGGCGTTGCAGTTCGTGTTTCCTGTTTTGTTTTGGTGTCCTATTTAGGCGATTGGTGTCCTATTTGGATTTGAATTTGGCTTCTTGGTTGGATTCCTTGCTTAGTGGAGAGATTTTGTTAATTACCTATTTGATTAGGTTTTCAATTTAAGATTAGAATTCTCATTGTAACCTAAGTCCTATACTCTATAAATAGGACCTTAGGGTTTTATTTTGTGTGCCGTCACCATTGGTTTAGAGGGTTTTCTATAATTGAGTTTTGGGTGATGATCACTATTTGGAGTCATGAGTGTATGGGAAATTCATGGATAATTCGTTTGGCAATTTGGTGAGAGTCAAGTTTTGAGTTTGTGAGTTACAGAACAATTTGGGAGAGGCTTCTCTGTTTATTTTGGGTTCTCTACTCATTTGATTTAGGGTTTGTAATTTGTGAGATTTGGGTTGTGAGAGTTAAACACTCTTTTGTAATCTCCATTTGTTTAGTGGAATTTCCTCGGTGTGATTTGCTCGTGAACGTAGGCTTTTACTCCGAACTACGTAAATCTCTTGTGTTCTTTTGAGATTGTTTGTTTTCACTTTCGCCTACGATGTTGATATTTGGTACTTTGTTAGATTTCGCTTGCGCTTGAGTATAAAAGTACAACAATTTTTTTATAGTTTCGACATGGAAATAGACATTTAATAATTTTTTTTAAGTTACAAAATTTCATTATTTATCTAAAATAACAATTAGTAACCTTTCTCAGCTTCTGACTTATCGGTTTTGCTAGTATTGGTTGTCTTTTTCATGTTGTATAAGGTTAAAATTGGTTTTCTTGGTTCATGTATTTAGGGGGGCGAGGGGTGGGTTCTATAAGGAGCCTGGCTCCTTCCAAATGCTTTGAGTGGAGGGAAAGGATAGGTTGCATTAGTAGTTACAGTCTGGGTCCTACTGTGGTGTCTGACTTGTCTAATCCTTTATAACATAAGCTAAGTTTTTTCCCTTGTAATCTTTTATTTTATCAATAGTTCTTTTTTTTTTACTAAAAACTAACTCCTAGTTAATTAAATATAAAAAAAAAGGAAAAAGAAAAGAGGAATGAATGTGTCAAGTTAATTTAAAATTCACACTAACCAACCTTGAAATCGACAATGTAAAAATTTTATTAGAATTGTCCTCATCATGATTCATTCGTATACCAAATAGGACCAAAACAAAACAAGTCCTAACAACGTCACACTCTTTGATGTAATCGCGACGTCTTCTGATGATGCATCTATGGAGTTCCGTACACATTTTTCCTCTTAAAAATCCTAACCCACTTAAGCTATCGAAGAATTGTAATTATATATGCCAATGACGGTAGGTCAATCTCTTTGACCGCGTTAAGAAAACCTCGGCCATGCGAGAAGATTAATTAATAAGCACACATCAGATTTAACATTACATTATCAACTAATGTGATCAGAATACACAATCTTTATCATTTTCTCATAAAATTACATGACATATCAGAAAGGTCCAGTCCTGTTAGGGATTGGTGCTGGGAATCTCATAAAACTTGTAGTGAGGCAAAAAATGCAAAAATTTCTGCACCAAGATAATCCTTTTCAATTAAAAAAAAAAACTTTTAACCACATGAATCATGTGATCGACTTTGGTTTGGAAAGAAGAGTTATTTATTCCGGCAAACTACAAATTAATAATTGTTACTTCCTTTTGGGGTCGTCTATGGACAATAATGTGTTTAGGTCAGTCAATGGCAGATTAAATTAGTAGAAATTTTGGCCCAAGTGTGAACCTATTGAAAGGCCATTACGCCGTTCATTGTTTGTGTGTTTGACAAATAAAAAAAATTTTAAATGTAACATATGCGTACATAATACATATTTGATTAAATCCTCAACTCATTGTCGTCTTCTTCTTCTTCATTAAAAAAAAAAAAACCTCATCGTTGGAGAATAGAAGATAACAAACATGATGAGATTTTAAGATTATATTTTATTTTTTAAGTTATCCTCCAAGTTAGTTTTTAAGAGGAAATAATATCAGGTTTCTTTTGTCTTTATAGATATAGGTTTTCTATTTCGGTTAAGTTTGATTTATTTCATGTTTTGGAATGGGAGCTTCGAGACAAAAATATATACTATATTTTAAAGAACTCAACTAATTTTTAAACATTTCAACGAAGGATAAAGACACAAAACCAACTAAAACTAAGTCGAAAAATATGAAAATAATTTTTTAAAATACCATCCATACTCCTAACAGTTTTGTTAGTTAATAGACTCTAACCCACACTTCAACAAAATTACATACATGCCATTAGCCTTACCCGCTCATCGGCCATTTTTACTTAATCAGTTTAAAAAATATATATATATATATATATATATATAATCAGTTTAGTATTTTTTTAGTAGAACCAGCTTGTATAGTTTTAGTCGAATCAGTTTGTATACTTTCAACAAAAGCACATACATGTCATTAGTCCAACCACTTATCGACCATTTTTGAAGAATTAGTTTAAAATATATGTAGAATCAGTTTTGTATACTTTTTAGTAAGACTAATTTGTATAGTTTTAGTAGAATCAATTTGTATATTTTCAACAAAACTACATACATACCATCAGTCCAACCCCTCCTCAACCACTTCTACGGAAGTAGTTTGAACTATATGTATAGTGTTTAGTAGAATCAGTTTCAACTATATGGAGCTTCAGCCAACACGAGGCTGCCACCACCTTCAGTACGTAGGCCTACAACTTGCAGCCATAGGCATGCCTTCGAACCAGAAATTGTGACGGCTTTCAACAGTCCAGAGCAGCTAAAAGTGACAATTCCGAGAGTATTAATCAAATATAGTCTTCGGCGCAATATAATTTATATGGTATTTGTTGAAAGTCAGGTAAAGTCCTCAACTTGCGAACAAAATACCAAAAGTAATCAGCTTTCCCACAACCAAATCGCACAAAAGCAATATGCTTATAGAACTTGATTTTAGCTGACACAATTCGTCGAACAATTGTCGTGCAATAAAGAAACTGCACACTTTGAGAAAAGATGAACAATCTTGATGATGAAAATAAATTGGTTTTGGGCTTCGTAACAAACTAAGCAAGAATCATACTCATACTACAAACCAAAGATGACTTCGACCTTCAATTCATTGTTAGCAAGAATCACACTTAAAACCCAGTTTCCATGTTAACTCAATTCGCTAAATGAACAAAAATGAAGTAATAAAACGTTGCAGAATGATCAACAAGAGGAACCTTCAGAAAACATAACCTCAGTGAAGCAAGAATCGTGATTGGGGCATTCAGTCGAACACCTGAGATGCACAAATACTGCACAGAAATTGCTACACTACAGATCTTCACAGTAATACCCAGAAAAACTTCATCAACAAATCATCATTCATAAACTGAATTGACTTCGGCCACAAACATAATATCTGAATATTCGCCAAAAAAATCCCCTAATCAAGAATTAACCTAATTGCAACACATGAAATCCCAGAATTTGCAGCAAGAAATTGACAACAGAGGATCAAGTGTGAAGAAAAACAAGGTCCGCTTTGAAAATTAAATAGATATTTTGTAGACATAAGTTTGCACTGGGTCTCTCACCATCTAATACAATCACTGTCTTTCTCCAAAAATTACTTGAAAAAAAGAAGAAGCTAAACATATGTAATAGACCAAGATCTTATCTCTTCCAATTTTTCAGTAGGAGCAACATATATGGAGGAGAGAGAGAAGGGAGCATGTAACAGATGGAGGAGAGAGAGGAGAGATGAGAGAAGGGAGCAACAGATGGAGGAGAGAGACGTGTGAAGAGGCCTTACTCTTTGAGTTTTTTTTTTTTTTTGGTCAAAGAAAGATATATTAAGAAGGGACTAAGCCCAGGAAAGCAAAGTACATCGAGACTAAACCAGAAAACGCAGAAATAGAAAAGCAGACAAAGCAGCAGTTTCGACCGGAGGCAAAGGAGGAGGAGAAAGGAGAAAAAAGAGGTCAAATTTTAATCATACGTTTGTTAATACGTTTGTTAAATGGTTTAAAATTTATTTAACATCCGCATCAAATTAATTTAGGACCATTCAATGACCATATTATTGAAGAGTCCGTTTTTGCTCACCCCCCTCTAACCCAGGGTGACTGTTACCTCCCCTCCAAAATATTAACTCGTGTCTCTTTAACTAGGAGTAGGCTACAATGCTCGCAAGCATTGAATGCTTACACTGATCTCACCATTAAAATGAGGGAGGAGAGAGGAGAGAGGGGGGAAAGGAGGGTGAGATTGGTGTAAGCATTCAATGCTTGCTAGCACTGTAGCCAGTCCCCTTTAACTAACTCATGGTTACTTATTCTTTTATTTAATCTTTTATGAAGAAAAAAAAAATTGAATGATTTAAAAATAAAACTTACCATTTATCCTATCAATTAAACAATTGATTGATTGAATTATCCTATTTCTCTTCCTATTTTTATCGCACAAATCCAATCTTAAGAGATTGAAGATTATTCCAGATTTACTTTGCTTGTTCAAAGTAATTAAGCATCGTATGCATATAATTTTAGTTTTTTTATCATCAAGAAGTCCAAAATTGCAATTAGAATAAAAGAAATTGTCTGGGTATAAGTCACCCTCATCAGATTTGCCCTTCGCTCTTTACTAGTCCAAAATACCCAGACAATTTCTTTTATTCTAATTGCAATTTTGGACTTCTTGATGATAAAAAACTAAAATTATATGCATACAATGCTTAATTACTTTGAACAAGCAAAGTAAATCTAGAATAATCTTCAGTCTCCTAAGATTGGATTTGTGCGATGAAGATAGGAAGAGAAATAGGATAATTCAATCAATTGTTTAATTGATAGGATAAATGATAAGTTTTATTTTTAATTCATTCAATTGTTTTTTTTGTCATAAAAGATTAAATAAAAGAATAAGTAACCATGAGTTAGTTAAAGAGACACGTGTCAATATTCTGGAGGGAAGGTAACGGTCACCCTGAGTTAGAGGGGATGAGCAAAAACGGACTCTATTATTGAATGATAGTAACCACCCAAGATTTTTATGAGAAAAAGATAAAAAGTCGTCACTCACCGTTTAAAAGAAAAAGGTATTTTTGTAACTTACACTCTAACGAAAAAAGGGCCTATTATGTCATGTTCAGGTGTTTTAACTTTTGTCTCTTCTTGAAATAAATTTAAAACATTGTCTTAACACAAAATTAAAACTTAAAAATGTACCGTATGTGTAATTTTCTTTTTTGGATTAATGTATATTGTTTTTCTATTGTGGAGAAAAATAAAAAAATTGTGAATATGTGTCTATGAAAATATGAGAAAATTTTTAAATACTTTGTTTAACTTGGTATGAGAGGATAGTTCGATCATGATGTGCTTGGTTCACTTTGTGCGTACAAATCTAAATTTCTTCACGCACCCCGACACCTGAGAATGATGATTATGCTTTCATTCCTTTGCCTTTGAACCATGATGTGCTGGCTTCACTGTTTTGTCTTTGTCTTTACTTTGCCTTGGTTTGCTTTACTTTTGTCTTGCCCTAAAATTAACTAAAATTAATGTTTTAGAGTTTTGCCCATGTCTTTGTCCTAAAACTTGTGGTTTGCTTTTGTTGCCTTGCCATATATGCTTGCTTTGTTGTGTTGTTCATATTGTAACCGTGCCTTGTTGTGACCATATATCTATTACGATCGTGTTGTGCCATTACTTTGTTAGTGTTTGTGTTAGTTGTGACCATATATCTATTACGATCGTGTTGTGCCATTACCTTGCTAGTGTTTGTGTTAGTTGTGATCGTGTTCGTTGTTTCTTAAAGACCTCGCCTCTTATTGCCATATTTGAATTAAGTTGTTTTGAATAAAGTTGGTGTTGATGAGCTTTGATTCTCTTCTTGGCAAAGTCATGATTATTGGGGGAGTGTTGGAGAATAAAGAAGGTATGAAAGTATTATGAGATTTGGAGATTATATTTTATTTTCTAAGTTATCTCCTAAGTTAGCTTTCAGGAGGAAATAATAGTCTAAACTTCCTTGTTCTTTTGGGTTTAGGTTTTCTAATTCGTTTAGATTCGATTTATTTCGTGTTTTGAATTAGTCTTGTATCTTTATTTTTTATTTATTTTTAAATACATTCTTATATGTAAAAGAATAAAGATTTGTAATTGTGTTGTGAGATGATCCAAATACTTTGCTTAACCCTCATAAAATTTATCCTGTTTACTAACACACCACGATCCAAATCTATGTGGACATGAAATTCAAGGCATGCTGACTAAGAATTCGAAGGAGTGACGAAGTCATGACATGAAAAAGATGTAAGAATTGAATGAAAAAGTTTAAAAAATCAAAGTTTGAATTTGCAAATTAAGATAAAAAGTGTGCAGAGTGGGCGTTACACCCTTATTACAGGCAAGCAGTGTCAGAGTATAGAAAAGTGCAGTAAAGAAAAATAATATTCCCATCCCGAGGAATGGATACTAACACAAAGTAAGCAAAAACTTCCTACATTATGAGAAGTACGAGTCAACTAGTGCCAATAATCCTCGCTTGCCAAGCTTAGTCCCTAAGTCTTGGAGGGGAGCAAAAACATAAAACATGATTGTGCCGAAAAAGAAAAAGATTTCTGAAACCATTTATGCTTTTCAAAAAAATAGTAACCCATCGTTGTAAAACTCGTAGTAATTTCTGAAACACATTTGTAATAAAGTAATAAAATAATCATTAGGCGTTGGAAACAACGCTCCAAAGGATACGGGTACTCATATAATAAAATAGCAGAAGTAAACTAAGTTTGCTTATCAGATAAATACAAGCACACGAGTTCATGCAGAAAGTAGCTACATAAACAGGTTGGGTGTTATAATTACGCTTTAATACTACATACATGTGAAGCTAGCGCTAAACGCATCACAACGAGTTCCAGATGTAACAACAACTAGAACAGGCTGACACCTATGATGAATCCAAAGTGAGCGTGTCGGTGCAATGTGAACATACACGTAAAACTGGTCCTGACCCAGATAGTACTAACACCTTGCAAGCATACATGATAAGCAACAATGATAAATGTATAATCATGCCAATAGTACTTTTAAAACTCATGTAAAATGAAGTGAGGATATTCAATAAAATCATTTCTATTTTCTAAGAAACATGACATGATATACAATAGTTCACATAACACATTTCAAGAACACATAGTGTAATATATAATTTAAAACAAACAAGTCCACTCTGGTAAGTCGTTGGGTCGTAGCTGCCGTGTCTAACTTGGTCTTAGTATTCCTTGGGCTAGGTCTCACCTACATGAGAAATTACTAAACTACTTATTAAACAAGTCAAATCCAAGTTTTACTAAGGAAAATACTTGAAATCCCCTTTGTTTGCTCGTTTCGGAAGTTAAAGTATTGGAACAGTGACACATGCGCTTGCAAGCATTGCCATACGCCCTTACACGCCTCCATGTGCCGGAGTTCAAATTTACCTAAAAGAAACCCGAAAAATGGCTGTGGTTGTATGAAAATCTATCGAAAGTTCTTGGCCGAAAATAGAGGGTTTCGTTTTGGTTGAACTCGAGGTGGATCCTTCCATACAAGGCTTGGAAATTGAACTAGGACTCACGGGGAGTTGTTTGGTGGAGAGAAAAAGGTCGATTGAGGCTTGAACCAATGAGAATCTCGTTGAAAAAAGTTCGAATCTTCGTTGGAGTTACTGTACAGTTGAAGGTGTGAGGTTTGAGCAGCTTGCAAGGCTCGGTTCTAAAGGGATGAAGGTGAGTTAAGGAGGTTTGAGATGGTGGTTTGTCCGAAATTTCAAGGGTGGTGGTGATGGCTCTCAGCAACAAATGGTGTGGGTGTGAATGAGTGTGTGCAGAGCACGGGGAAGGGAGACACAAAAAGAGTGAGTGGCAGATAATGTGAGGAGAGAGGAAGAGATGTTGGGTTTGAGTTGGTGCAATTCCACAACGAGAACACTCGATTTAAAGAGTAGGAGAAATTGTAAAGAATTGCATGTAGTTTTGTCCAAAAGCAAAGTTTGAACAGTGTTTTCAGAGTGTGCAAAACACTTGGGTTCCCATGCAAGCACACATAAACTCAACCCACAAGAAATCAATACAGGAAATGACAAATTATCATCTTGCCCTTGCACATAACTTGTTCGTTACAAGTTCGACTGAGATCCCGTTTGCGCTCACGTGTTTGTAACGAAGAGTCCTACACAAAGGTCACAAGAAAAGTACAAAATTATGAAGAAAAGTCAAAAGTTCATGTAGGATTCCATTTGGCCCAATAAGGGCATTTTTGTAAAATTATAACCTTAAAAAATAAAATACAATAAAGTTAAGAACGGGATGTAACATTTACACACATATATATAATATATAAATTCATCCTAAAAGCCAACCTTTTTAAGCCATAATAAAAGGTTTACAAGAGAAAAGTGATTTATCTTTTGACTATAGCTAATTCTGGGTTAATCAATCTTTGTCTTAATTTCTATGATGGAAGTTGATATGATAACTTCCCAGACATCAATGACCTACTTTTTAGATTCAAACAATCACCTTTGTGGAAAGGTAAGCATTGATTTGAATAAAGTAAACACAATTAGAAAATGTTGATAGTAATTACTGATTAACTATTATTATTATTATTATTATTATTTATCTACGTTTTGAGATCATTCTCGTATATATTCATCTTAGCCGCTTATGCTTTGTGAATCCCATAAATATAAATAATTCAAATTCTCTAAACACGTACGCAACTGATTCTAATATTTTTCAAATTCTTTTATTTTTGTAGGATGCTATGCTTCAAGTAACGTTGATATCAGATGATGTAATTGAGTCATGATGACAAAGTGCTTATACAATATGCACATGAAAAAGATATGATTAAATTTAATTGGAGTATATAGGACAGGTGGAACCTTCATTTTGTCTGAAAATTTCATTTTGTTCACTTGTTTTTAACAATGTGATATTATCATTAATTTGAAACAACTACTTTGTTAATTTAATATGGAGTGAGATTAGTTGCAGCAGCAGTCATGATACAAAGCAAGTCCCAAAAATAAAAAATAAAAAGGATACAAACATTAGCCAGATTTTGTATCTTTGTATTGTGGCTTGGTATGGTGCAAGAGAGCTAATTTTAACGTGGAAAAAGAGAGAGCTAATTTTAACTTTATGAATAAAAACTTCAAGAGAGAACTTTAGTAAAAATAACCATCAATTTAACAAAGTAATTGACACAACTAAGTTGAGAGGGAAATTGACATGGATGTAAAGTCTAGGGGGGAGTACTAACACGTGAATGCTGGTCTTGGTCCAGGACGAATACTAACACTGGGGTGTAAGCATGTAAGATGAGCAAATAAAAATACGTATGATCGTGCTATCAAAATTTCACAAATCTCTACATTATAATTTATACTTATACTTATACTCGTAAATAAAAGCATGGCATGACATAAAAACATTTCTCTAAACCATTGTGGAAACTCACATAAATTGAGAAGAGTAGAAAGCAAAGCCCGCTCACAGTATGTAGTTGGGTTGTAGACGCTTTGCCTTAACTGGCCTCTGTAATCCTCTTAAAAGGTCTCTCATAATAGAGAAACCGCTAAACTAATCATTAAACTAAACAAGAATTGTAAATACTTGAAAAATGACTATAATTTCCTTTTTTGTTTGCTAAAACGAGTCCGAAAATACATAAAAATAGGCTCACGTGCATCCACTCATTGCCATGAACCTCCACGCGTTGATCACGCGCCGCTACGGGATGACATGGGCCCTCACGCACGGCCACGCGCCCCCAAGCATAGCCACGCGCTTGCACGCGTAAGTGACTGAAAGGATTAATGGCGTCAGTAACGTCGTTAATGTTGATGGAAAACCTAACAGTTTCCATTAAAGTTAACGGGATATGCTAACATCGTTAACGGAAAAAGTTTGGATTTAATAGAATATACCAAATGCCGTTAGAGAATATTCTGTGGTCTTCTACCTCGGACTTGCCACTGCTGTCACCGTCTGGTTTGCCGGTTTCTGGAAAAACTTCAAAACTAGTTCATTTCTCAACCTTTTTTGACGATCTACCTATCAAAATGAAGCTTGAGAAGAGTAGAACAAGATTTTACCTATTTGGAGTTCAAAAATACGTCAGAAATGGCTTGAAATTGGACTGGGAGTCTTGGCCAAAAAGTCAACTTCTTTGTGGTTGCTCCGACACCACTTCTGAGGACATAAATGGGTTCGTGGAGTTCATATGAACACGATGGTACTAGTATCGAAGGCCTTTGGTCAAAAAGTCTTCATTGACATTCGGAAAACTAGCCAGAAAAATGAAACAGTGAGGATTGGAGTTGATTCTTACCAAAGTGAAGCAGATCTTCACTACAAAGGCTTCTAGAAGTTACCTGAGACGATGTGGGTTCGATCTTGGTCAAGAACGAACCCACATCGTCTCAGGTAACTTCTAGAACTCGGTGGAAAGCTTCGGCCTTTTGAGTTATGGGTTTGACCGTTTGGCTCTGAGTTTGGGGAAACAAAATGCATGGTTGTATTGGGTTTGAGGAGAGGGTTTTGATGGTGGTGGTTTGGTGGTCTTTTAACGAAAACACGGTGACGGTGTCACTATGCTTTCTTGTTTTGTAGAGAGAAAGAGAGAGAACGGAAGAGAGAGAGAGTAACTGAGTGAGGTGAGAGAGAGAAGACAGATTTGCTTCCCTAATAGAGAAGGTTTCTAAAAATATCCATGGGTGCAAAATACTATTTTGCCCCTGGACTTAGAACACACGTAACTTCTTTGATACAAATTCGATTTGCGTCTCTTCGTGCTCAAGCATTTGTAGTGACTAATACTATCTAAATGCGAAGGAAAATAAGATAAAACATGAATAGAGCTCAAATATTCACATAGAGTTCCACTGACCCTTCGAGAGATAATTTTTGTCAATTTTTAACTTTGGGAAATAAAATATAGGAAAAATAAGGGACAGTTGGTCCCAAATATTGTGATGTACTTGGGAAATAAATTAACTCTAAATCTGTATATTCAATCTTCTAAGCCAGATTGAATGAATAATCATATGGAAAACGTCAAATCTCTTGGAAGGATTATTCACTACAAAATGCCTTTGCACCTGCTTCACTCTTTCCTGCATTCTTCTATATTGCTCTTCAGGTATTCCCATTAAGATTTCTTTAAGTTTTGGAATTTGACTCACTGAAACTTGAACAGAAAACGAGTCCCAATTAAGCACATCACTGAAAGGCAGCACATAGTGCTGTGATATCAAAACTGGAACACACTCTGCATAAATTGCCTCCACAATTCTTGGGCTGGCAACTTCATGCCCACTTGGGCAAATGCAGTACTTGCTTTTCTTCAGCATGTCATGGTACGAAAGCTCTTTAGGGAGTTTTTCATAGACCAGTAATTCTCTGTCTTTTTCTTTCCAGTGCTCGAAAAGAAATGGCCTAATTCGACCGTGCATGCCTCCAGCAAAAAATGCTAGGGTTGTACGTTCGGAGGGGGGCAGGCCGCCAACTAGGCCTGTTATTTCACCGGTTTCCAGATTGATTTCAGGAAATGATGCATCTTTCTTAGGATTGAAGTTCTCAGATGTATTCGCATTGCATAGTACGCGGATGGCAACGAAGTATAGTTGCTTAACATACCATGTTGCCCTTGGCCCCTATACAAAAGCCAATAGCATATTAGTTAGTTACTCGACTGTAGATCTGAACAATTGATCATGTGAATATTTGTTTGAATGTGTGATCCAGATTACCAATATGGCAATGTGATATATGTCATAGTACTAATAGGACGAAATTTTACCCAATCGTGGCAAGAAAGCATGACATGATCAGCTCCAAGGCTTCTGTTCCAATATGGATACCTATTAGAGATGATACGAATGTAATCAACCACAGTGCGCTCAAGAACAGCTTTGTCACGAATAATCGGGTGAAACAAATACTCGATGATCATCACAACACTGAATGGCAGAAAATAGACATGAGCTTTTTCAGGATCTCGAGTCCGGAACTTGGTATCAGTTTCCATGAAGCTAAGGAAGAGTCCCTCCATAGAGTATATGTTCTTGCAAGGACCGTTATGAAATATAGGCAGCTCTCCCTCTTCGTAGACATATATCTTAAACATTTTTTCCATTAAGAGGTAGCTCCTACATAATTGAAATAAAATAAGACAGAACTGAAGAGTAAGGCAATTTATTATTAGGACTATACAAAGATTTAAGGTTATACTTCTGAGAGTTTAGTACCGGTGAAAGGCATACGCATTCCTGTAAATATCGCCTTTTGGTATATAATCTGCATCTTCAAGAGGTGTTGTATGGTTAGGATTTTTTATTGCTTCCCTAATCAATGCTCTAGCAGCGGCAAGCCCAGCTTCAAGTTTCTCCAGGTTTACATCTCCCTTCTGCCAATCCCTTTGCGAAACAGAATCACCAACGTGTCCCCTTCCAAGATCAGGCAATGCCTTCTTCCTTGTTGCATCCTACAAGATTAAATTGGTCAAGACATAAGTGGTAATGATCAACCCAAAAAAAAAAAAATGGAAGAACAAAGTTGGTTACACAAGTTTGCAACATAACGATATTTTACAGAAATTAAAGTACCAAACTTGAATAAGTAGAACACCTTGTGTGATGAAATATGGTTGATTCTGAATGTGGAACCAGGATTCATATCTAAGCCAGTATCCAACCACGGAAATTGAGACGGCGAAAAATTAAACCAAGACGTTCCTTTCGAACCATTTGTCACAACCATATAAACTATAGCAAAGGAAGCCATAGCAAACACAATAGCATTTTGATATTTTCTGTAAACCTGCTTCATCTCTCACTTCTTCTATCACAAACACACAAGCACGCATTGTCTTTAAGAACACAATTCTGTAAATGTCTATGAAATACATGTATTATTGTAAATAGTTATCAGGTTTCGCCTATTTTCACTTGAATAAAATATACCTAATTAACGGCATTTTCTCTTCTGAGGTAATGCTATACTGGAATAGAATATGCATCCAGAGCGTTTAAAAAATGTTGTGACTCATAACAGCAGCATAAGCTGGCATCTTCTAACCACTGATAACCGACATGGAATTTTTGGAATGAACAGGTAGGATTATTGTGTATAAAAATTTTGTGAACTTAAACAAATCAAGGAAAAAAAATCACAGAATGAGTAATGATTTGTATAAAATGACCTTAATTATATATTAAGGATTTTGCTACAATACTTAAATGTATTTAATTCGTTCATCATCTGACGATCAGATATAATGCATGTGAATATATGTATTTAATACAACATTATCTGAAACCTAAATTTAGTCATTTGGTGTCATGCAAGAACTAAAGAAGGTTTTGTTATTTACTCCTGGTCCTGATTCTTCAAACACATGATAATAAGATTTGGAGATGCTCGAGACCACTGTCATTTGCATCAAGAACAAAGAATATAAACAAATTATTATCTTAAACTAGACAACACAAACCATCGTCTAAGCAAGGGCAACTAAATAAATTATATTTTCAAACAATTTTAAGCATCATAAACTATTAGAACACGAATTTCACTAGCTTCGTTCACCTCAACGGTATTGGATCTCACAACAATTAATGGTTCGCAGTCATTCACGCACAATAGAAATTTCTTCAATATTAAGAATCTACTCACCTGATAAGTAGAGATCTGATAAGTGGACCAGGCAAGAAAATAGATGTCTGGGTAGATGCTCTTTTCCTTCATGCATACTAAAAAGAATCTGATATACACTTGTACGACAATACTAATTAAGGCAAGGCGAAAGCAACAAGAGATAATAATATTATTCATCGATAAGTACTAAAACAAGAGGGAATATGAGAGAACTCAAAACTCTATTGTAATGATAACAAGTAACAACCATAAAAAATGTTTAAATACTCCTACAAAAACCAAGTTTCAAATTAAAAATAAGGGTTAAGTATAGAAAACTATCCGACCTTTAGGAGTATTTTCAAATTGGTCTCAACCTTCTAAAACATTACAAATATATAACTACTTAACGTTTTGAAAAATTGTCACTCATTAGGTTACTATTGTTAAGTGATGACATCACTACCGTTAATTGATAGTGTCATTAATGTTAAGTAATGATGTCAACAATATTGAAGTTGATTTTCACTAACACGTCATTTATAGAGTTCTGAATCACCACATGGAGCCCTATTAATTAAACACTAATTTTTGTCTAGTTAAAATGGATCAATTTATAGATTTAGAGATCTATAAATGACATAGGAGTGAAATCCTGATTCAATACTTGTTCAGGTCATCACTTAATATTGGTGACCTAATGAGTGTTCATTTTTCAAAACGTTATGCAGTTATTTGGAATGTTTTAAAATACTGGAGCCAATTTGGATATACCTCTAAAGGTTGGGTAGTTATTCGTACTTAACCCTAAAAATAAAAGGCTTATTTACAGTTGTCCCCACTGAAACTCATACTTGCTCTCACTTTGCCTCATGAAACTAATTTTTTCTCACTTAACCCCCCAGAAGTATACTTCCTCTCTCATTATGCCCTATTTTCATCTAAATTTGTCAAATAAACGTTAAAATGGCTTAAGTGGTGCTTATGTGGGCTCATATCTCAGCAAGGAAATTAGACCAAATAAGGATAGTATCTCAACATTCCAGATGAAGAATTTTGTATAGTGGGTGAAGAACAAAGCCATTTATTTGGCTTAAAAAAAGGATGGGAGAGGACAAAAAAGGTGGGAGCTTGAAAAAAGGTTCCTCAATGGTGGAATTTTGTACAGTGGGTTTTATAAAGTATGTTTTTCTGAGATGAAATGGTCAAACTTCAATGATAAGTACCATTCAATGATACGTACTGTTGAATGGTTTAAGATTCATTTGAGACCCACCGCATATTAATCTAGACCATTCAATGGCCGTACCATTGAATGGTACGTATTACCGAAGATTTTTCCGAGATGAAATCAGATGGTGAAAACCATAAACTCTGCCGTGGGGAGGGAGAATGACGGGTGGGTGATGATGGGGGAGAAGGCAACCATGACGGCTTTTCCTTGGTAGATGGAAGGAGATTGAGGGGTGGGTGATGACGTGTAAATTTATTTTAAGGAAAAACTAAACAACTTTGCATGTTCAGATAACCTTAAAAACTCAAACGTTAACGTTGTGTTCTCCAACGATGTAGAAACTCCAATCGTCTTTCTCCCTCTCACTCAGACTACCTCTCCCTCTTGCTTTGACAACCATCCACCCAGACCGATGACGAAGAACTCCGAGCAATGACGACCAACGGCAACATCAAATAGAAGAGCTAGACGAATCTTGAAAAATAAAAAGTCATGTATATTCGCTTAGACTACCAGCCATTGAGACTGGCGATGGCTACGTCCAAGCAACGACCAACAATGACAGAACATTAGGTATGCAACATCATTATTTTTGTACATGAAATTTTTAGGGTTATTGACACACCCCGACTCAGATATTCACATGTCAATATCGAGTCGAGATATGTTGGTAGACATCCCTGAAGGGATGACGAAAGTCATAGTGTAAGTGTTGTGTAAAAGTGCAATTAAATTAAAATTAAAGTCTATTTTGAAACCCACTGGGAAGTTGCTCGTGAGTTCCCAAAAATAAAACCGTGAGGGTGTGGCCCAAAGCGGACAATATCGTGTTAGGGTGGAGCCGGTCCGGGACGTGACAGTTATCTGATTTGGGATTTTTTATTTTTTATTTTAAATTTTATATCGGGTTGTGGTTCTTCTGCTCAATGAATTAATTCAACATTGTTATTGCCTATTATGTTCTGTATGATTAGAGTTATTTCTGATAAATGCTGCTCATTTCATTTGGATATGAAAATTGTGTAAGGATGGTTGGACAAATCTTTTTATATTTTATTTTTGCTGTGGAATAAGAATTGTTATTGAAGAGAATATGAGCATGATTTTAAGCTCAAAATCAACATTTGTTAACTGCAGTTTTAGTACTTCTAACACATCTTTTGTTAATTTTTGGCCTTAAATATTCTGAAATTTATTTGATCCAATGGTCAGAATTGAAAGTGGTGTATGAAAAATAAAAAAAGGCGTGTAGATATCACAACCCTACTTTGTATTGTTTGAGTTTGATAAGATCAATGAATAAGTCAATGCAAAATTAGAGTCACTTGAGAGCAAGTAGTGAGTAACACCAAGGTTATTATCATCTATATGCATGTTGGAAGATTCGATGCAAACTTGGAAAATTGACAATGATTATTTGTTTTGTCATGCTCTTGTTTTCAGTTGAATCAAATAGGTTAATGGTGCTTTCTTTGGTCTTGTTTTCAGTCCAAGCTCTCCCTTTCTTTTTTGTGTTTGAATACAAGTAGCATCAAGAGCTGTAAAAAGAACTGTCGCAAGGGATGAACTCATACAAACCAGAGCTAAGAAAACACAAGATTCTATGGCTAGCATTCAGATCAAGATGTCCCAACCTCCGAAGAGCAAACTTTGCAACACAGTCAGCTGCCTCATTAGCTTCACAATGGACCCAACTCCATATGAGAGAGGAAAAAAAAAGTTGCTAGTTGACTAATTTCAACAAGGGAAAGATCCTCCAATCACCTTTCAAGAAATTGTTCGAACTTTGTTTGTGAAATTTTCATTTCACTAAAGTATAGTTCTTTCCTAATAGAATTGAGATTTTAGTAATTTCCAAAATTTACGCTTTCAAAGACTAGTTAAATTAACTTATTATGGCACACACAAAATATACACCCTAAATCATTATAATTTAAGGCATGCATTTTTGCACGCCGTAAACTGCACGCCCTAAATACTCAATTTTGGTGTTGTGTAGTCATGGTGGTTTTGTAACTTGAACAAAGTTTAATACCTTATGTATTATTAAGGAAAACGTCTTCGTTTGCATGTACACCTGAAAGTGTCTGCTCCTTTATGGGATTGCAGTTTATTATCGTGAAGTGAATTGATGAATTAGGCCATTGTGATTTGTGTATATGGTTATGGAGTGTATGTTTGTTGCTAGAAAGTTACACTGAGACACCTAGAGAGTAATACATGAGAAAATCAACATATGAAACCAGTTTGGCTCCTTACTAGTACATGAAAAATAAGACGTTTAGTGAAAGGAAATTGTATAGGTTGATAACCAAAATAAGCAAAGTAACAATAACAATCTCCAAAATTATCATCAACGTAACACTAGTACTGCTATCCTTTCAATCACACTTGTTTAGTCCAACAAAATGATTACAACGTCTTCTCTACAATTCCACAAAAATTACCTCCATGGTCTATCTTCTCATTTTTCAGGCCCCTTGTTTGCACTGTTACTTTGTGAAAGGTCATGAAGATGCATCATAGCTGCCTATAAATTACCAAACAAATTATATTATATAAACCATTCGTAAAAACAATATTTAACATTTCTTAGGTTATACTATTTACCTAGAATTGTTGAATATGAGGAATGTCATTCTAAGAGTTTGTAATTGGACCGAAAAATGGTACTTGAGTTCCATTCCCAGTACATGATCCTTATAATAGTAAAAGATGTCAAAATAGGTAAATTATATATAAACATAAATCATTTGTAAGATATTTAACATTAATTCAATTATACTAGTTACTTGAAGCTGAAGAAGTTGCTGATTAGAGAAAGACATGTTTCCATGCAGAGTAGTTGCACCTATATTTGTGCTTGGAAATGATACTTGGGTTCCAACATTCATATAGGGTTCTGCTAAAAGCACATGACAAATTTTTATATGGAACTTCTGTTTATCAAACAATAAACAAAACAAAAAGGAAATATGAAAATGATATCTTACTTGAGTCCATTGAAGATAGGATATCCATGTTGAATAACTTGTTGCTCATTTGAATTGCTACTGAAAGGAGCACAACCCTGTTATATTATTCATAATGGAAAAAAAATATTCATAATTGAAAAAATAATCCACATAACTGGGCATAATAATAGGTAATATTCATACATGTGCCTTCAAGCGGGTGTCTTTTCTTGTTGGAGCTTTGGTGGCTTTTGCTTGTGGCTTGCCTCACCTTTCAAGCGGATTCTTTTCACATTCTTCTTGTCCAACACTTTTAAATCATGAGAACATAAAATCCCAACAAAACTGAACTTCATACAATTACATGTGATTCCTTCTGTTAAAGCTTCAAATTTGACAAAATGCTCTTGGGATTTGCCACTATAAGTCACCTTGTACTCATATGTCATCCCAGACTTGTCAACTTTGTATATATTGCAATTCAGGATACGCATGTACTCATGTTGGATTAGTCTATAAATCTCCGTTGCATGTCGCAACATCTCAATATTAGTTAATAACATCTCCGCTCCATTCCAAGATCTAGTTTCCCATTATTTCTTTGCTTTTATTCAACTGAGTAGATCCCAAAGAACGATCATGGCTTTGAGATTGACAAGTAGGTGAAGGATGCGCACCTTGTAATTCATCTTCATCACTAAGTAATGACTCGTTATTTAATCTTGTAGTGTCTTTGTTTTCCATAACCTGCAACATAATATTAATACCAGAGACATGAAATATGCTCTCATTAGTTAATAAGTTGCTTAAGTGATGAAAATGTTAAACAACTAATTTTTTTTTCTTTTCTTGTTATTTTTGTATTCATCATAGCCTTCCATATTATTCTTTTGTACTGAATTATTGTTTAAGCTCAGAATAAACAATGACAAAGACAAACTAACCCTGCTCACATCAACAAGAGTGCGCAGAGTGGGGCTGAACCCTTATTACAGGTTTATAGTGTTAGAGAATAAAAAGTGCAGTAAAGAAAATTAACATTCCTATCCCGAAGGATGGATAATAAAACAAGTAAGAAATTCTTTCTACATTCTTGGAAGAGCGATCAGCTAGTGCCAAAAATCATCGTTTGCCAAGTTTAGTCCCTATGTCCTGGAGGGGCGAAAAAACATAAAAAGGGTGAATGGGCTGAAAAACTAAAGTTTTACTGAAACCTTTTCTGAGTTTTGAAAATAGTATCCCCTCGTTGTAAAACCCGTAGTAATTTCCAAAATACAAATTTTTAATAAACTAATAAAATAAACACTAAGCGTTGGGAACAAAGCTCCAAAGGATATTGATACTCAAACAGTTAAACAACATAAGTATAAATAAGTTTACTTATCAGATAAATACAAGCACCAGGTTCATGTAGAAAGTAGCCATATGAACAGGCTGGGTGTTATAATTACGCTCTAGTACCACATGTACGTGAAGCTGGCGCTAAGCGTGTCACAACGAGTTCTAGATGCCAAGGCAACTAGAACAGGCTGGCACTTATGATGGATCCAAAGTGAGCGTGTCAGTGTAGTGTGAACATACACGTGAAGCTAGTCTTGGCCGAAACAATACTAACACCGTGCAAAGTATGCATAATAAGTAACAATAATAAATGTATAATCATCCTAACATTAGTTTCTTAAATTCATATAAAAATGAAATACGGACATTTAGTAAAATTATTTATAATTTTCTAAATATATGGCATGATATACGATGATCGCAAAGCACATTTCAAAAACACATACTATAATATAATTTAAAACAAACAAGTCTACTCACTGGTAAGTAGCCGATTCATAGCCGTCGTATCTAGCTTGGCATGGGTACTCCTCGGGGTAGGTCTCACCTATATGAGAAATTACTAAACTATTCATTAAACAAGTCAAATCCAAATTTTACTAAGGAAAAGACTTGAAATCTTCTTTGTTTGCTTGTTTCGGGAGTTAAAAGTAATAGAAAAGTGACTCACACGCTCGCACGCGCCTCCACATGCCTTCACGTGCCGCCACCCGCCGTTAAGAGGCTGCATGGAGGGTTATGCGCCTCCACACGTGTCGTTAAACTTAACAGCGCACCGTTAACTTTTGCGAAAAATTCTAGGTTTTTAACATAATATACTAACGGCGTTATAGAATATTCCGTAGTCATTATGGAATATTTCGTTAGAACCGTCAGTTAAGAAGGAATATACCTTTGAAATATTCCTGGTCCAACCGGATCTGGACCGGGTTTGCTGACGTCATGACCGGGTTAGTTGAAGTCAGAACCGGGTTTGTTGACGTTAGCTCTTCGATCACTGCTACAATTTCCAGCCGCCGTTCGCCGCTACCTTCGGCCGTCTGCTAGCCGTAGTTTCGCAGGAAACTGGAAATTTTGCAGGAATTTTTAAAAATTCAAAACAAAGTCAAATCACCACCATTTTCATGCACAATATGTCAAAATGAAGCTAGGAAGACAAGGAACTGATTTTCCTAGAAAAATCTCAAAAAGTGGCCGAAGTTGGCTAGAAAATGCAACGAAATCTCTCAGCCGAAAGTGGAGGTTTTGGTTCTCGTGGTTTTCGAGCCAGATCCTTGCATGCAATAACTGGGTTGTGATCTACAACTTACGAGGAGTCGGTTGGTGAAAAACGAAGTCGATAGACGTCTCAATCGTCGAATAACACGTCGGACAAATCTCGAATCTTCGGTGGATTTTTGGTGCAGTCGAGATTTGGGGTGTTGTCGAGTTGCAGGCTTGGTCCTTTGGTGGTGGTGGTAAGTGAAGGATGTCCGTGGTGATTTTGTCGGAAAAATTTGAGGTGGTGGTGATGGTGGCTCGGGAGACTTTGTGTGAGTTGTGTGTGTGTGTATCTATATGCAGGGCACGGGAAGAAAGTAAAGGGGAGAGAGAGACAAACTGAACATGAGATAGAGATGTTGAGATCAAGTGGGTGGTGCAATCCCACAACAGGAACACTTCCGCATAAAATAGTAGGAAAAATTCTTAAACAATTTGCATGAGGTTTTGTCTCGGAGTAAATTTGGAAGCTGGTTTTCAAAGAGTACAGAGCACTCCGATTTCCATGCAAGCACACAGAAAACAGCCCACAGGAAAACAATACTGAAAATGAAAAATTACCATTTTTGCCCTTGCATATAACTTGTTTGTTACAAAACCAAATGACGTCTCGTTTGCGCTCACATGTTCTTAACGAAGAGTACTACACAAAGATCACAAGAGAAGTATGAAATTACAAAGAGAATTCAAAAGTCCACGTAGGATTCTGCTTGGCCCAACAGAGGCATTTCGTAATTTTACAACTTCGGAGAATAAAATGCAATAAAACTAGGGACGGGATGTAACACAAAGTCGTTTAGTTTTTCCTTAAAATAAATTTACACGTGTAACTTTTAGTGGTCCATGTCAATTGGTCAGTAGTTCGGGTACTCCCCGGTGAGTAACCAAGTATTATCCGTGAATAAATAGGCAAGTGGGTCCCTTTCCACCAAAAATAAAATTAAAATTATAGGCAAGTGGGTCCCAGTTGTGCCAGATCAGATTGCTTGACAAATGTTTGGCAGACTTGGACGGAAATGGGGCATAGTGAGAAATGTAGTATACTTCTGAGGGATTAAGCGAGAAAAAATGAGGTTCATGAGGCAAAGTAAGAGCAAATATGAGTTTCAGAGATAAGCCAAGATAAAATGGAAAATTATGAACTATTTTAAAAGATTGCTAAAATTTAAAATCCAAATGATGGCAAAGTGGTGAGTTTAATTTCAGATTTCTCATAAACGACTGCCCCCAAAGTCTTGTCTGCACTAAGGGCATGTTTATGTAAGGATAATTGGAATTAAAAAGCATAATTGAATTCCGATTACGGGGTACTCTATTGTTTACCAAATATTGGGGAATCAAAAAATTGGTGGGACGCACCAAAATTTTGGAATCCAACTCCAAAATTTGGAGGACTTGGACTCCCTAAAAAATGGTGGTATTTGAATTTCGGATGGGTGGGGGAATCCGAAATGGACTTTTCCTCTCCATTATACCCTCACTTACTTCTATAATTCCAAAATTGCCCCTACTTATAGCTTCACTTATTTGGAGTTTCCTACTCTTTGCTTGTTCCTAATTTTTTTCTTCATTTATTTACTTATATACAAAATCTACCTAGTCAAGATCTCTTTAGTTCAAGGCGAATCAAGTTATTTAGATTTGAAATGGTAAACGTAGTTTTATCATAATAGAAACTTAAAAGGAAAAGGCCCATGTTCAATAACAAATTATGTAACAAAATATATCCATAATGAGTGCTAAAATTGAAAATGCTCCCTACAATTTCTTTCCACTTCCTTCTAGATGCATTGTGCATCAAAACCTCTAGCTCATTCACATTGTGCATAACTCCACTTGCATATGCCAAAAAGAAGAAACTATAACTTGAGTGAGAAAATTTAAATATTGAAGTAAATACTTAACTTTAAAAACAAGCATATACAATACTTGATTTAGGACAAGGGCATTTTAGTAATCATGCATACTGGTTTCTATTCCGATTTTGTTGAACTAGTAAACAATTTTATGGCATCAGTACCATTTTGCATAACATTTTAGTAAACAGCTTTTATGGAAACATTTACTTATCAGTAATGGGGAAATAAGAAATCGGATAACTTCGGAATGGGAAAAAGTAAGGAAAGGGAATTGAATTAACACCTCTCCTCTAGTTAATCAAATTCTTAAAATTAGGTTATTCCATTATGAATTTTAGATAATCCAATTACAGATTACATGCAAGTAAACGTGGGGAAGTCATGAATGGTACCTATTCCCTTTCTTTTCATTCCCATACTGATAAGTAAACAAGCTAGATTTTGATTCTCCTCAATCCAATTCCTCCAATTTTGATTACGGTTACATAAATGAGCCTTAAATACAATGCTGCATCTTTAAAATCTAATGCAGGGGAAACATGACATCTCAACATTTCAACAATAAAAGAAAAATAACCAAACACCAACATTGTTCTAAAAAAGAGCAGATGTATCTAATGCCCTAAAGCAGCGAGCATCCAACATCCGGCCAGTAGCAAAAAAATTGCAGACAAACTGCAAATTTAAACAAGAGATGCCGGGGTCAGTGAAGCAGTGGAAGACAAACTGAAAACAAAAAGTAATTTTGTTTTGAATATTTTCTAAAGTAAAACTAGCTAGAGCCTAGAGATTAAGGGTCTTTTACCCACATCATTACGTGCAGCTAAAGTCGATTGCAATTGAAAGCTAGTAGGGTAGTAAGAGAAGGACAGCATGCACATACCAGCCTCCAAGGATTGAGTAGCTGCCGGTGTCATCATCCACTTGGCGTGAAGGAGGTGGGGTTGGGGGAGTTGGAGGGTCATCATCGTGTTGGCAGGAAGGGGGTAAGGGTGGAGAAATTCTGCCCTCCGGAACCTGGAGGTGGTGAGCCATGGGGTGGTGTGAGAGAGGGGTGGGGTCATTACATGGAGTAGTGATGAGTCTCAAAACAGGAGGTGGTGGTCCATGAGGGGGGTTTTGTGTCTTAGGTCCGCACGGACATGTGGTCTGGATGCCACACCTAAGAATCTCTCGTAAGGATGGGCTTGGAGGAGCTGGAGGGTCATAATCGTCTAGGCTGGGAGAGAGTGTGGCGCTTGGGGGATCTGGAGGACAAAGATAATTCTGATACGCAGGTGGTGGAGGGACATCACTAACAATGCTGGTTGTCGGATTACAAACAGAAATTTCAGAACTTGCATGTTTCAGAGAAAATTTGAAGGTGTAAGGGTAACATTCCTTTTTATTAAGAGGAAAAGTTTTGTTGCTCTGGATTCCACCACCTCTCTTGTTGTGGTAGCCAGGGTAGTCTGATTTGTTGAACCACACTTTCTCTTTCAAAAAAAGGCCTGCTTTCTCAGCAACCTCCGTCAACTTCCATTGATCATAAGGGTAGTCTATCCTGTGTGAAACATGAATTTCCCCACCTTTGTTGAGCATCCCGCGGGCGCTTTTGAAAAAGGCTTTTAACAAATGTCTGTGCAATCTAGCTCCATTGAAGCCCCAAATTAATCACTTATGACAAAGTAATTGAGTGATTAATAGTTATAATAGCATATGAGAATTGATAATATGGGTAGAGAGAGCTTAAATGATCTGCATTTTGCTATATAACCGGTCCAGCATCCTCACCATTGCATAAACAAAACTGATTGTGTAACCAAGAAAAACAAAACAAAACTGATTGTGTAACCAAGAAAAACAAAACAAAACTGATTAATCATGCAAGACTTCACAAAGCAATTATAAATTACCGATCCCTCAGATGAAAACTTGTAACAAGGGTGAAGTTAATTACATTTAACATCCATAAATATATTTACTAATTACGTCATTAGATATTTGTTATCAATACTCCAAAATACACTCATTCCTCCTCTTTTCTTTCACTAGAGAGGACTCATTCCTCCTCTTTTCATTCACTAAAGAGAAGTACATGACGACTATTTTAGAGTGCTAATAACAACTCTCTTTCCACTTATGTCAATAGGAGCCTAATATTTCATCAATTAGTAGAGCGCCAAGTTCATACATAGGCATCACTGGAGAGCATGTTGGAACAAATTTTCTTTTTTTGTCAAACATGTTGGAACAATTAAGCATGGTGCAAAAGACCAAGGAAAATTTTGTCACTTACTCTATGAGCTCGTCGTCTATTTCGCATAGCCGATAGTAATGGCCAGCATGAGGAAAGTTGAATATGATAACATCAAATTTCATGGACTTGAGTGTGGGATGACGGTCCATGACATATACATTGACTTCATACAACACCAAACACCCTCTTCTCTCCAACTCCTCCAAATGTGCCTCACTGCTCCAATGCTCTGTCAATACAGTATCTGAAAGTTTTCAAGAAAATTGATTAATTCAGGTAAAACAAATAAAAAAAGATTAGGGTAATGATTTTCGATCTGGTTGTTACATCCAAGGAGTCCATATATTTTACCTTCGGATTCGAGAGTCGTAGCAACCATGTTAGCGGCAGAGCGAAATGCTCTAGCCAAACAGGCAGAAAACGAGAAGTCTCCCTCACCAACCAACAGTAATTTATGAGAGCTAGAGTAGTGTCCTATCCATCTCTGTTTTTTACCCATTTTTTATTTCTGCTCAAGTTCCTTAAAAAATTATTTGTATTCTCTTTGAACTATTTCACTACAGATTAAAGGTGATAACAGAGACAGAGAGTATCTCTTGACAAAGACGAATGAAGAAACGAATGTAGAAGCTAACCGTAGCTTCCGAACAACGCTAGCTTACGAATAACGCTGCCTTGACAGCTCCTCATTGACAACTAAGCACAGCTTGTAAGAGGAAGGGTGATAGAGAAACGTAGGAGAGGGGAGAGGTTGTTCTAAAACTTGAAAAAGCTACTTATTTCTGATTTCTTTTCCCACTAAAAAATTCATAACACTACATGACTTTTATAGCCACTACAATACATCATTATTTATTTAGCTAATTATAAGCTTTCTTAATAATTGAAACATCTAGAGAAATCATGATTATCTCTAGAAATTCCAAACATCACAACTCTAGAACTTCTATCTTTTGACTCTTTCTTTGTAACTTGAATTTGGTTTAATCTTCCAACACAGCTGATTTTTTCAAATCAGTTAGCACTAACAAATCAATGAATGACACTTGTACTCATTCATTGATTTATAGGAAAATGTTTAAAATTTCTACTAGATAGTCAGATGACTATAACCAAGAAAATGGAGGATGACTATAACCAAGAAAATGGAGGAAATGATCCCATCAATTTATACGAAAATGTTTAAAATTTCTACAATTAATTGAAGAGATAATATTTTTTTTTAAACCTGGTATTTAAAAAAAAAAAACTGTTGTTAGATTAAAAGAAACCTGGGGAACATTAGTCTTTGAAAAATATTGAAACTAAGAAAAAAACATGGTGCTAGATTACATATTAATTTTAATCCTTTGAAGTGTACTTTTATTAAAATTTATATTCTATTTTTGTTATTTAATGTGTTCACATTAAAATTTTGAATTTATAAATATGCACATTTTAGTTCTTCAAATTATAAATAAACTAAATGAGAAAACATTAAAAAGAAAAATTAGCAACACATAAGTATACATGAATGACTGGACCGAAATATATTAAATTATTTGTTTGTACCGAAATTTATTATAATGAGTTAGTGTACCTAAATGTTTGTACCGAAATATATTTATAATAGTGTACCTAAATATTTGTACCGAAATATATTATAATGAATTTGTGAGAAAATTTGATTTTTTGTACAATGTCAACTCTTCTATAATTTTTTCCCTTTGTATAAGTTACAAGTTACAACTATAAATTATTGGGAGTAGGCTACGGTGCTCGCAAGCATTGCATGCTCACACCGATCTCACCGTTAAAAGGAGGGAGGAGGGAAGAGAGAGGGGAGAAGGAGGGTGAGATCGGTGTGAGCATTCAATGCTTGCGAGTACTGTAGCCAGTCCCAAATTATTGATGCAAAATGTCAACAAAATAAATAAAAATTTATTTGAATTTCAAATGAGTATTAATATCCTACAATATCTTTCATAAAAATGAATTAATGGATGCAAAGAAAGACTTAAAAAAAGAAAAAACACGAAATTACCATAAATAAATAAATAAATGATACGGAATATAAATGCTGGCATTTAAATATAACCAAGGGACTAAACTCAATTTTTAATCTTGTGCCAGCCTTTAATCAAAACTTAATCGTATTTAAGAGTGATTAAAATCTAGTTTTATTAAGAAAGCTAATCCTACAATCAAGGATAATATTTAGGATTAAGTACCTAAGACTCCCCCAACCTTTTAGTGTGATTTTAAATTAGTCTCAATCTTTTCAAATATTTCAAAAGAGCACCCAACGTATAGAAAATACCACTTCCGTTAAGTCCCAAATTAGATCCAAATTAGATTGTTTTTTGATGTGGACAAATTTCATAATTTCATAACATACTTGGATTCTCTCACGTTCAATAGGTCCTGATGGAGGTCAAACCTCAAAACACTTTTCTGAAACCCTAACCTCTTATTACCGTTTGCAAATGCACTTAGACCTCGTTTGGTACGCTGTATAGCGCACCGAATAGTACTAATAATCCGATCTCGGGTGTTTGGTGCGCTTTGTACTAAAATAGTCGCCCGACTGTTTAAACCGGGCTCACCATTTAGTACCCCTCACACCCGACTAATTATACGCCCAAAAACCTCCGTATAATTAGTCGGGTCCATCCCTCTCACTCTCTTGGTCTAGCTTGAAGGAAATATTTGAATTACAAGTTCATTTGAGCAACACTTAAGCATGCTATTAACAAGTTAAAGACTCTTAGTTAGAAAACTTTGCTCATGACTTTTAAAGCCTAAATGTTGTGAACCAAGACACAACTCAAAATCACATTAGTAAGTTGTAGCATCTTATACCTTTGTAGAATCTTTTTTGTATGAGCAAATGCTAAATACCTAAGAGGGTCTACAATCTCATCTTGGATGAACACCTTTGCTTGGAGGAGTTATGGTTGCACCTTGAATCAAATTGAAGGTTACCTATGTAATTCGTCTCCTACGAAGATCAAATTTTTCGTAGTTCTTGTATTTGATGAGGATTTGAATGAGTTTGTATGAAGAACAAATTGTGTACTTCACACACACCTAGGCCCGACCAATACAGTAAAAATAGTCGATATTAGTCCGACATTACACCAAACGCCCAACTAATTTAGTCAGTACTGTCCGATGACAGATTATTCTATTCGACTGAAATAGTCAGTTTAGTTCGAGCTGCCAAACAAGACCTTAGGGTTGCAGATTTGAGAAAACAACATTCATGGTGACATGGCTTGGAGATTGCTAAATTGAAATTGTTTTAGAAGGGGTGAGGATGATGCCAACATAACATTACACTAAAATTGACAAGTGAGCTTCCTCTTGTATTGGGTATTAGTGGGGTGGGGGGTTCCTGTAAAAGAAAGGGAATGTTTTGTAAATCCTGAAATGGTTATTTTCAATGGCCAATTTTGTATACTAGCAAATACATACCAAAAATATGAAGTCTGGTTATCTTCCTTGTCTTCTCAAAATCTTGATATGCAGATATGCCGTTTGCAGATATACGAATTGATTAATAAAAAATCCTCTTTCGTTTTCTGTAATAATATTATACAATAGAAAGAAAAAAAAACTGATTTAAAAAAAACAAACAAAAAACCCAGATTAAAGAAACAAAAAACAAGAATATTTTAGCACAAGAATGAGCGATACTTTTGGTCTTGAGGCTGTTGGTGAAACTTTTGGATTCGTAGACCGTACCAACTAAGACCATGTTTGATTATGTGGCGAGCTCTGTGTATTTTGGATTTGATTTTTTCTGCAGAGATGGAGGAAAGGAAAGGAAAAGTTTCAGTTCACCATACTTGCAGATTTGAGATTTGGGAGATACGGGAAGTAGGAAAGAGTGCAAGAAAGAGATAAATTTTAAAAGGTGGAGACTAATTTGGCCATGAATGCCACGTCATTTTAAAAAAATTGGCAATGAATGTCACGTAGGCACTTAACGGTTCTTTTAACTTGGGACTTAACGGAAGTGGTATTTCTTATATGTTGAGTACCTTTTTGAATGTTGAAAATGTTGAGACTAATTTGGAATCATACTAAAAGGTTGAGGGGTTTTAGGTACTTAATTCTAATATTTAATTACTTTATTAGTTACTTAAGGGGTAAATTAGGAATGATAGCAACAATAAGATGAAGTGGACTATTCCTAATAAGACTCACAAAAAATGGACCTATATCGAGTTTACTCAAAAATCAAAGGTATTCAATCAAGATTTTAGGTGAGTCTATGAGAACTTAGGGTTCAAAAAAGATTTCAAATGTGTTTATTGAAGTCTATAAAAAATTGAGCGTATTGAATTAGGATTTTTAAGGGGTCTATATGTTTGGATGAGGAAATTTAAGATTTCCAAGAAATTCCAAAATGAGGAAAATTTATTTTCTAAAATTTGTGAATTTTCTTATTTGGCTAACTTAAAAAATAAGAAAATTCCAATACAGAATTTAATGTGCATCTAGAGTTATATTAGTATATATATATGTGTGTGTGTGTTTGTGTGAGAGAGAGAGAGAGATAATAGTTAGGAAATGTACTAGTAGAGGTGATGGTGGCGGTGATGATGGTGGGTGGTGGTGGTGATGGCGGCAGTGGTGGTGATGATGGTGGGTCATGGGTTGTCGTGGCGGCAATGGTGATGATGGTAAGTGATGATGGAGGCGATGGTGATAATGGTGGGTGGTGGTGGCAGTGACGATGATGGTAGTGGTGATGATGGTGAGTGGTAGTGGTGGTGGCGACAACGGTGATAACAGTATGTGGTGGTGGTGGTGGCAGCAGCAGGGATGGTGGTGGTGGCAGCAGCGGTGATGATGATGGGTGGAGGTGGCGGTGGCGGCAATGGTGATGGTAGGTGCAGGCGACTGTGATGATGGTGGGTGGTGGCGGCGGTGCAATGGTAGGTGGTGGCGGCGGTGTAGTGGGAGTGACAATGATGGTCACTCATGGTTAAGTTTTTTTTTTGTTTTAAAAACTCTCACTCATGAAAATTCAGAAATGACAACTAGTTACATGAAATTTAAACTTAGGAATTTGAGGTCCCAAATTTCAATTGTTCCACGTAGAAATTCTAAATTTCTAAATTAGTGCATGTTAATTTATAAATTCCGACTTTTGTCCAAATTACAAGTTTATTTCTCTCATCCAAACGAAGGATAAAGTAAGAGTGAATGAATTTGGTAGATTTTAAGTTTTAACAAATTCAACATCTTCCTAGATTTTGAGAAAATTCAGGTTGCATGTACTTTTAAAAATCATATCTTAACCAACATACATTCCTCTTAATTAGGGTGTAAACTCCCGAGCGACCAATTCATTTCCCTTCATCGTAAGGAAGTTGTATAACTCTTAGAAAACCCTAGCCTACAAGTGGAGAGATTTTTCCAAGTATTTGGTTTTTAAAGGGTACTCCACATGTTATAATACAAGTGGAGAAAATAAAATTTTTTTTTTGTCCCTTCATTTGTATAATGATATGTGAAGTATCCGGTTGAAAAAATCGGGCACTTTGAAAAATTTCTCCCACAAGTGGTGGATTGCCTTGGTGGATAGGTCTTTCTTTCCAATTCACTACGTTTTAGAGTTCAAACCCTCCCCCTTTCTGTTATTTAGATGAATTTAGTGTAAATTATCCTATCTTCTGCATGAAAAAATACAAATTAAAAACCCTAGCCCTCACGCTCACAAACAAGGAGGAAAACTAGCTAGCATGAAAGTCCTTGCCGATATACTATCAAGGCTACCAGCCAAATCTTTACTACGATTCTGGTGTGTATGCAAGTCATGGCCTGCTTTAATCTCCAGTTCCTCTTTTGTTACGCACCATTGCAGCTGCTCATCAATCAAAAGTATATATCAACACCAACACTGGCTTAAACCCTCTTTATTCAGTCAATCCTCTCCGATATCTAAACTACAATGCACTATTACACCACAAGGCTGGCGACGGTGTCATTGCGAGAACAAACCCTAGGCGTATTTCGTCTCATTTGCAATTTGTGGGTTTGTGCAATGGGCTTATATGTCTTCTTTCATCATGCCACTACATCTTATGGAACTCTTATACAAATGGCATCAACAAGTTTCCGTGCATACCTAGTTGTGTCGATTTCAGTTGGCATTGTACGTTTCATGGGTTTGGTTATGATTCCACCACTCAAGATTACAAGGTCATATCAGACGCGAAATCTCAAACAGAAGTCGTTGTGGCCGTCTATGCACTAAAAACCGGTGCATGGAGGACAGTCGAAGACATCAATTTTGGTGTAATATTTGGGCCGGAGTGCTTATTAAACGGAGATCTACATTGGCTAGATTTTGAACGTGATGGTTATGGAAATCTTAAAGTTTGTTCAAAACCAAGAATCGTCTCTTTCGATTTATGGGAGGAGAAATTTCATCAGGAGCTGGTTCCATTACCCAATGATGTCGCCGATGACGAAGAATGTGATAGATCTGATTGGATTTGGACTAATGGAAATTCTCTCTTCCTATTCACCCATGTGATCAAGAGACGCAAGTTTGAAATATGGGAGATGAAGCAATAACTTGCAGAAGTTCCTCTTGACATTCTACGCGGAAGGATAGATCCTGAACTGACGGTAAGTTGCATTTTAGAGAATGGTGAAGTTTTGATGACTTTGAGGCAAAAACACATTTTGGAAAGATTTTCTTTTTGTTGGTCGAAACACTTTGTGTTATATTATCCAAAGGAAAATGCATTAAGGACTGTTCTTGACATTTCTGCTTCTTATCCGAGTGTGGTAGAGTTTTACCTATATGTTCGTTGAGACTTTAGTTTCACCAATAATTGGAAGTGGAACAGATATTTAAAGTCAACATTATTTTAGTTTGCTCTTTTCGTAACATATAAAGTTGATTTACACCCACTTTCTTAAGCCAATTTTAGGTAAAACCCAAATATTTTTCTTTTTTTGATTTAGACTCTTTAACTATTATGCTACCTATAATAACTTTCCTTTTATGTGTGGTGCAAATAAATATTTCTATTTTTCATTCTTAATTTCCCCAAAAAGTTAAAAATGGTAGGAAACATGATTAGGCTAACACTTAAACAATTTTATTGCTATCATTATTATGATTTCCAATTGTTTTTTCTTTTTTATATGCGAACCTTGTTGTTTTTACACATTTTATTTAGACATTTGGCTACAGCCTCTTCCATGAATAAGTTCTCTTGTACAAGTGTTTTATGGATCTTTACTACAGGTGGATAGTAATATTTTTATACGTATAATTGTTTCATATCTCTTATATAGGTAAAAAGATGTTAAATAAAACAAAAAAACAAAGCGTTATAAATATCATTATCATAGATAAATAATTTTGTAGTTATATATCTTTGTCCTAAGAATATTGTATTATGTATCTTTATTACAAGTAGATAATTAGTGATATTTTCCCATCATATGATGGTTTCATATTTCTTTTATAGGTAGATGAAGATGTCAAATATTTGTCATATATATGGAGAATTAAATTATATATTATTTCAATCCTAAAAACAATCTCATATATATCATTATCATAGGTTTTGACACGCCCCGACCCGGATGTTAAGGTGGACACCTAAAAATCGAGGGTACTGGCCGACACCTCATGAGGTGATGAAAGCCATTGAAAGAATAAAGAGTAAATTAAGATGATAAAAATGAATTTGAGTTAAAATGATAATAGGGTGCGCTGGAAGTGAGTGAACCGAAAAAAATAATAACAGAATAAATGATTTGATAGAGTAGAATTTATTAAGTAATTACAATAACTAGTGAAAGGATCCTACACTGAGGAGGAAATATGCCACCGCGTCCCGACGTCAGAAGCTCCAAGCCTACTAAACTTGGAGGGGCGCAAAACACGAAAAGGTGAGTGGGCCAAAAACAATAGTTTTTCTATAACTTTTATTTTCCGAAAATACTAACTTCTCGATGTAAAAACCCGTAGTAAGTCTCAAAACCATACTACATAGTAGATATGGAAAACAGTTGAGAACGTAAAAGTAATTATTTTCCAAAATGGGTGAATAGACACAATCTTCAATATAAAATCTTTCGTAGAAATCAGTACAAGAAAACCAATAATAACATAAGCCTCTGTGGCATCAGTGAAATCGGATATCATAAATCACAATATATAAAAATTTGGATACAACGGGGTACGCTCAGTAGGCAGTGCAGACACACGAGTTCATGCAGAGGTATTCTGCCATGAACAGGCTGGGTGTAATACTCTATGCTCGAGTACTACATACACGTGAAGCTAGCGCTAAGTGCGTCACAACGAGTTCTAGAATGCCAAGGCAACTAGAACAGGCTGGCATTTACGATGGATCCAAAGTGAGCGTGTCGGTGCAGTGTGAACATACACGTACGTGAAGCTAGTCCTGGCCCCGAACAGTACTATAGACACCGTGTAAGCAATCCTAATTGAGCGTGTATAAAAACATGCCACGAGTAAAGTCTAATATAATAAAACGGGGTATTTCATTTCTAAAGTAAATCTCGTATATTTAAATATTGTATAATCATTATTATTATGCATTATAAAGATTATATAATATTATATAATCTTTATAATATATTTTATATCATAACTTGATGGGTAGAGGACTAGATAAGTCCGTGGTAAAGCCCCCATTAAAACTTTCTAAAATGGTATTCTCGGATTCCGTATCCGAAATACCGATAAAACATTAGGATTTTTAAAACCGAGTAATGTAATAATTAAGTCCAAGGTTCACTTCAAAATATAATTGTAATTCTCATTTCAAGACATAAGCATAAATATTATTTCACAAACACATATAATATATAATTTAATAAAGAAAGGGCTCAGTCATAGTGACTGTTGTCGAAATTGCTTGTTTGTACGCTCTCCATACTCCTTGGGTTGTCATTCCTAAGTTAGAACACCCACAATTAATAATTTAATTGAAAACTACGAAGAAAACGGAGTACGAAACTCAAATTATGACTTTCGGGGTCTGAAAACCCAAGAACGCCGCTGTGGGCAGCCGTGAGCTGCCGCACGCGTCGCCGTACGGCTTCACGCGCCACCACACGCCGCTGTGAGGTCCCATGCGCCGGTGGAAGGCCACCATGCGCTGTTACACATGCGGGTACACACGCTGTTAAAGTTAACGGAATATTCTGTGAAATCTAACGGAATATTCTAACGGCGTTACAATATAATCTGTCGCCGTTAAAGAATATTCTCTAACCGCGTCGGTTAAGAAGAAATATACATTTGGAATATTCTCCGGTCCGACTGGACCTAGACTAGGTCTGATGACGTCAAGACCAAGTTTGCTGATGTCAGCTCGCCAGTCGCCACTGCAACTTCCCGCCGCTGACGACCAGAGTTTCGCCGGATTCTGGGTATTTATGCCAGAAAAATTCAAATGCACATAACTCAGTAAAATCTCAACCATTTTTCACGTGTAATATGTCAAAATGAAGCTAGGAAGGTAGGGAATGCAAATTTACCTATTTGGGAGCCAAAATGTGGCCAGAGATGGCCAAAAAATTGAAGAGAAGTCTCGGCATACAAATGGCCGATTCCAAACCCTCGATCTCAGGCCAAATGCCTCCATACAAATGGCCGATTGTGGCCGATATCGTCTAAAAACTCAACGAGAAAGTTTTGGGGGTTCGCTGGAGTTTCTGGGAAATAGGTTCCTAGGTTCGAGCTTGGGTTGCAGGGCTCGGTTTGGTGAACTGGAAGTCACAAAGGTGGTGGTTTGCCTGGAAAGGTGGCAGAGCCACTAAATTTGGCTTGGTCAGGGAAAATGAGTGAACGAGAGAGAAAGAGGGAAGAGTTGCAGGGTGAGACAGAGTGAAGGAAGGAAAATCAGAAAAATGCAGACAATGGGCGGTTGGGCTCATTGGGCCCAAAGCCCAAATTACTAAACACAAACCAAAAACACAAACCAGAAGTGGGTCGTACGAGTTACGACACAAAAGTCAACCAAAAAGTCAACCAGGAGCATTTTGGTCATTTTCTACTTTCGGGAATAAAATACCATAATTTCCGGGACGGGATGTAACATGTTTCAAATCTCAAATTCAAAAAAGAAAGACATGTAATCAAGAATTTTCAATTTAATTTCGTGTTTACTATCAATGGCAAAATAGTCATAAAATAAGAAATAAATGCAAAATTAAGGTTTCAATTGAAACAAAATAAATGTTGGGTTAATAAAAAAACTAGCTAGGTTGACCGGGCCTAAATCAAAAGACCCATTTCGTAACGCCGTACTATTTTTGCTTACTAGCAATAACTTTCAATGTTTTCATTTCCCTTGTGTTTGGAAATTATGGAGTTATGATCAAATTAAGTATAAATTTACCTCAAGGTGTTGCCAATACAAAATCCGGTCGGACATTCTGGACAGACAAAATTTTTACGTATTTAAACTACTACATTAAAAAGTAAAAGTCACAGCCGACGACTTGTTGGCAAGGCATACATTAATATCAAAAATAGGTTTTTTTTACAGGCAAAGATCTTGCATACTTCAAATGGTTCAGGATCAAATCTTTTACAAAGCATATGCACAAAGGTGAAACTATTCAGAATTCCAAAAGTAGAGTTCACAAAAAGATATCAGATGATCCTCTCCATAGGCCTAATGGCACCACATTCTGCTTACCAACATTTCACATGCACATATAATAACTGTCACTGCTGGTTGTTTCACTGCAAAGAGACATTTGATCCGAAGTGTTCCCATATGGCAGAGAAAATATGAAGGTGTAACAATTTCGGAGACGAAATGTTTTGTTGCTCTTGATGTCACCGCCTCTCTTATTGTGGTAGCCAGGGTAGTCCGACTTCTCGAAGATCACTTTATCACTCAAAACCAGGCCAGCTTCCTCTGCAAGTCCCTCCACATTCCATCTGTTATAGGGGTAGTCATCCCGGGTTGTAACATGAATTTCCCCACCATAGCTAAGCATGCAACGGGCACTTTCAAAAAATCCTTTCAGCAACTCCCTGTGCATTCTGCATCCATTGAACCCCAAAATCAATAAACATCAAGGGTAGAGAAATTAGGTAACTAATTAGTGCGTGAATGAAAGTATATGAAATTTAATGATATGAATAGGTGAGAGTTTCAAGAATCTGCGCTTTGCAGAGCCACGATACTTACTGCCCTGCGGCCCGTTATACAAATTTGATTAACCATGCCTGAAATACTTCATAAAAATTTGGAAACTATAGCATGCCTTGGATGATAGCACCCAACAGTTCTCTTTTTTCTTTTCCAATAAAATGCCAAAGTCAACTTGCCGAAAGCAATGTGCCATATTGTACCATATATATAGTTAGTTGATCATACACGCGAGGGCTTGTAACTCGGTTAGTTAAGAGTCCCAACATCTATTGTCCCAAATTTGATTCCCCTTCCCCAATATCATTTGTATTAAAAGAATAAAAAGTTGGTTCATACATAACAATCAATTCTTCATCGGTTTGTAAGAAAGGGGAACTTGTGTATTATGCAATTGGAGGAAAGGGGTTTCGAACTTGGGACATCTTCCTGAATTGTAACCAAAGAATGTTTTCGTATTAGTCAGCGAATCCAAGGCCTTAATCCCCATGAATTGAGTACTATAATGAATTATACTACATAATGATGAATGCAAATAAAATTACCCTAGTGTGAAATTAAAAGGGACAAAAAAAGAAATGTTAATTGAATTAGTGACTTACTGAATAAGCTCAGAGTCCTTTTCACGTAACCAAGCGTAATGACCTGCATGAGGAAAGTTGAAGATGATGACATCAAATTTCCTCCATTTGAGGGCAGGATGGAGGTCCATCTTATACACATCAACTTCATGCAGCACCAAGCACCCCCTCCTCCTCAGCTCTTCCAAATGCGACCAACTACTCCAGTGTTTTGCCCACAAAGAACCTAAAACATCAAATCGATTAATCTTGCACCACATTAATCATCGATGAAAAAATCCCACAAAATTTAAACATTCCCAAAATTTAATTTGTTGCACAAAAAACCAGAGGAACAATTTTAGTCACATCCGATGAGTACCCATTTGAAAAATGTACCTAAAGATCGAAACTTTCATCAAATTATTCGCAGAAAAGCAGAAAATTTAAGAAACCCAAAATTATAAATTGCATGAAATTACATGTAATGAGTACCCATATGCATAAAAGATTAGGGTTTGAGAAATGTTACCTTGAGATTCAAGAGAAGTGGCCACCATGTTAGTAGCACACCCAAAAGCTCGAGCCAGGCAAGCAGAAAACGAGAAGTCGCCTTCCCCAACAAGCAGTATCTCTTGGGAGCTGGAGTAGTGCTCAATCCACCTCTCCATTTTTGCTTAGTTGCAGATTTGTAGTCAAATAAGGTCAATGTTGGTGGAAAGAAGGACTCGCCAGTGATCAACCTAGAACCCCATGAGAGGCACGCACCTTCCGAGAGATGTGCAACAGTTATTTATTTATTTTATAAGAGATTTGGGCTTTTGGGCTTATGGATCTGTTCAGCCTTTTGGCATGTTGGTCCTTTCAGTTTGTTCCCGAAAGTAGCGCCATAAGACCCATGAAAGCCGTGTCATGTGTGTCGATTTTATTAACTACTTACAGACACTCAGTGCTGAAATATATCGAATAGTTGGATTTGATATAGGGGTCTTTGGTCATTTTGTTCAATTTATTAGATCAAATCTAACAATTAAATATGTATATTAGTACTGTCACTTAATATTATAATTTAATGGTATTTTTATTCACTTGTAAGTGAGAAGTATTAGGTTCGAATCTCATAAATGACGAGTTCAATACCAATTTATTTTTTTAATATTTTTAAATATAAAAAAATATCCCACCACGCATTAATGACAAACTAATCCCCCTCTATACAGTATGGTACCCCATGAGGAGGTAGTGCACTTTTTCCCTCCGGATCAAACGGAAAGTTGAGTTGGTGGCTGCAAAGAATGCATCCGGGTTATGTGCAAAATTATCTTGTTTGCTTCTCTTTTTTCAGTAGAGATAGTTGGGCTTTGGGCTTGTAGGTCATTTGGGCCTTTTGGGGACTCTTACTTTTTTGTTCCCGCCGAAAGCGTGACGATGCCCCAAGAAAGCGGTGTCGCGTGTTGTCGTGCGTGTCGTTGTCTCAACTCCCTCCCTCACGGGGTAATAGATCACGCTTCACAATCACCGCCGTACGCCACGTGCCCGCCTCACATCCCCCTTGTCCCGCCACGTAACGCCTCATCACCAGCACTCCGTCAAATCCAAACACCTTTTCTCTCTCTCTCCCTCTCTCTTGTTTTATTAAATTCAAATTTTTTACCCAAAATTACTTGAACGGTGCAATGGAGGTTCCTGTGCATTTTGTGGCGAAGTTATGGAGTTTCATCTCCTTTCTGCCCTTCTTTTTCTTGCTCCTCGTCCTTGGCCTTGTCAAAGGTAATTAACCACACATAGTTATTGCTAATCACTGTGTTTACGTCTGTTATGCTATGAACGATATGTAAATACTAAATATTAGTCAATATATGTCTATGCATACTGAACACAAATTATATATATATGAACGTGCGTTTATGTCCGTGTATATATGCACATATATAAAAATAAGAGTTTTTGCTTCAATACCGATACTTGGTCAATATTTTTGTTATTGTCGATTGATATTATTGATATTTTAACCACAAAGTGGAGCTTGGTAGTCAATATATTGTTGATCAATTGAACTCTTCTTCTTTTTAAAAGTGTAGTTCAACTTGACAAGAAAAACCCTATCAATGAATGTATATGATATGGATGCAAGGGGATGGATGGAGTTGATTGGAGGGGTTTGCCAATTTATGTTTGATATATATGTGTTTTAGTAAATTAGTAATAGTGTAGGTTTTGCTTGGCAGCTGCAATCATCGGGCCAGTGGTGGCGGGAATTATCGTGATTGGAAATTCAGCTGTAATTGTTGGCCTTTGGACAGCGCATTTCATCTGGACTTACTACTGTGTAGTAAGGTATGCTTACAAATGCTTTTATCGTTCTTTATACTATGTGCTTCTACCTTTCCAAATTTACGTAGCCCTACTATTTCCCTAATTATTTCAGAAGCAAGAGGCTTGGGCTTGTGTTGAAGATCCTTGTGCTGTTATTGCTGCCATTGCCTCTTGTCCTTTGGCCGGTCCTCGGAGTTGTTGGAAGCGTTTTAGGTGGGATTGGATATGGGTTTTTTGCTCCCCTTCTTGCAACATTTGAGGCTGTCGGCGAGAATATCACCGACAAGTTCTACCACTGCTTTGTTGTATGTTTCCTTTCTCTTTGGATATTTTTTTTAGTAAATGGTTTTTTGATAATGTTTTCGTAGGGGCCATTTGTACTATAATAACATCCAGCGCTGTGAGCTTTCGTTCTTAGCAATTCATGTTAGGAGCTTATGTTTGTACACTAGGATGGTTCTTGGTCGACAATCAAAGGAAGCTGCGTAGTTGTGCAGGATCTCACAGATTTTTGCTTCCACTCTTACTTCTCCTTCATGGATGAACTGATTGAGCAGATACCTGCGGATGAAAAGCCATTGGATATCGAGTGAGAAACTTTACTTTCAAAAACTCGTTAATTACTTGTTAAAAGAAATTACATAGATGGATTTTTTGAAGAATTTTATTTTCACTTGGTAGGTTATTAAAATTGCCAGCTTCTTTGTTGGTGAGTCTGATTGGAGTGCCGGTGGATGTGCCTTTGATTACAGTGGTTGCGATATGGAAAAGCCCATACATGTTGTTCAGAGGGTGGAAGAGGTTATTTGAAGACTTGATAGGCAGAGAAGGACCATTTTTGGAAACAGTGTGCGTACCATTTGCCGGTCTTGCCATTATCTTATGGCCTTTGGCAGTTGTGGGAGCCGTGGTAGCTTCTTTCATCTCTAGCTTCTTTTTGGGACTATATAGTGGCGCTATTGCTTATCAGGTAAGCCGATTAGTTGCCTCTTAGGATCATTTTGTTGAATTCGCGCTATAATTTTGAAACTTCTTGGTGTGTGGATAGGTTCTTTTTTTCATTCAAAAGAAGTTTTCTTTAAAATAATATCTGAATTTTCAGGAAGACTCCATCCACCTTGGACTTGCTTTTATAATTTCTGTGGTTTCGCTGTTCGATGAATATGTGAACGAACTACTCTACTTGAGAGTAGGGTCCTGCTTTCCCAGGTACATTATGGATCCCCGTCCTTCTGGTAGACTATATTAATGACCGCCCTTGCTGAAATGTTCTGTCAAAAAAGAGGGTATTTTACTTCCCATTACATCTTAAACTAAGTATCTTTCAGCCTTTTGATTTGATCATGAGACATCCCTGTGACAGCCAGGCCAATATACCGTAGAAATATGAGCTCGCGCCAGGAGGGGAAAAAGTATGGTGACAACGGGAATAGTGATTTGGAGAATGGGAGAGAAGGCTCATATAAATCAAAACTTGTCTCCCAACGACCAAGAACATGGAAGCAGGCAGTTCAACGGTATAAACCAATGCAGGTAAGGAGTCACCAAAATACAAGTGTATCAACATGGTACTTCAGAGTCTACCTGTCATTTTTATGTGACATACTATTTTTGTTATTGTCACAGGTGTGGGGCTGGCTTTTTAAATCTTGTGAAATTAACGGCAGGATACTCCTCCGCGACGGTCTGATAGATGTCAAGGACATAGAAGAATGCCTTCTGAAGGGAAGTTGTAAGAAGTTAGGCATCAAACTACCTGCTTGGTCTGTGATGCAATGTCTTCTTGCATCAGCAAAGTCGAACTCGTCTGGGTTGGTCATATGTACGTTATCTGACTTGGATCTTTTTATTCTGTGTATTATCTGACTTAGATCTTTTTATTTTTCGCTTAATTGATATGTTACCTTGAGCTTAATCATAGTTAATTCTAATTTGAATCCCGTAGCTGATGATGTAGAATTGACAAAGGCAAATGGACCGAGGGACAAGGTGTTTGAGTGGTTCATCGGACCTTTGCTGGTCATGAAAGAGCAACTAAAGAATCTCCAATTGGAAGCGAACGAGGAAATGAGCCTGAGATATGTGTTTATGAAATCCAAAAATGAAACACCTGAGGAGTGGGACGATACAGAATTTCCATCTGGAGACCATGTCAGAAGGGCGCAGTTGCAAGCCATATTTAGGAGGTACACTCGATATTTCATGTATGAAATTTTGTCTAGTCTCTAGTGGTAGATATTCAGATCATGATGTCATTAACATTAACCATTCCAATGCAAATGATCGAATCCGTACTTATTTTCTGTTGGTTCAGATTAGGCCTAGCCACCATCTTAATTTGGTTGTACGCTACCTCAAAAGCAAACAAGCATTTTGACAAGCATTTTTGTATCAGATTGCAGGGGCTTGTAGCATCTATGTCGAGGATACCAACTTTCAGGCGCCGGTTGAAGAATTTGGTGAAGGTACTGTATATAGAAGCGGTTCAGGCTGCTGCTTCAGACAACCATATAGGAGGAATCTTAAACCCCGGTAAGGGTGGGAGTAGCGTGATTGGAAGCAAGGATAGAAAAGATGGAGAGGAAACTATAGACAGAGGCGGAAACGATACAAACGATACATATGAAAATGGGTCGTATGGGAATGTAGTATGAATGAGTTCTCTTTAAAACTACCCTTGCATAGAAATGGAAGCATCATGATTCGTGCATGTTTCCATTTTTTTTGGTTCTCTGGCATTTTTTGAGGGAAGGATTGCCGGTTCGGAATGATCACACCACTTTGAACAGAATTGTTGGTTTAGATTTGTAACAAGTAGTCGTGAAAGATTTAGATTTTTAACAAGTTGTCATGAGCTGATAAAACGATATTATCGACTTGGTTTTAAACTGTAACAGTGACCACTTTGAACTTGTTTGATAACTATTTTGTTCTTTGTTTTAATTTTTTTACAGCTATTTCGTGTTTTAATTTTTTTACTTTTTGTGCTTGAAATATGAGGACAGTATATGGTAGAAAGCATGATGAGAGAGGGAATAAATAAAAAAGAATGGAATGAAAACAAAATCTTGGAAGTGAAAATTGTTTACACTAAAAATATTCACTAGGCCAGAACTTGGTTGTGGTGATGGCTTGGGCCTCAAAGAAGAAAGGGTCCAACCTAGACCAATGAACAAAAAGAAGAAAATTTGTGTCTCTCTCTACTGACAGCATTAAATGCAAAGCACTCAACATTTTGGAGGGAATCAGACTATGAATAAAGAACTCTCTCAGTGGGAGTAGACTGATCAGAGATATTATTCATACTTACCTGGTTAAGCCTTACTTCACGTAGTCTTCAAAGACGGTAGCAGAGGGATTTGACAGTTATGGTATAGACTCCTGCTGGTCTATATAAACGAAGGAAGGATTCAAAAAAGAGGACACTCAAACATTCAAAAAACAGAACTCTTAAGTTCAGAAAGGAACCTATGAGAAAATCCCTCAAAGCCTTTCTCAGATATAGATTTCATCTCTATATGTTGTCGTCTCATTCACACTACCTGTGTAGTTCGTGACTTTAAGAACTCAAAGACTAGAATCCTAGGATCATACTCCCTAACTCCTCTGAGGGGTAGTGAATTAAGCTCTGCCATCAAATCAACCCCATTTGATAGTATCGATTACCAATCTTAGGCCAAAGTGTCTTTGATTATTTCCCTTTATAAGGAAGCAGCTTACAGACCATCCCGATGGATCAATATCCAATTCGATGAGTGTTTTGTCAATCTAAAATGACCATTACATGTAATATTATTGTACTTCTATCTACATAAAGTCTTTCAATATCAGTTCTTTACTTACAAGTCTTTACTTTCTGTATTTACATTCAAGCACTTCAATTACAGTCTTTACTTTCTGTCTTTAATTACAGTCTTTACTTTTCTATCGTATGTACAAGAGTGGCGCGATTTACTATAACGAGTTTATAACAAACCCCATATTGGCAGTCTCTGGTATAAACATCGAGAGATATTAAAAGTCCTTAACAAGCAAGGCAATAAAAAGAACCTAACCGAGAACTTATCTAATAAAGTCGCAATCCTTTGAAAGGAAGTTATATTACTTGTGGCGCGAGTATCTAACATAATTTAACTAAATCTAACAATTACATCATTCTATTGGCAGAAGCCAATAGTGGCACGCCTGACGAATACACCAACACCAAAGGCCTCATAAACATTCCTCCAAAGGCATAGAAGGGAAGCCTATCAGAAACTAAACTAGCAGAAGGGTGAAATCCAGCGGTTAGCCAACACCGTATTGTTCCCGGCCTAAGTCCAACAGAAAGGCCCCGAACAAAAATAACTCAAAACTATTTTCCATCGTACTTGATCTGCAATGGTTTTCTATTACTTTTCTTGTACATCACTTGCACTATCCTTCATGTACTTTTCTGCATTCCTTGTTTTCTTTTTTATCTTGTACCACTAACATAAAAGTGAGCTAAAAATTCAAATAAAATGATTATTAAACGGATCTTAATTTTGTGACAATTCGATTTTTTCTTCTTTTTAGAATTTTTTTCTTAGGCTGGATTCAGTCGAGTTTGGCCTATAATAATAGAGAGAAATTTGGTAAAATATCTTTTTTTTAGAATCAAAAAGACTTTTGCACTTGTTTTTAAATTTTATAGAATTTTGCCTCTTTTTACATTTGAAATGACTAAATAACCCTAAAGTTTTAATTGTCTCTCTTTTCCTCTTCTTCCCTGTTCGACAACCAAACCAGCACTACCCATTGTGTTCGGCATTCCTCCTTCTCCCACCTTCCTTGTTTGACTACCAAACCAAAACAAAATCACAATTCAGACCACCAGCGAACAACCACGATGATGAGCATCCAACACTCTCCTCCTTCTCCCTCGAGGGGATGTTGAGAAACGCTCGAGATGGGTCTCAAGTGGGTGTCGAGAAAAGCTTGACGAATTCTCAAGAAAAATTACAGATTCATTAATCTTAAAAAACATTATGGTATACAGTTTTTCCATGCAGGCGATTGTGAATTAGGGTGGGTTTTCAATTGAAAAATAGAGTTCGAAATCAACCTCGATTGATGCTTTTCAAACTTCTAGAAGATGTAATTTAGTGGAGATTTTTTCGTGTAATTTCAAAGCAATTTGTGAAAACCGTTTGAGTCTGCGAATCTTTAACTGGTGTCTAGAGTTTTCTTTTTGCGAGGGAGTGATTATGAAGGGCCAGTTGGATCGAACCAAGGTGGTATTATGACACTTGCCTACACGGTGTTGAAGAAGGAGAAGATGAAGATCTTTGAAACTAAGGCGGTGTATTCAATTGGGATTTTGATGAATTTTAATTCTTTTAATAAATTTAGGGTATTCAATTAAGAATTTAAATGATTTTATGAAAATCTAGGTGTATTCCATCAGGATTTTAAGAGAGAGTATTAAAATTCTTAGAAATCTAGGTGTATTCAATTAGGATTTTAAAGAAGTTGTATAACATTTTAGGTGTATTTAATTAAGAATTGATTTTAAAGGATTTTAATAAGTTAAGGAATTTGAGGGAATTGAAGAGATTTCATTGTGTATTTTAAACATTCACAAATTTCACCTCTCCTCTTGAGATTTTGAGGGAATTGAATAAAAATTTTACATGAAATCTCTACAAATCAATTAAACTCCACCAAATCCATGGATTTATAAATTCATTAAAATCCCTCAAAATTTCAATCGAATACACCCCCCTAAGATGGTATGCGGCAAAGAAGAGGGAGAGAGAGAGAGGGAGAGAGGGAAAGAGAATCTGGTTTGAACCTAGTGGCTGCCGCGAGGGAGAAAGAGGAAACGAGAAACAATTGAAACTTTAGGGTTATTTAACTTTAGGGTTATTTAGTCATTTCACATGTAAAAAGGAGTCAAATTCTATAAAATTTGAAAACAAGGTCAAAAGTCTTTTTGGGTTCTAAAAAAAGATATTTTACCAAATTTCCAATTAATAGAGTGATGACCAGTTCTTTTTGCTAGTTCTCTATGATTGAATTGGAATGAATAAATTTTTACATTCAAATGTATTGAAAGTAGAGGTAAAAGGTTTTTCTTTTTGAGGGATTAAAAGATAGAATTAGATCACGAAAGATTATTCATCATAATCCTATCTTTTTGGGGATTACAATATATAGAAAAATTGATATACACTCAAGTTTATCAATGTGTAAATACTAAGTTTGAATTGAATCACATAAATATTGGGTTAAACCTAAAAGTTGTTATGTTTACTGAGCCTAAATTAAAAGACCCCTATATAAACATAAGAGTTTTTTCTTCAATGTATAACGAGTAATCCAACTTCCACTACCTTAGCATGTTTTGGACGTGGCGTAAAATCTTGTAATTGCAATTTTCCAAAATGAATAATTCATGATTTTTTTTTGTCGAAGGAATAATTCATGATTTAATTATGTCCATGAGCTAAAAAAATTATCACTCACTCACTGGTACAATAATGGAAATGGACAACATTTAATACACAACTATTAAAAATCGTCGTAGTGTTTCAGTATGATGGAATACATACTTGAATATATAAAACTATCGCAAATTGTTAGAGTGTCGTATCATTTTCTAATGCAACGAAAATGTGTACTGGACCAATTGTCTCTAGAGGTGGGCTTGAATCTTTGATCTGCCTACCAAGTAGTTACATAGTGCAACGATAATATCGTGATTGTTGTGGCCTATTTTATTGGAGGGGTGCGGCAAAGAGAGAATAGAGAGAAAGAGAGAAAGACTTGAGGAATTGTGGTGTATATTCCTCATGTCAAGTGCCTTTATTTAGAGTGAAATAAGTACAGTTGTAATAGGAATGTAATCTTTAGGATATCCAGAATATCCCAATCTATATCTACCTAGGATTTACACAATCACATTTAACACATGTTAATATTATCCACAACACTCCCCCTTCAGTGTGCAAATACTCAAGTAGATATCGCATCAGATCTTTAAGATGATGTAGAGATAGTTGATAAAGTCATCTCGTAGGCACGATAGAGAACACGCTAGTCTCAAGTACAGAACTTGCATATAAAAAGAAGTAAAAATTCTCACAAAACCTGGCTATGGTAAAACCCAAGGAGGGACAAAAACCCATAGTCTAGGAGAAAAGTGAGTTAATGCAATGTCAATACTAAACATCTGCCGGATGTCAGTAGGATGCACACAAGGGTATGACCAGCCTAGAATGGGTGCCTCATTAAAACCTAGTCAGGCAACAAAAACCCAATGGGAAAAATGATCCTGATCGTAGGGAAAAAGAGTACATTAAGGTCAAGCAAGTATTCTTCAGGATACTCCCTTGAGTTTGACAAAATTCCGAATGAGAAACTAAGAATGTTGCAAATCAGACAATTTACGCATACCAATTCCTTGAACAAGCTTCTAAAAAGTAGACTTCAGCAGTGACTTGGTGAAGAGGTCGGCCAGGTTGTCTTGGGAATGGATTTGCTTGACTTCAATCTTCTAATGCTCTTGCTGCTAATGTGAAAAGAAGAATTTCGGCGCAATATGTTTGGTGTTGTCTCCTTTGATATATCCTTTCTTAATTTGGTCAATACATGCGGCATTATCTTCAAAGATCGTTGTTGGGACATCAACGACAGCTCTCACCCAAAAACACTCACGAGTAGCTTTGTGAAGGGCGAGAATCTCATCATGGTTTGAAGAGGTGGCAACTAAGGTCTGTTTGGTTGACCTCCAAGATATTGCGGTGTCTTCAACGGTAAAGATATAACCCGTTTGAGAACGTGCCTTGTGCGGGTCAGATAAGTAACCTGCGTTAGCATAACCAACAAGGCAAGCATCATTCCGAAGACCAAGGGGGTGTGATCTATTCTGAGATGCATAGGGATATAATAAACCTAAATTCGTAGTACCCTTAAGGTAATGAAGGATGTCATTAACACCATTCCAGTGTCTGCGTGTGGGCGCATTGCTATATCTTGCAAGAAGATTAACAGAGAAAGAAATGTCCAGTCTAGTGCACTGAGCTAAGTACAATAAAGCGCCAATTTCACTCAGATATGGAACTTCAGGCTTCAAAACCTCTTCCTCATTGTCTTTAAGACGGAAAGGGTCTCATTTTGCATCTAGCGTTCGGACGACCATACAAATACTCAAAGGTTTCACTTTATCCTCATTAAAACGACATGACACCTTTTGGGTGTAGTTCGATTGGTGGACCAGAATACCATCCGAAAAATGCTCAAGCTCTAGGCCGAGACAATATCAAGTTTTCCCAAGATCTTTCATCTCAAATTCCGGCTTCAGGTGTGACGCAGTTTTCTCAAGCTCTTCGAGAGTCCCAATGAGATTCATGTTATCGACATAAACTGCAACTATCGCAAATCCGGAATGTGACTTCTTAATAAACACACATGGGCATAATTCATTATTCACATATCCTTGAGTAATCAAATACTCACTCAGACGGTTATACCACATTCGTCTGGATTGCTTTAATCCGTAGAGTGAATGCTTCAATCTAATTGAGAGGGTGTTTCGTGGTCTAATACTATTTGATCCAGTAAATGTAAGTTCTTTAGGAACTTTCATGTATATTTCCTTATCAAGATCCCCATAGAGATACGCAGTTACCACATCCATAAGCTGCATGTTCAGTTTTTCAGAAACTACCAAACTGATAAGGTAGCTGAACGTTATGACGTCCGTTACGGGAGAATAAGTCTCCTCGTAATCAATCTCAGGGCGTCGAGAGAACCCTTGCGCCACAAGGCGTGCTTTGTATCGCACTATTTCATTCTTCTCGTTACGCTTCCTTACGAAAACCCACTTGTAGCCGATGGGCTTCACATGTGGAGGTGTAGGAACTATAGGTCCAAACACTTTACGTTTCGCAAGCGAATCAAGTTCGACCTGGATTGCTTGTTTCCAGTTTGACCAATCGGTTGTACGTCGACATTCATCAACGGGACGTGATTCAATATCATCGCTCAGCATGATATCAATAGCTACTACATATGCAAATGCATCATCGACTAGCATCTCATTCCTATTCCAAAGTACATCCAAGCTAGCATAATGGACCGAGATCTCACGATTCTCAGGAGGCAGATTGTTCTCTTCAAAGACACTACCGTAATCTAGAATAACCTCATGCGTTGGAAAGGATGAGTTGACGATGGTAGGATTCGAACTAGGTTCACTAGTTAGTGTCGTGGGTTTCCTCTTCTGGGGTTGTGAATCTTTTGAACCAACAGGTTTGCCACGCTTCAGGATAAGAGCAGGTGATTGGCTAGCAGCCAGGGTACTGGGCCGTACAATAGGTGCGGCCACGAGTCCTTCAGGGGCGGTTCGTCCTTTAGGGGCGATGGTTCGACGTACGTTTGGAACATCTATCTTTGCAGGCACGTTTGCAGCTGGTATATGTGATCTCGTCACTTTCCCTAGATTAGTAAAATCATCCGGCATGCTTTGAGCAACACTCTGAAGATCTAAGATTCGTTGCACCTCAGTTTCATACTGAGCAGTGGGGTTAGACCATGACAATTCGCGGTGTTCTTCAAGAACAACTATGTTCTGATCTCCCCCTAACGTCGGGAAGATTGTCTTATTAAAGTGACAATCCGCAAAGCGAGCAGTAAAGAGATCGCCTGTTAAAAGTTCTAAGTAACAAATGATCGAAGGAGAATCATAACCGACATAGATTCCCAATCTTCGCTGAGGACCCATTTTGGTACGTAAGGGCGGCGCAATTGGTACATAGACCTGTGATATCCCACATCGACCAACGGAGAAGAGGTGATGTGCCTTATATGTACATGCTCACCTCCAATTAGCACGAGGCCTTTTGGGAGCTCACTGGCTTCGGATTCTATTGGAACTCTAAAGTTAAGCGAGTTTGGGCTGGAGAAATTCCAAGATGGGTGACCCACTGGGAAGTTACTCGTGAGTTCCCAGAAACAAAACCGTGAGGGCGTGGCCCAAAGCGGACAATATCGTGCTACGGCGGAGTCGGTACGAGATGTGACAAGACCGCACAACCAAAAATGCGCAAATGCGAGATGTCGGGCTCGTATCCAGTTACCAACTTTAGCGCAGAATAAGGTTGGGTCAGGACGAGTCTCAGGCGGACCAACATTGCTGCGTGAAGTATTACATGGCCCCAAGAAGATATAGGAAGTTTGGTTCGCATTACCAAAGTCCGAGCGATTACTTGACGACGCTTAATGAACGCTTCTGCTAGGCCGTTTTGGGTGTGAACATGGGGTACATGATGTTCAACATCAATCCCAACAGACATGCAATAGTCATCAAAAGTTTTCGATGTAAATTCTCCAGCATTATCCAGTCGAATCGACTGAATTGGATAATCAGGGTGGTGAGCCCTTAGCTTAATAATTTGAGCTAGAAGTTTGGAGAATGCAGCTTTACGAGTAGACATAAGGCACACGTGTGACCAACGTGTGGAAGCATCAACCAATACCATAAAGTATCTAAATGGTCCGCAAGATGGTTGAATAGGTCCACAAATGTCCCTCTGAATCCTTTGAAGAAATTTGGAAGGATCCATTTGGATCTTGTGCTTCGATGGGTGAGTGAGTAGCTTACCTAGGGAGCATGCTTGGCATGAAAAAGTGCGAAGAACGAAGTCCTTACTTCGGGTACGGGGATGCCCGTGTGAAGTACTGAGGATACGGCGCATCATAATTCGTCCAGGGTGTCCCAAACGGTCATGCCAAAGCAAATTTTCCATTGTAAGGCCACTACTAGGGCCGACCACATGGTGGGCCTCAGCGGAGCGAATGGTTGTAATATACAAGCCATTTGGAAGGCGCTCCATCTTCTCATGAATACGCTTTTGGCCATATTCATAGAAAGTGATGCAAAGAAATTCAACTCTATTTTCTTCAGAAGTATCAGCGTGGTAATTATTATCTCAAATATCTTTAAAGCTCAACAACGTTCTTCCGGAACGAGGTGAGTAAAGTGCCTCTTTAATGGTTAATTTCATACCATTGGACAATATTAGGTGGGCAATGCCATACCTCTCAATTAGGTTAGATGAGCCTGAAAGGGTTGTCAGAGGTGATATTTTAGGTATGAAGTTAGTAAAATAGATGCGTTCACACAAAATAGTGTGCGTGGTTGCACTATCTGCCAGACAACTAACTTCCCCACAAGACATACCTAGAAATAAATTAATTGAATTGGTCACTTGTATAAGGGAATAAAAAGATCATTCATTCAATTAATTATTCGAGACAAATACCAAACAATCATCCAAAAAAAAAGGAAAAATTGTTCAAAACTTAAACCAAAAGATCGGGGGTTCGGCCAACATATAGGCCCATGTCTAAAAATCTAATTTTCCATCGGAGTAGATGCTTCTTGAAAATCAGAAATCTCCAGTGTAGTATCTTCGGGATTGTAAAGTCTAGATTTAAGTGTTTTTGGCTTTCCTTGTCAAACTTGTAATATTCATTCACACAAGCTCTTAGATGAATTTCAATTAGATTAGTCTTAGAATGGTACTGTTGAAGTCTGATCCTTTGAAGAACCAAGCATGTCCTCAAGAAAGGTTTGTACATGCATATGCATTTCACGTCATAGTTTTTGTGCCTTTCTGACTAGTTATATCGTCTAATCAAATAGAGTATCTGTTTCACCCAGAAATCTGGCACACCAATTAAGAAAACCCACATGGGTTCTCTGACACTGTTCAGACCCCCGAGACTGGTTTTTCACCGTTGATCTTTTGAGATTTGTTTTGCTAATGACAAGTGTTCCATGGGTGGTCTGCTATTTTAAGGAAGTCTAGGTTTTCATTGCAACGTGGTTAGAACAAAATATCTTTGAAAAACTGAGAGTACTTTACAGCCTCTTTGCTCTCTCTCAGTTCAGTTTTGAAAACCCAGCTGCAAACATATTTTCTGTGCATTAAATTCTTGTGTCAACCCACACAAATCTTTTGAAAACTTGTTTGCATTGTTCATGGTCTAAACAAAAGATCTTTGGACATTGAGAGTGCTTTAAAGCCTTTTGGCTCCTTCTCGGTTCAGTTTTGAAAACCCAACTGCAAACATATTTTCTGTGTATTAAATTCTTGTGTCAACCCACACAAATCTTTTGAAAACTTGTTTGCATTGTTCATCGTCTAAAACTTGAAATTTCCAAATCTTCATATAGACTTTTGTCTTGGGGATTCACGTTGGTTTCTTCCTTCAACCTTTTGAGCGGGAGAAACTGACTGGTCATCTTTTTGAATCCACAACTACATTTCATCTTTATATCTTCACTATCATTTGCATAGTTCATGCTTGGAATCGGTGCCACAAGAAGATGAGCTCGTAGGTACAAGCTGCCCTCTCGTGAAGACCGAAGAGATTTCCATTTGGTGCTAAATAAGGTTGCACAAAGGTACAAGCTGCCCTCTGAATATGCCTAGGAATTGAGCTTGTTGTGTGTGTCTTTGTATGAACCTTATTCATCACTAGTGGATAGGACTCCTTGGAGTCCCTCGGTTTTTTAACCTAGTTAGGGGTTTTTCCGGGCACCAAATTGACGTGTGTTATTTGATTTGTGAGATATGTTAAGTGCATGTTTATTGTGTTAAACTGAATCTGTGTTGTATCTGACTAGTGGTGTATGCTAGTCAATTAAGTTTAATTCCTATATCTGGGTTTACTGTCAGTAATTGTCTTGTATCTAGTTGACTAGTTATTCCGACTAGTCATATAGATAAGAGTTTGTGTTTGTTATAGGTTATTCCGCCTGGTATCAATTTCAGGGATTCTCCACGTGAGGAAGATTAACCTCTATGGCTTTATGACTTGAATGGTACTCAGCAACAGCGTTAGCTGAAGCTCGACAAGTGCGGGACCAATGGTCTTGAGAATCACATCGGTAACACAGGTTTACCGCTTTGCTTTTAGTCTTGAAGTTTGAGGCTTTGGGAGCTAAATTAATGCGCTTCGGGGCGTGATTTCCTCCCTTGGATGGGCCTACGCTTTGTCAACCTTTGGCTTGTGGCTTAGGGTTAAAACCCTTGTCTTTCACACCACGCTTCTGGCTTTAGTTTTGGCCTCGATTTGCGCTAGAGTGTGCTTCAGGCACAACGGTCGATTCATTAAGTCTAGCTTGATGATTTTATATCAACAGCTGGTTTTGCTTTTCAACAAGTAGTAAGACAGAGATCAAATCCGAGAATTTGGTGAATTTTTGTGCCTTAAATTGTTGCTGCAGGACAATATTAGTAGCATGGAAAGTTGAATAGATCTTCTCCAGGAGATCGTGTTCAGTCAAGTCTTCTTTGTAAAACTTGAGAAGTGATCGGATTCGACAAACTTCAGAGTTGTACTCATTCACAGACTTAAAGTCTTGGAAGCGTAAATGCTGCCAATATCTCTTTGATGGTCAAAGCGTTTTTCCAAAGCAAGCCATAAAGCTCGTGGATCCTCTTCAGCGAGGTATTCGGTATGCAGTGCGTCGTGCATATGTCTTTGGATGAAGCTCATGGCGGTTGCTTTATCAGCTTCACCAACCGGGTTATCTGTCTTTACTTTAATGGTAGCCCTAAGGCCCTTCGCAGTGAGGTGGAGTTTCACATCGTGTACCCACTTAAGGTAGTTTCTTCTAGAGACCTCCAGAGCGGTAAAGTCAAGTTTGTTCAAATTCGACATGTCGCTGTAATGAAGGGAACAAGATTGTGGTTAGTATTGTGAAAAACTGTTCATAGACTTGGAGTAGAACATTTAGGTTCTATTAGACATTTTTTGGTTTAAATTTTCATGAAAACTACGGGTTTCATGGGTATTTAATTTTTAAGGAAACTTCAGGTTTCATGGCACTTATTTGAAACTTCGGGTTCGAATTTATGAACTTCAAGTTCATGGATACCTGCAAGTAAACGCAATATAGGTAGAGCAAAAAAAAAAATTAACATATATATCGTGAACAAGTAGATGAACGTAGGTTTACAGGGTCTACGGGGTGTGAAAATCATGGCCCAAATAATTTAAGTGGATCGGGGTTAGAGCTGCAGGCCCAACCAGTAAGTAGCTGGACTGCAGGCCAGCTAAGGGGTGTGTGGGCTGCAGGCCCAAAGCCTAACTTGGGTTGGAAAGAAGAAGGAAACGGGTTGGCCCTACAGTGGGTCGTGTTTTGAGCGAGCGGGGGCAAAACCAGGGGGCCCAATGGCCTTGAGTGTCTTGGTGCAGGTTTCAGGCACGGTCGCCAAGAAACGGAGAAAGACCAGAGGCAAGGCAAGCCTCGGTTTCAGTCAAGAAACCAGAGGTGCGACGGAGAGTCCAAGTTCTCGACGTCGATATCCCAAAATCCGATGAGGTTTGAAAAACCGACGAGATTAATCTGGAATCTCGGTGAAAAACCGTCGGGGTCGGAAAATCACCAAGGAAAGCTGCAGGTCGTCGAAGGTTTCAGAGAATCCCACAATCTGATGATGGTTGTCGTGGATTGGGCTGTAGGCCGATCCAGGCGACGGGGCTCGGCCAGGGAAGAAGACGCGCAAAAACGGCGTCGTTTGGTCCTGGGTGGGTCGGCTTATCTGGAGTCGTGGCTTGATTGCAGGTTGGCTCGGCTCTAGGGGTTTTTTTTCAAAAAAATTTAAAAAAAAAGCAGAAAAATTTTTTTTCTTCAGAAAAACGATTTTTGTGTTTTTTGCATAAAAACGAAAAAAAAATCATAAAAAACCCTAATTTTTCCTTCGTTCACACAATCATCAATTCACTTAATATATAACTGATATATTAAATTAAATGCGAACACAATATTTGTAGAAGATCAATAATTCGTTAAATGCTGAAAATTGGGTTCATGCATCATGGTGAAGGTTCATGCAAATAGGTCTGAAAAAATATCAACAATTGAGACCGTGTTTTAGAAGTACTTGGATTGCTGATTATGATGGTTGAACAATTTGTTTGCAGAGGAAAGCCCTTCAGATTCCGTAGCACAGCGTTAGGAGCGTGCTGATAACGTGTTGTGACCTATTTTATTGAAGGGGTGCGGCAAAGAGAGAATGGAGAGAAAGAGAGAAAGGCTTGAGGAATTGTGGTGTACTAAGTACAGTTGTAATAGGAATGTAATATTTAAGATATCCATAATATCACAATCCATATCTATCTAGGATTTACGCAATCACATTTAATACATGTTAATATTATCCACAACAGTAATATGGTGTTACAAATTTATTTAAGTTATAACATGTGTATTTATTTATTAATATTATATTCTAGTTTTATGACTTATAAATTGTATCTTTTAGTCATCTCGTATAAGGCATAGATAGTAAACACCTTGTGGTAGTTACAGTAACACGTGATTTGTAACTTTTAGGCAAAGATTAGTACCACTAAATAACCATTGTGTATAATATTAAAAATTTAGTGGAATGTCGATAAATTTACCTATTTCGAAAAACTCTTTCATGCTACGTAGCATAGCATGGAACAGTGGCGGCTTTGGGCATGAGCAAAGTGTTCCACCGCACCGGGCCCCGAAATTTATAAGGGCCTCCAAAAATTTTTGCTATCTAATATATATATAGCATTATTATATCTGAATCACCGAAAAAAAAAATTTACATATCAAAAAAAAAAAACTTCAAGTACAATGACCTCTTTTCCCACTTTTCTTTGGAAAAAAAATTTCCCACTTTTCTGCTTTTTCTAGCAATTTAATAATAGTTTAGTAGGCCCTACAACTACAATTACAAATCAAAGTCCTATTAGGCCTCCTTAACGAATTAAATTGTTTCCAACGCTACCCCCTTTTTTTTCCTCTTCCCCTGCATCTCCCCACGTTGCTCTTTTTTTTACATAGACAGTTAAACTCTAATTCATAATTTCATGCTATTTGAAGAGAAATTCCCAAAATACTAAGACAATTCAAGTAGGTAGAGTGATGCATGTACTTTGATTAAAGTAAGATGTTTACTAGTTCATTAAGTCTCTTAAAATTGAACTGATTATTGATTATATAGTAATATGGTTATTTTTGTAGCTTTCTTTACTTATTATTTAATGATATTTGGAAACCGATAATTAGTGCAATTTTAAAGTTTGTTTCAGTTTTAGTTATTGCTTTCTAGCATCAATACATTGTTCATTTTTTTTGGAAGACTATCTTAAGAAGGGTCCCTTTTATAAATTTTGCATAGAGCCTCCGAAATCTCAAAGACCGCCGTGACATTGAAGAATTTTCCAAAATTATCATAGATCGTTTGTTCAATGAAAATATAATTTCTTATTTAATTTACTCTTCTTAGTTTCCTCCGTAGCAAAACCAAAAAACAGAAAACAAACAAATCGTACATCAAATTTGAGATAGAAAGATGATGTATGATGGGCTGCTTACCAAGTAGCAATTGAAAAATTACAAATATTTTCAAATGCCAATATATATACAAAAAGGCAGTTTAGATTTCATAGCTGGCAGTTTTGACTTCCATTGATTTTTTCAATTCAATGTTAACTGTCTCCAAGTGAGCAAATTGATAAGGAGGAAGCTGTAAATAGTAAAAGATCTTGTTGAAATATGCTTTTGTTAACCCTTCTGTTTCGGCAACCTCTTAGATTACAGCCTCTAAAATGGAGAGTTTTTCTCCACAAAACATAAAGTCATAGCCTCTTCCATTTCTCTCTTTCTCTCTCTTCACCAAACTCTCTCTCTCTCCTCTCTCTGTCAAACCAGTTTCTCATCAATCTCCATCAATGCCAATAGGCCATATCCAAAGGCACCAAGATTCCCAAAGATCCCAAAAGGTTAAGTTGTAAGTTCCAAATTTCCAATCCCTTTCATTCTCATTAGCATTAGATTTCAAGTATCCACAATTGCAAAAACAAAATAGATGTGAAACTTTTTACCTATACCTATTCAATGATTGCTAACCCAACAATTGTACATATTTGTTGGTGTAGCACATGAAAATGGAGGTGGCAAGAAATATTTGATTATTGAATTGCTACCGATCAAACCCAACACATTATATATCTCTTTCTCATCCTCAATCCGCATGTTTATTCGATCAATCCTCGATATTACTACAATTTTATTTCGTGACTCGAGCATTATTGTTTAGAGAAAGCATCTACATTTGCAAAGATGCAGTCTTTGAGTCGATCGATGCGAGGTCAATCATTACATGAGCCTCCGCCATTTGCAGAGAAGATCACAGAAGACCCTGTGACAACGAAAACTGCCCAAAGCACGGTGACCTGCGTCTACCTAGCAAACATCGCGACATTTTGGCGGAAGGTGACGATCATATGGTGTAAGAACCTCATGAACCATTCCCTCAGCATTCGGATTGATAGCTTAGAAGGCGATTTTCATTATACGTGCAAAATCGACCTAAAGCCATGGCATTTTTGGAGCAAAAAAGGGTACAAGTCATTCGAGGTCGAAGGGAATCAAGTGGAGGTTTATTGGGATCTTCGGTCTGCGAAATTTGGCGGCGGCCCAGAACCGTGTTCCGACTTTTATGTTGCTCTTGTTTGCGATGAGGAGGTTGTGTTGTTATTGGGAGACATGAAGAAAAAGGCATACAAGAGAACAAAATCCAGACCAGCCCTTGTGGAGGCACTTTTATACTACAAAAAAGAAAACGTGTTTGCCAAGAAAAGTTTTTCCACAAGAGTGAAGTTTGATGAGAAAAGAAAAGAGCATGACATTGTCGTGGAGAGCTCAACGTCCGGCCCGAAAGACCCCGAAATGTGGATCAGTATAGACGGGATTGTGTTGATTCATGTCAAGAATTTGCAGTGGAAATTCAGAGGGAATCAGACCGTGCAGGTGAACATGCAACCGGTGCAAGTTTTCTGGGACGTGCACGATTGGCTTTTCAGCAGCCCGGGAACGGGGCATGGGCTGTTTATTTTCAAGCCAGGGGCGCCGGAATCAGAAAGCGATCACGACAGAGATGGCAACGGCGGCATAGACAGTGATAATAGCAGTGCTTATTATTCAACTCAGACTAGTAATAACTCAACATCTTCTGATTTCTGCCTGTTTCTTCATGCTTATAAGATTGAGTGAGGGAGACTAGCTTATAGAACAAAAAAAAAAAAAACCAGAAAATGGTTGTAAAATTGTAAATTATGGTAGTAGCATTAATTTATATATATGGGTACTCTAATATTCAGTTGATAATTTGTAAATTAAACTTTACTTATTGTTGGCGTCACCAATTTAGTGCTGCTATAGGAAGCTGGGTAGCCTTTGGTAGGGAAGGGGTATTGGAGGATGATGGATGGTGGGAGGCATATATAATAATGTAAAATTTTATTCATATTATATATGCAGGAATGAAAACTAAGGTCTAGAAATGCTATTCCATGATCTCCGACTTATTCTTGCCATTTTTCAAGTTGGATTGATTATTATTCTTGCCATGTTTATTTTCTGTGTGTGGAAAATTGGAGAGGGGGTTGGTATAATGTGGATATGGCTAGGGTTTAAGGACCGATAGTGCTCTTAATTTTTCAGGGTAAGAAAGGGTAAAGAAAATGCCTCGAGTCAATATTCAAGTATCAAACGTCTGGACGCTGAAGTAACATTCCAAAGTTTATTTGTAGCATGCACAAACCATGAAAGAGGAATAGAGGAATTGATTCATTCTACACTTGTTTTGATAGATTAATCCAAGGCAAGTCATGTAAAATTGCTCTTGATTTTATTATTTATTGGTGTTAAATAGGTTGAAGTGGAAAAAGTTCAACAAGATCGATGATAAAGAAATTCTAGCAAATTAGGGTTACATGTATGAAATATTATTACTACTTAGTTACCAGGTAGCAAAACCTCATCTAATTTTTGAAACCACATGGGATTAAGACTAGCTAAGCTGTTTCCAATTACAACAAAACCTAACACTGCGCGCGCGCTCCTTTCAGATGATTTGCAGAGCTGTTATTGGAGGCCGCCGAAGCGTCCGAGACGTGAGCAGAACTGCTTTTGACTAAATTCATCTGTTTTTAGAATTATTATAGAGGTATTTGTCGATTTTTCTTCTAAACTTGTAGAGTTTAGCCAATTTCTCTATGAATTTTAATTTTAGCCAATTTTTCCCTTGAACTCTTATAATTAGTCAATTTCCCCCTGCTGTTAAGTTTTTTGAATTTTTCATCTAACATTTCATTAACTTTTGCCACGTTTGCAACTTCAAAGAGTAGAAAAGTCATTTTTCACAATTCATATATATTTTTTTCTTTTTTAATAATATAAATTTTTACTCTCTCTTAAAATCTTAAACTCTCTTACACGGCCAAGTCATGAAGGAGATCTTCATCATTTCCAAACTTAAACCCTCCTCCTTCAACAATCAACCAAATTGACTTTTGTTTACCCTTTGAAAGCAGCAAAGGGTGATAGAGATTAAAGGAATGTAGGATGAAAAATTCAAAAACTTAACAACATGGGAGAAATTTACTAATTATAAGTGTTCAAAGGGGTAATTGACTAAAATTAAAGTTCATGGAGAAAATCAGCCAACCCATACAAGTTCAAGGGGGAAATTGGCCAATACCTCATTATTACACTAGTAGACAAAATAGCTTGCGTGACAAAACTTTAGGTGACGGAGGAAATTTCATCGGGCAAGACTACTTTAGGCGACGAAAATCCTGTTTCGTCGCTTAAAAATGAAATGGGCAACGAATAGATACATTAATTCGTCGCGCAAAAGATGAAAAAATTGGCGGCAAAAGGAGAATTTGGCGCCAAATTGTGCGCGACAAATTATTTCGTCGCCTAAAATATCTTGCGTGACGAATCATTCATTACGCAAAAACAAAAACAAGCATGACTTTAGGTGACGAAAATAGTACTTTAGGCAACGAATATGTTCGTCGCGCAAAACCCAGCTAATTTATTCCTTTTCCTTAGACCCAAGAGGCAGTTTTTGCATAAAACTGCAAACAGCTACCTCTCAATCTTTCCCTCTCGGATCTCTCCCTTCGAATCTGTCCCTCCAAATCTCTCTCCCTATCTCACTCATCTCCCTCTTCCCATCTCACTCTCTCCTTCTAGATCTCTCTCTCTCCCCTAGCTAGCTACCATCTCCTCCTCCATATCCCTAGCATCTCCTCCTCCACCATCACCATCTCGTCCTCCTCCACCACTACGGGGCCCGGTAATCGTTAACGGTAATTTTTATTTTTTATTATTATTTTATTATTTTAGAATTAAAATTAACATAAATTAATTAATTTTTTATAGGTTTGTTGCATAGGATTGTCGTTGGAGGACCAATTTGAAAGTATTTTCTTGATCATTTTATGTTGTTGACGTACGAATTTATTTTATATTGTTTTGTATACAAATAAATTGTATATCTTGCATGACTTTATGTCTGAGGGGTACGTACAAAGTTAATAATAATTAGCTTTGTACGAATTTATTTTGTGTTGTGCGTACGAAGTTAGTAATTAACTTCGTATGCATTTTTTATACAAAAACTTAGTTTCCCATTTGAGAATTAATTGGATTTCGCGCATGGATACGAAAGCGTGACTGCGATCCAATTGATTCTTGAATTGTCCCATTTTTGGACAATTTGGGAGTGCACATTTGTGTGTCGTAGTTTGTGGTTCACGGTTAGGTTTCGATCGTGAGTTTTTGGTAACATCTTTTTACGTTCTTCGAGTGCATAGTAGGTATTTGATATCTACGTTGTGCACTTGGAGAACTGTAGGGAGATGCTGCCAAAATTTTCCCACTTCGAAATCTAATCTTAGTGGATCTGTAAACTATGAGACATAAATGTGCACTCCCGAATGGGATAGGGCCTTTACCAGAGGCATAAGGTGACAAGACATAGTTGAAGTTGTTCTAATCCTCACATCTCTCTGTTTAATTTGGTAACAGGAAAAATGGACAGACAGTGGATACAGAATCTGAACAGATGTGCTGATGAATATTTGGAAGAGAGGTAGATAAGTTTATTGACTTCGCAATGAGACACAACCGGGGTTCAACTGATATCAAGTGTCCGTGTAGGACGTGTAACAATCATATGTGGGAGACATTCAAAAATGTTCGATATCATTTGGTAAGAAATGGGATGACGCAGACTTATACGAGATGGAATCATCATGGGGAACCATTGCATCATGCTTCGTCTTTGTACTAGTCACGAGCGAAGACTGTTGAAGGAAGTTTATCTGGTAATGACCAAGTCATGGGTATTGTAAATGACTGTTATCCATGCGCCTCGAGCAATGAAAATGAGGAAGTGTGAGATGACATGCCTCCCACCATGGACAAGGAAACATTCGATAAGTATGAAAGGCTATTGAAAAATGCCAAGCAAGAATTATACCCGGGTTGCGGAGACTTTTCGGTTCTTACGGCGATTGTGGAGTTGATTCAAGGCAAGATGAAGTTTCGTATGTCAAACCGGTGTTATGATTACTTTATGGGGATTTTGAAGAGGATGCTTCCAAAGGACAATTGTTTGCCTAAAGATCATAAAAGTGCCCAGAAGGTGTTGAACGGTCTGGGATTGGGGTATGAAAAAAATTCATGCATGTGTAAATAATTGTATATTGTTCTATAAGGAAAACAAAGAGTTGGATAAATGCCCTATTTGTAATGATCTAAGACATAAAATCACACCTAGAAATAGAACGACGAAGATTCCACAAAAGGTGATGCGTTGTCTTCCATTAACGCCTAGATTGCAGCGCTTGTACATGTCGACGCACACTGCAACTGACATAAGATGGCATAAGGAAGAACAGGTTAATGATGATGTTATGAGGCATCCTGTAGATGGGCAAGCATGGAAAGAATTCGATCGGATGTACCCTGATTTTGCAGCAGACCCACGCAATGTCAGACTAGGACTTACTACTCACATATTTAATCCGTTCAGCGTTCTAAACCAAACCCATAGCACTTGGCCGATCGTCGTAGTTCCTTATAATTTGCCGCCTTAGAAGTGCATGAAAAAGGAATTTACGATGATGAGTCTATTAATTACTGAAGATCCAGGAAAGTCCATTGATGTCAATTTGCGGGTGTTGGTTGATGAATTAAAGAATTTATGAGAAAACGGTGTGCGTACATTTGATAAGTCTACTGGGAAGATGTTCACCTTGTGAGCCGTAGTGATGTGGACGATACATGATTTTCCCGCTTATGCAATGATTTCCGGGTGAAGTACAAAGTGTTATATGGCATGCCTAGTTTGCAAGGATGACGTAACATCTGCTTGGCACGTTGAAAAAGTTTGATATATGGGTCATCGTAGATGGTTATCGTGGGATCACAAATGACGTACGAACAATACATCCTTCGATGGCAGCACAGAGACCCGCCTCAAACCCAGAGAATGGTCGGGAGATGACATTCTAGCGAAGTTGAACAATTTAGAATTTGGTCTATTTGGCAAAGGTGTTACTGATCTCATACCAACTACACATCAGAACTGAACGCATAAGAGTATTTTGTTTGAACTCCCGTACTGGTCCAAGTTAAAGTTTAGACACAACCTTGATGTGATGCATATTGAGAAAAATGTGTGTGATACATTGGTGGAGACAATTCTAGATATTGAGGGAAAATCGAAGGACGCGATAAAAGCTCGCCTAGATTTAGAACGAATGGGCATAAGGCGACCGTGGATGAAGAAAGTCGGCGGTGTACTAAGAAAGGGTCATTCGTTTTTCACAGTTAAACTGGAGGTGAAGAAACAATTTTTCAAGCTTCTTTCTTCCGTACAGTTTCCAGATGGGTATGTTTTGAATATCTCGCGTTGCGTGAACGTGAAAACAAATTGATTTTCTGGATTAAAGAGCCATGAATGTTATTTGCTAATCCAACACCTTCTTCTGGTTGATATTCGAAGCCTGTTGCATTCTGATGTGGTGAACCCGATAGTGAAGTTGTCCAAATTTTTTGCGCAGTTGACTGCAAGGTCGTTGCGTGTGTCAAATGTAAAAAAGTGTAGAGACGACATTGTACACATCCTTTGCAAGTTCGAGCAGATTTTTCCGCCAACTTTTTTTACTAGTATGATTCACGTGATGATATATTTGGCTGATGAGGCATTGCTTGGTGGACCAGTCAACTATCGATGGATGTATCCAATAGAAAGGTAACGTCGACCCATGGCCTTTGTATGATTCTTCATCAATTTATAGATATTAAATAATTACAACCATCACTTTTCAATTTTGCAGACTTCTTGGGGAGTTTAAAAAATTTGTCCGGAACAGGGCAAAGCTAGGATCCATTGTGGAGGCATGGATCGCATATGAGTCGCTTACTTTTTGTGGAATGTATCTAACTGATGTTGAGACGACTTTCAATCATCCTCAACCCAACAGCAACGGTGGTGTTAGAAAAGAGAAAATTTCTGTTTTTGGACAAATTGCACCACCGTTTGGCGAGTCGCCAAGAGGAAAATCGTTTTTCGAAAAGGACATGCAGGTAGCGAATTGGTTCATACTCAACAATTGTGACGAGATCGGGCCGCTTCTGGATGAGCATAAACAGTTGATCATGAGTGCATATCCTTCACATTTACATGTTGAGAACCACCGTGCATTGTTTCCTCATTGGTTGCGCGAACATGTAAGTTGTGTGTGCTTTTTAATCATCACATTTTAGGTTTTTCTTCATTGTCTTCATATGTTCTTCAATTAAAAAGTATACAAATTTGATTGCATGTTGCAACTATTGCTACGATTATCAAATTTGTTGCAAATGTTGTGTGGATGTGGATGTGTTATTGTTTGCAGGTTATGGAAAATGTTAGACTTTTAGGGGAGGTTCTGCCCAATTTCTGTAGAATTTTTAGTACAAGTTTTAATAATGAATTTGTTCATTATTTTGGCAGGGAAGAAAAAGACCCGGGGCCCTTGCAAACAGCTGAAGTCTGCATAGATCACAAGTGCGTCTTCTGAAAAGATCGCCATCACATATGATCCTCAACACCGTGCTGCTTCTACGTCTGACCAGCATAGCACCCTGGTCTGTGACGTAGGGTCGATACTATGTGACCATTGCCCTATAAGATGGGAAACATGAAGATCAGTCCCAAAGCAGACGAAGGATGCGATGTGGCTTAAGCTGTCGGTGAGTGTATTCAATAATTTATACTACTTTTTATAATTAAGTCTAATATTATTTATATTTTAATAATATTTTTTCATATTTGCATATCAACTTTAATACTAAGGACCTTGATGCCGACCGGACAGCGTACATAGATGGGCTCTTCAAAAGTCAGTACACTGAAAGGAAGAGCGACCTCCACTACCATTTTAAGTTGTATCCGGATGCGGAGACAGCTGTAGCCCAAGGATGCCCTCTGGAGTTGCTGGAGCGGCCTCAGGATTGGGAGTGGTTATGTAAACACTTTGAAGATCCTAATTTTTTTGTAAGTATACTAATTTATTTATAATTTCATTCCTAATTAATATATGCACTAACAAATTTTGGGTTTAATAGAAACGATCTCAAGCCAACAAGATAAATAGGTCGAAAAAGAAACTTCTACACTACTTCGGTTCGAAGCCCTTCTCCTATAGATTGGAGAAGCGACGAGAGGTAAAACTACTTTACATTTTTAAATTTAATATAATTTTATATTTATGAATTTTAAATTGTAACCTTCTTTTATTATTTTTTTAACTTTTTTTTTAGGAAGGTGCAAAGTTTCCGGAGATCGACATGTTCGCTGAAGTTTATGTCTACCCCGGTGATGAGATGGCTCAGCAAGTCCATGTAAGTTTCTTTAACTACATGTTACTTTTGTTCCTTTTATAATTATTATAAATACTAATATTTATTTTCTTATTACAGGTCACTATGGTGGAGAAGAGCAATGCTCTTCTCAAAGAAGTGGCATCGTAGCTTTCCTCTGAGACCCCTATCGAAGAGGTGACTCTAACTGAGGATGCTGGTCTTCATATACTAACGGAGACATTAGATCAGACCCTTGGTCGTAGGCTTGGTAGAGTTTACTGGGGGATGGGGAAGGGCCGACTCCGTGACACGGGTGTCTCCTCTTCTCAAAATAATTCGCAACGGGTCAACACGTTGGAGCAGGAAGTGCGGAACTTGCAGAGGCAGCTTGCGGTTCAAGGCAACCATATGAGCCACATCTTACACGCTCTTCAATTGTCCGGCATTTCAATAATGTCCCATCATCTGATTTCCAACCACCGGTTCCCAGCCCCCTCCCTCACCATATTTCCCGCCGACATCTCAATAACCATTTCGTTTTAGGATTCTAATTTATTTTCAATTGTTATTTTGTACGTACATTTATTTATATAATATAATTTATTTTTCTACATTGTTTATTATATTTTATTATCTTTTAAATACCAATTACTTCATTAAATTAATTAATTAAAAAAATTAAATTGAATTAAAATTAAAATAATTCAATTAATTGAAATAAAATTATTAAATATTTTTGCGCGACGAAACAAACACCGTCGCCTAAACTTGTAAATATTTAGCGCGACGATAAAATTATTGAATATTTCATCGCTGAAAACTTAGGGCAACGAAGGACTTTCGTCGCCTACAAGTTTGTCCGACAAAATTTGTTCGTAGCCTAATTCTATTGCGACACATCTTTTCGTCGCCAAAAGTCGTCGCTCAAATGTGCATTGAACGACGAATGTATTTTCTTCGTCGCGCAAATGCTTGCTCCATGGGTTTTGCGCGACGAATTAGGGGCGACGAATTAATAGTCGCGCAAATATTTAGGCGACAAAAAGGGGTCTTTTTGAGCAATGAAATCTGTTTTGTCGCCCAAGTGGTTTTTTCTACTAGTGTTATAAGGGGTATTGGACTCAATTCCCTGGCTAAATTTGTATCTCAAATGGTGTAGCGAAAAAAGTCATATACTAATTTCTTTATGGGCAAAAGAAAATTCATGTTGTGTTAATCCCATCATGAGGCATGGTTAGTAAAATATGGGAAGGTATAGCAATAAACGTACTTGTATAATTCGGTAGTTTTTTTTTTTTTAAATACGTTAAAATATAAAATTTGAATATTTCTTTAAGTAACTTATTTTTATTTTCTTTAATACGATCACCATAGGATCGTCGAGATAGTGATTGTATTAAATACATATAAGTATTGTGGGCAAATCCATAAAAATGTGTACAGTAATGTTACTTTTTTTAAAATGTGTAATTTAACTAATCATTGAGAATGTATGAAAAATAATTTTTCAAAAGTACGAATGTAGGATTATAATGCACATATTATACACGAATTTATTAATTAGGCTATGATGTCCCAAATCACACCAACACTTAGCCTTCTAATATACGACACCTATCTGATCACCGCACCACCGTGAAGTACCCCTTTGTTGGCTCCAATGGATGGAGGAAGCTAGGTTAGTCAAAATATATTTATCAGTTTAAAGATGAGGTGTGACTTTAATTTTTTTAGAATAAGAAAAGATAGAAATTGATTCATTAATTCTATACATGATTTGATAGAGAAATTGATCCATTCTCTACTCATTTGCCACTTGAAACAAGATTCGAATCTCACTTTACTTCTTGTAATTGAAAAGTTGTCACTTAACCTCTTGAAAGTTAAATTATATTTCAATTTGTCTTCTTTTAGTCTAATCCATGTGCAATCCCATTAAGTTGGATTATGCGATTTTCAAGGATTAAATGACTAATTTTTAGTTTCAAAAAATAAAGTGAGACTGTGTGTTGTTTTAGAGGCAAATGAACAATTCATAAACCATACCCCAAAAAGAAGAAAAAACAAATGCCATTGATTTTATTATTTAAACACAAATTAATGTTCAAAAAAAACAAAATCAAAAATTAAAATAGAGAACAAAAAGCGGCACATGACCTCCTATATATTGCAAGTGCGCACGCTGCCGGGCTTTGGTTTGAAGAAAGAGCAGAAAAAAAATGAAGGTTAGTTCGAAGGTAGTGTTTCTGCTGAGAGACTCAGAGGGCTTCGGCGAAGCCATCTCAGCTGCTTTCCGCCCAAATCCATCCAATTCCACCGTGTAAGCTCTCTTCCTCCTAACCCTTTTAAGCTCGAAATCGAATTCATATCATATCAAAATTATCGATTGATTTGGGCGGACGCTGTCCAATTTGTTGCAGAGAAGAGAGTTTCGAGCTTTCATTGGAGCGCTATGGAATCAAAGATTGCAAAGGGTCTGGAATCATTCGCCACTTCCTCGACCCCCAGGGCCAATATGAGGTCCCCCCTCTCTCTCTCTCTCATGGAATTGGGCAGAACCCAAAAAGGGGTTTGTATTCATATAGATTCTATGTGGGATTTGGGTGTTGATAAATGGGTCGTGTAGTTTTTAATCGAATGTGTTCTTGTTTTCATGGTGAAAGTGAAATTTATGACAATTTGGGTTTAAGATAGTATGTGATTGAAATTGAAAATGATGTTGGTTTTTCGAAACCATGTTGCGTATAAATCGATTCCGGGTTATGGATGTGTGATTGATATGTGAGATCTAAAGGGACTCGATTGCTGGCATTTTTCGAAGAAAGCTTATAGATTTGGTTTCTGTGTCCAGAGTGGTAAAAACCCATTCAATTACTATGTAAAAGCTTTGTTCCTTTGTCTTTCAGAACTCATGCTGTGACTATAACAGTGGAAGGTTCCACTGCTCCGAAATGAAGTTTGCCGATTTACCACTGCTCTGAAATGATTTAGTTGTTAGGATGTGAACCAACAACTTTGATATTGTGATGGAGTTTGTCGGTTTATCGATGATTCCTGTGAATTTGTAGCGTTGAAGAATTGGATCAAACAAAGACTTCCACGCAATGTAATTCTTGCGAGTGAGCTTCACTGAGACCATGGCGCCAATATTCTGAATCGTAATTGATTGAATTGAGGCCAAATTTGATGAATTAGGGTTTGACGAAGGAAAATTAGGGTTAGGTAAAGAAGAACTGGGGAGAACAGTTGTAGCATTAGATGATTCAGTGGTCACAGACGCCATTGATGCAGAAAGATTGAAGAATCAGAGGAAAATCGTAAAGGATCGGGAAAGTCGTGAGACTCAGGCGAGTGAGACCATATAGAGAAATAGGAAAGCTGAAAAGAGTGTTTGCAAGTGAGAAAGTGAGAAAAAATCAGAGGAAAATCGCGGAAGGATCGAAACCATTGATGGAATGATGAAGAATCAGAGGAAAATCGTGAAGGATCGGGAAACCATTGATGCAGAATGATTGGGAAGAATCAGAGAAAATCGTAAGGGATCGGGAAAGTCGTGAGACTCGCGAGTGGAGACCATATAGAGAAATAGGAAAGCTGAAAAGAGTGTTTCTGGCAAGTGAGAAAGTGAGAAAAATCAAGAGGAAAATCGTGAAGGATCGGGAAAGTCGTGAGACTCGGGCGAGTGATACCATATAGAGAAATAGGAAAGCTGAAATGTATTTATAGCTTACATATTTGGAAAAGCATTCACTAACTAATACAAACAAATAAGGAAATTACAGCAGTGAATTATTTATTCTAACTAACTTTTGACTTCTTATTTTTACTACTGTCTTCATTATTCTCTTCATATTTATCTTCTAACATATCTTGAATATTACGGATTAGGAGATCTTTATTAAAAATTTCTCTTCAATTTTGTATTTCTCAGGTGTCTGTGCTGCTTATGGAATACTATGAACCGCCAATACTAGCCTGTGCTATTAATGAAGTTCTAGCACAATTAGCAGGGCAGAATTCATCTTCAGTTCCCACAGTCGTTGCCCCGTTTTTCCTAGAGTCATCCAAGCTAAAGGGGGAAAGTAAATCTGCAACAAAATTTGAAAGCAAAGGTTCACTTTATGGTATAGAGATAGGTTCAGAAACAGCCATAAGCAAGGCTATGGCAACCAAAACCCAGAAGCCACCACCATCCTTGCAGATTCATCATGAACCTTTGGCTTGCTTTCTTCAGTTGGTCCGTGTCTTGAAGTTGCCAACATATGTTCTTATCGGGCAAAGAGGTCAACGCATTTCTGATAAAGAAGAGTTTCAGGTATGCAGTCTTTTTATTACTGTAGCTAATGCAACTGTCAAAATTCAGTTTACCTAGAATTTTTGTGACGTATGATCGAATTCAAGTTGGGTTTGGAGGCCATGATAGGATAATAGTTTTTATTTCTATGACTTGGTTGAGAAATGAATGGGAAAAATTAGTGTATGCTCAGTTTGTCCATGTTGTTCCACTGTGGAAAGTAAATGCGTTTAGCCTTGTTTCTTTCTCTTCCGTTTAGTTCTGTGTGAATCTTTCTGTTTCCCGAGTGTATTTATCGTCTAACTCTAGATGGTTTCTTATTCAGATACTTTATGAGATTGGAGAACTTTTGGCAAGCACTTTGAACCTTTCCTTTTCAAGAGACAAAATCACATGGATTCCAACAAGAAAATCAAAAGACGATCAGGAGCCATGGCGTGCATTATATGGATAAATCTCAAGTGTCTGTGACATTAGAGGTTGGGACAAGATCTATCATTGGGTGCATCAGGTTGAAAACACTTTCAGTTCTTACTGTGATTGATAGATCTATGTTCAACATCATAGTGCTTAGATGTAAAACTACTTCATCTGGGTTCTCAGATTGGTGAAAGATGATGGGATAATCCGAATGATGAATAGAGCCTAGTACAAATTAGCCTCACCCTGCTGTCTTGTTTGAGTGTGTGAGTGCGTTAAATTGTGTTTTCCTTTAATTGCATGAATTATTTCTTGATTTTCTATGGCCTCAACTGCTGTTCGAAAAATAAGCTCTAACTTGTGTTTTAATTAATTGCATGTACCGACTGCTGTTGATGCAATGTGATTAGGTGTATTCAATTGATAATTTGAGAGATTTTAATGGATTTATGAATCCATGGATTTTGATGGAATTTAATTGATTTTTAGATATTCCATGTAAAATTTTAAGCGAATTTCCTCAAACTCTTAAGGAGAGGGGTGAGATTTGTGAATGCTTAAAATACATTATGAAATCTCTCAAATTCCCTCAAATTCTTTTACTTATTAAAATTCTTTAAAATCAATATATTATTGAATACACCTAGAATGTTATAAACTTTTTTAAAATCCTAATTGAATAAGCCTGGATTTCTGTAGATTTTAAGAAACTCTCTTAAACTCATAATTGAATATGGGTAGACTTTAGAATCACTTAAAATTTTGATTGAATACTCCTGAATTTATAAAAAGAACGAAAAATCCTTAAAATCTTAATTGAATACACCCAGCATTTCCACCTTCCTAAGGTATGACATGCAACTGCGTATGGTCAATCATTCATCATTAGGAAGCCAACTCTAACAATAAAAAAGAATCAGTCAATACATGAGAACAAGACAGACATGAGGGTGTATTGTATATGGAGTTTGATGGAGTTTGCTTGACTCTCAAATGCATGTGTATTTAATATAGACTTTTATAGAGTCAATAAAAGTCACCCGATATTGAATAAAGACTTTTTGTGAGTCTACAAAAGTCCACGTGTGTTCAAAAGTTCATTGATTTTAAAAAAATTTAGAAAGTCATGGACTTTCATAGACTTTGAGGATTTTTATGGTATGTTTTTTGTTATAGCAAATCCAACCTCTCCCCCTAAGATTTTGAAAGACTTTTTTTCCCAGTTCTCTAATGATATATTCCACCACCCATCATTATGCAATGAGAATCACTATTTTCACTTTAACCACACCATGTGGTCACCACCACTTTAACCATGACCATTCCCACTACCCTATTGCTAACATTGACACTATCGTTGACATCGTCATCACCACTGTTACCGCAACCGCCACCATTATATTACTTCTTCTACCACCACTTTGTCATACCTATCATCTCCGTACAAAACCTCCTACACTGGTCACTATCACCACCAACCTCACCTTCACTCCTCCACCACCCCAACACCACATTAGAAACACACGACTTACAAAAATTTGGAATTAAAAAAAATTATAATATTCATGAGTTAAGAATTCCTTCACATGTCTAACAATTTTGGTCATAGTAAAAAAAGAAAAATTACATAAGTGTACCCTTGTCTACTCTTAATTGGTTTCTCAAATAAAAGATTAAAAAAAAAGTATTATTATAAAGTTGGTTAAATTCTTTTAAACTCTACAAAAGTCTAGCATTAAACTCTAAAAAATCTGAAGAATTGTAGCATTAAAAAGTTTGTGGATTTTATGGAGTTTCTAATAGTGAATACAAGTCTACTAATTTTACTAAAGTCTATCACATAAAAAATGTATGTAAAACTCCATATAAATCTGAATACAATGCACCCCTTACCTCCAATTTCAATCCTTAAAATAATCCATCGAATCAATTAGACCCCTAATTTTAGGATCCCGGGTAAACAGACGCAGTAAAAATGTAAAATACTCAAAGCATCTTTACAACCAACGTTCCACATTTCTGTTAAATATTCCTTTACCGTAAGTTGAAACGGTAATTCTAACTAGCAGGGGGAATTGCATCCAAGCAAATAAAGTGACTGGAACACTTGAAAGAAGTATGACCGGAATAACAATCCAGGTTTGTCCACGAACTATAATTAGAAGGGCAGCAGAAAATGCAATCATCATGGCTGCAATAGCAAAAAAAAGAGCGGCAAGACCTATTATCATCTTCGCAGGTAAGGATTTCAGGAAATCGTCTTCTGCGTAACGCGACGTGAGAATTCCGAGAAACGTTAATGTTGCGGTCGTGGAAGAAAAGAGTGATATAGCATCTGAAACTATAAACAACACAAACAATTTTTCATTGATGAATACGGGAAAGCCGTTATCTCCATTTCCTCCAGGAATTGTGATTACTGCAGCAAACATCATGGTAATAATAAGAGCACCTACAACTGTGTAAGAAGTTGCTGTCTCTTTCATCCATTTTTCACCCTCCTTTAGCAATTCACTGTGATTCTTTGTAAATAGATCCCTTGGTGTCAAAAAATCATTACTGTTCAGAGTGTCAAGAGACTTGGGAGGTACAATAGTCTCTACTTCCTGCATTGCATTGAACAAGTAGTGACATATATATGTGAGCATAAAAATATAATTTTCTATAATCTTTGTTGTATTAGGATTAACTACATTTTACATTCCAAGATTTGGACATGGTATTCAAAATTGGTCACGAGGTTTCAATTTTATCATTTTACGCATTAAGGCTTTAAGATTGTGTTAATTTTAAAACTTTTGTTAGGTTGACCATCTACTTACAATAAATCGAAAAAGGAAAAGACTAACTCTTTCAAAATATAGAACCTTTAACGAGAGAAACTTTGTAGGAAAACAAACTAAGATTGACACCTAGTAAGCGGACACAAGGGACTTGTAAGTTGTAACTCAGTTGGTTAAGAGCATTCACCCTCGCACTAGAGGTCCGGAGTCCAATTCTTCCTTCCCCGAGTAATGTGTGTATAAACAATAAAAAAACTATATATTCAGCAGACTAACACACAAGGAAAACCTAGGTACAGTAGTAACAGTAGTTGATGCTGGATTTGGATGATTATTACAAAAAGGAAAAACAAATCTACAACCTCCCAAAGACTTAATTTGATTCTTTCATTTCATATTGTCATATAGGCAACGTACGTAATTAAGAATTATGTTGAGTGAGAAATTCTAACCTTGTACCACTGTAGTTCACGCTGCATCTGCAATGCTGCACCTGGAATACGATTAAGTTGTGCAGATGGGGACAACAACCCAGCCATATGTAGCATGTTATTATTATTGCTGTCGGCAAGAGTTGTCATCCAGTCTTTCGTAGAGATCCCATATATAAGGTTATAAATCTTTTCTTGACGACATTCGACGGCAAAGTGAAATATGCCCCTTGTCATGTTATTTGTTGACATCAGAAGTTCAGGATTTGCTTTACATATATGAGTAATAAACTCGACATTCCCCTTACTAACAGCTCGGAAGATTGCCAAATACACAAAGGAAGATCTCATTTGTTGCATATCCAACTCTTTTATCTCTTCGCACATGAGCTTTAAAAATGCAAGTGAGCGGACATGGACAATCTTCATTTCATATATGCGGTTGATCCCTGAGTTGACATTTAAAACCCGAATGTTTACGACATTAAACTGCTTTGGATAATTGATTTGAATTCCAATTTACAACAAATGAAATTGTTAGTATCCTACCAAGTATCTCAACGATATTCGAAACGAGGCCTTCCTTTTGTTTTTTTGATTGAGAAACAAGCCCTTCCACTAAACCTGCCACTGCAATGGAAAAAATGTCGGTGAAACTTATGGAGCATGTTGTTAGATGTATGACGGACCTAATGGAACTTGCAGAATGGAAATCCAATGCGGGTCGTAGAGCATTTTAGTCATTTCGCACATTTAAATTCTCATTGTCTCTATGGTGAGCTATTGTCTTAGGCATTGATACTATCTGAGTGCTTCGGCTATCTAGTATTGAGATACATGACATCTAAACTTGGTAAATCCATGTTGTGAGATGACTAATCATGAGCAATTATGTATCTTGTAGTAGTGAGGTACATAGGATATTGACTTGGTATATTCGTATTAAGAGATCACTGAGTATGGGAGCATAACCTGGTAAAGTCGTATGGCGCATTTAGTATTTTTGAAAGATGATTGTGACATGGTGAATCCAAATCATGCAATCATCTTCTCTAATCAGTAAGTGCTATAAAGTCAGAAAGCATAATCATGACCTGATAAATTTGGATCGTGCTATTACCACCTTTAGTCAGTCGGTATTGATCATGTGCATCTGAGACTCGATGAGTTGTAAGTCTCACCGAACCATACGTGTCGCTCTAGCTTTAGTATGTTTATTATAGATATGAAAGAGATGATTGGACACCTTCGAAGTTAGTCGTGTTTTCGAGTAAGGCTTGATTAAATCATATGTGACTGTCACATATGTTTTGTTTTACTGTCACTTACACAAGGTTGATAAATTACAAGGTTTTTTATTTGAGGAGATACACCATTCCATGATGTAGGGGCTAAGTTTACAGGTTGACAGGTCTTGATAGGTATGAAGAGCTGCATGTGTTGTCCTTAGATTGAGCTGTTGGAGAGATTAGGTTATCTTTATAATTCTTCTTGTCTTTATTTTTTGGATTATTCCATTTTTTGGAGCCTACGAGCATTGTACCTTTAGAGCAAGTTTATGTTACATTTGTTTCGTCGTTTGTTTGAGAGAGTGCAGGGACTGAGATCTAACCAAAAGGAAGCAGGTTTAGTTGAAAGGGAAAAAATGTCGGTCTGTGTTCCTTGTGCATCCTAGCGCTGAAAGGAAGCATAACGGCCTCAGGTCTGCAATTTCAAGACTTTGCCTACGATTCTCAACTTGCAGTTTCTTGTTTTGTAGGTGGAATTTTGTCAATTTAACTGTGTACAGAATTTGCATCCACAGTGGCGATGACGATGGTAACAAGGGTGAGGGTGGTGTTAATAACAATAATGGTGGTGGAAATAGTGATTAGGAGGTAGTAGGATTGATGATGGCGGAGATAGTGGAGGTGGTGGTGGTTGTCGTGGCACGGTGATGGGGTGGTGATGGGAGATACTAGTGATGGTAGGTGTGGGATGTGGTGGCAATGATGCCGGGTGGTGGAGATATGGCGGTTTGGATGCTATTTGTGATGACCATTGTAAGGTGGTAGAGGTGGAGTACAAGATTTTTTTTCACTTCTTAAAACGCTAACCTTGTTTTAAGCTTCGTTTGTGGTTTTTATTTTTTTATTTTTTATTTTTTTATTATGGTATTAAACAACACAGGGAAATGTTTTACAGAACCTAGGCAAATGCATTTTATACTTGTTTTTGTATCTGTAAAATGAAAAATTGTTTTGCAAAACATTACCAAACTTGCACTTATCCTCCCAATAATCTCCACAAATGAAGAGAACTCTCTCCTAATAATCTCTACAAATTTGGTAAGATATATAGGGAGAGATTAGTCATAATAATTAGAACTTGTTATCTATGTGAGTTATAACTGAAAAAACTCTCCCATACGAGTGAAGAGAAATATCATGGATTCCTTCGGTTAAAGTTAAGTAGGAAGTGGATAATCCAAATTAGATCCTACCATTTATACAACATTTCTAACTTCTGATGGGAGAGGAAGGGGATAACAAACCTGAGCGAATTAAACTCCTTCCGTTATTAGCTTGGGAATTTTCTTCATTTTCAACAGTTACACATATATGATTGATGGGAGGAGGAGGTTGTATGTCTATGCCTGTCAAGACAAGAACACAAGCTCAATCAATACTTAAAACTACTATTTATTTGATGTAATATTACTACATCTGTATGTGTATTAGTGTATATACCTCATGCATGCATACAGAAAGCTTTTGGTTTAGTGATGAAATTTTCATAAATTCTAAAATAATATGTTTATCAGAATAAAACTATTCAAACAGATTAATTGTACAAGTTAACAGAATTAAACCAATATTTTCGTACGTATGTTTTATGAATATCTTCAGTAGAAGTTTCTCTTAAACTTGCCACAAAACCGTGAAAGAAAATATGTCATATAACAGTGAAAGCAAAAATAATCTATACTATTATTAGAGAATAAGGCTTGTCAACCTCTTTCTCAAAATGCCAATCATCTCCCTATTTTTCCTATTTTACCCTTGTTTCCATCAAACAATATTTACATAGTGAAGGATAAAACAGTAAATACGTATAGAGACACCAACTCCTACATGAGAAACTTCCCCATCTTCATTTTTCTTAACTGATTTTTTTTAAATACAATTTTTAAAACTGATCACACCCCTGCCCCAAACCAAAATAATAATAATAATAATAATATTATTATTATTGTTATTATTATTATTAAAAATAAAATTGTTCACACGCACGTAGTGTGAGCCTTTCATCTAGTTAATAGAAGGAGAAGGGAGTATGTGGTATACTAACAGTCATAAACCCATTGTTGCCAGAAATTGAGCTCTGCTCCACTCGGGAATGAAGAAGCCGAACCAGCCAAAATATATAAAGGGACCGCCTTTATGTGGTCAAAAGTAACGGCCAATTTTGGGCAACGCTGAATTAAATCCCATGAGATATCTGTTTATTTTTCAAGTTAGAGTAAATTGTAACTATGAGAAAAAAAGAGTAAATTATAGCTAGATTAAACTATTTATTTTTTAAGTTACGAAATGGTTACCATTTCATTTTAATTTTTGTAATCACGTTTTGAATTTGAAAACTAAAAACTTGTTTGGTAAATACTTGTACTTTTTAGGTATTAAAAAAAAAACTGAAAGCTATTTTTTTAGTTTTCAAAATTTGAATTTCAGTTTTTTTTTTTTTTTTTTTTGAAATTTGAAAGTAGTTTACCAAACAACTGAAATGATTATCAAACGAATCCTTAATTTTCATTTTTGTACTCATATTTAAAACTCTTACCAAATTCTTTGGATGAAAAGCATTGGGAGATTATTGTAGCGCCGTTAGGTCCTTTGTCTGGCATTAAATCTTGAAGTGGAGTGACGGAGTAGAGATATCGAGCCATATGCCAATGACCATTACTATAAGCGTTCACAACTGGAAGCATGTTGAATGAATCGGGAATGCTGAGTAATTTTTTGTTCTTTGTTACCATGCATACAGCCATTTCAGTATTCCCTTTACTTGTAGCACAAGTAAGAGCTGTCCGATCCCCCATTGTCGATTTTATTTCCAAGTCTTTCTCTTCCATCAACGACACCAATTCTTTCACAATATCCACATGCCCAGCATCAACTGCAATGTGAAGAGCTGTCTTACCAGAAAATGGAATTCTTGCTCTTACTGCCTCGGGATATTGGATGTGAAACTCCTTTGCAGTTTCCCAATCACCAGATTGCACAGCCTCAAAGAAAGGTTTATACTGACTATATTCAAATCCTGTCAAATTTTTTTTGTTTTGTTACTGTTAATTTTCCCTTAATTAAATACACACTTTAAATGTGTTCGAACTTTTAATTTATATCACTATTTTAGAAAAAAGAAAAGCTTTAAAAAAAAAAAACAAATGGGCGTGGAAGAAGGGAGGGGGGGTTGAAGTGGGAGGACGTGGGTTTCTTTTAAAATCCTTTTTCCTTTTATTTTTTTTATTAGTTGTTTGACACATTTATCCGTACCTAATTAACATGCTTTTTAAAATTCAGTTATGCGTTAAGGGTTATAAACGTAATTTAATGGGTTTATGGTTGACAAGCAGTGCTTTGTTAATAATAGTATAGATATAAAATTTAGGGTCCAACTTCAGTGGTACGTACCATTGAATGGTACGTACTGTTAAATGGTTAAGATTCATTTGGGGCCCACTGCAAATTAATTAATCTGAACCATTCAATAGTCGTATCATTCAATGGTACGTACCACTCAAGATTTTTCCTAAAATTTATGATAAAATTAGACAGTATGTCCTTGAGATAATGTACATTTTACTATAGGCTCATGATTGATATGCGTGCGTGATTGTGCAAGGGAAAAGTGATCCCAATATGATTGGAAGAGACTCATTTACAGTAAAACCTCTATATAGTAATAATGTTATAATCAAATTAATTTTATAATTATAGGAAGGTTATTAGAGAATCTCATATCATGTTCTCTATTTTATAGCAAAATTTTAACTAAAATTATCAAAAAGTTATTTTAAAAGCTCTCTGGAAAAGTTGTACTTCAATCATACTCTCTATTTTAGAAAGTCATAATGACTATGAGTTAATAATTAGCTAATAAAAATTAATTATTTATGCAAAATAATATTAAAATAATTAGCATTAATTATAGAGAGCCTCCAGGAGTTCCTTTCTCCCTTCCTATATTTATTAGGATCTCTTAAATGAACCCCTATCTTAGAATGTGGATAAGGAGCATGATTAGAGTTAATTTTTGTAAATCTTCTCTAAATTCTAGTTAGGAGCTCATTTAGGGAGCCTATTAAAGATGCTTTTACTTAATAAAGGTGTAGTTAAAGAAAAAAATTGACTTAGTTATCCTTAATGAAAGTTGTATGGATACAAATAAGAAGTTTTTATTTTGAACAATATTGCATATTTTTTAGACTTATTGACAAATATTACTATGTAGAGGCAAGTTTCTTAAGACAGGACCTAGAAAAAGTATAACTTATTACAATATGAAGTTTATTTTTATATATAACTGGCCTAAGTTGGGACCAAATTTTTTTTTGACAATATAGAGATTATTCCTTTATAGAGTATCACTCTAAAGATATCTTATTGTTTTTATAGATGTCAAATACCCTTTGATGAAACAAATAGCTTGTTTGGAACATTCTTCCATGAGATGATGTTTGTGATGAGAGTGATATTAGTAGCAATGGTGGTTGGGGGTGGTGGTAGTAGTGATGACAATATTGGTGGGATATAAGCGGTGATAATAATAGGGTACAGTGCAATAATGGAAGGAGTGGTGATGGTGGCAGAGGCTGGTTGTGTTAATAATGGTTACGAGGAATGGTTGAGGAAATGGTGGTTGAGAGGTGGCAGGGATGTTAGTAGCGGAGATGGTGGAGGTAGTGGTGGGCATAGTGAGGGTGATCATGTGTGGGTAATGCAATGGTGGTGGTGGTGGTTATGGTGGTGGCCGCGATGGTGATACAGTGAGATGGTGGAGGTGGTGGTGATGGTGGTGTTAGTGTTCAAAAAGACGGTCTAGGCGGTGGCCAACCACTGCAATTAAGCTAGAATAGGCAGAAAAATCGACAAGGGATTAGGCGGAGCAAAAGGCGAGCGTCTGGCAGTCTACGTGGAGCCTAAGCAGCTCGCAAGTCGAGACTTTGAAGACAGCTCTCCCCGTGACTGCCTAGTCTCAACTGCCTCTCGATCTCTTCCATTTTCTTGGTCTCTTCGTCTCAGCTCTTTATCACTTAACTCTCTTGCTGCCTCTCAACAATCGCTTTATATCCATCAATTTTGCAAGGAAAATTTGAACCCTAATTTGATAAATTGGGGATCTTTGATTTTGATGGAAGAACAAGTATGCAAGCTGGGGTTTTTACGATTGGTTTCGGGGTTTTTTTCTTCTTGCTCATAGATGCAAGCTGCTAATTCCTATAAATATCGAGTTGTAGATTTCAAAGTTTCTGTTTGTTTACTTATGCGGTTAATAGGTCCCATTGGTGACGGTTGAATAGGACATGCGAGTCTCTGACTCTCTCTTCTGTCTTGCATGTGCTTGTTTGGTGGGTTTGCTATATTTATTAATTTAAGAAAGGTCTATTGCTTATGAGTTTGTTTAATTTTTCTTTTCTTTTTATCGGAGCTCCTTTTGCATAATATATGTTTATTTTCAAATTTTGGGGTCAAATTTGTATGGTACGTACCATTCAATGGTCTAGCTATTAAACGGTTCAAGATTCATTTGGAGCCCACCACAAATTAATCTGGGACCATTCAATGGGCGGACCATTGAATGGTCCGTACCACCCAAGATTTTTCCCAGATTTTGATCTTTTAAAATACTAGTTTTTTTATTTAAGTATAAATAGGCAACTGGACACTTATTTATATGTTATATAATAAATTTAATTAAAAATTAAAAAACCGCCTAGGCCCCTCTCCACCGCTCGATTACCGCCTAGAGATTTTTAGAACCATGGGTGGTGTTAGTGGTGGTGGCGGCAGAATTGTATGTGGTGGTGTTGATGGTGATGTATAGTGGTGGTGGCAGTGGTGGCAGTGGTGGTGCCGGTGGCGTCGATGGTGAGACAGTAGAGGTGGTGGTGGCTACAATAGTGGAGAAGGTGATGGAAGTGGATGACATGGTGGTGGTGTGGGTGATGGCAGCGGAGAATGTTGTGGTGATGGCGATGGCGATGGTGACGGTAGTGGTGCCATACATAATTTTATTTTATTTTTATAAAACTCTAACTTTGTTATATAATGTACATTTTATTTTCTACTATTTTGAAAATTGTTCTTGAAAAACAAAAGGAAACATCAATTTAATGTTCTACAAATCATAGGCTAAATATTGTTTTATGTGTTTTTTATTTTCTCAGTTTGTTTTCATAAAACATCTTGATAAACACGTTTGGTGTGGGGTTAGTTGAAAATCAAAGTTTATCTGAAGTTTGGTCTAAAATTCTTAAAAAACTAGCTTTTTCACCTGTTTTTGTATCTGCCAAAAGAAAAACTATTTTGCAAAATATTAACGAACATACCAGGAGACGAGGAGTGCTGATAATAATTTTTGATTTATAATATTAGGTAATTGATAACAATAAGACGATGGTTTAATTAGGGAATGAAATACAAGAAAATTATCTAATTTCAGCAAGTTATATTTTTTTTATCCCTTTGCTTTTTGGGAAGGAGACACACCTGTGTTTATATTGGGCGTTGGTGGTGGTAATGGTGGCTTGAACAGAGCTGTCATGGTATCCCAAACACCTTTTGCCATTCTCAATCTACCAAAATACATATACCAAGGTGATTCCGGTGGAGCATATATAATTGATCGAAACAAACACAAAATTAGCAATAAAATTAACGAAAGTCTAACTGCTACTTACGGATTGAGTTGAGGAGAAGCCATATCGTCAAGAAGCTGCAGCTTGTAAAACTCCAGTTTGTATGGAACTAAATACAGTACAACTTGGCTGCTAAACCAGCTTAGACTGGGGAGACTCAACCAATTAAAGAAAGACTTTGTTTGACAAAAAAAATAAATAAAGAAAGAAAGACTTTGTTTCGCCTACTATTAGCACGAGCTCAAGTTGCACCGTGTCTCAAGGTAAGATCCGAGGTTGGGAGTACGAGGATAGTTTTATTTATATTATTCTAAACAAGTAGCTGAAACCCACTATGTTTAGTCTAGATACTTGGAAATTTTTACCATGCTACTAGCAATCAACGACCTAGATTGAATTATTTTTTCAAAAATTTAATAGAAATAAAACTGAATGAATATCTACACGCATGTGGTGCCATAGTATGTGATGCTATGTAGCACCACAACCAGACCCAACATACTTTAAAAGCTTATAGAAAATTTAATTTAAATTTAAGAGCATAAGCATATCTTAGAGAAAACTCTTAAACCGATTGACCATATTTCCACTTTTCTAAATTGAATCAAAATTCCATCTCCATAATTTTTGCTTCTAATTAACATGATTTATGCAAAATAAAATTTATATATCTTGTATTAAGATCCCCAACAACGATTCATATCACCCTTATTATCATCATCTTTTCTTTCACATGCATGGTCTGCATCTTCTTGGTTTCTTTTACCAACCTACTCAGTAGGTAGTCTTTTTCTTCATATCTAATAGTCTATCTAAAAGGCAAAGAAAGATATTCGATATGCTGCCCTTTGCTCCGATCCAGAATCCTAATCGCTAGGTAAAACTATACCATACGAGTCGTATATAGTTTACTTGTTTTATAGGTTAAACTATTGGTTTAATAAACCTTTGACACATGTATATTTTGTTCCAAACCTTTTACACATATTTCAACTATGTGGTGTGCTTCTAGTGTGGGTTAAATATATTTTATACCATCAAGGTTTGAGATCAGTTTCAAAATAAGTTACAAAGTTTTAATTTTATCATTTTACACTCTAACGTTTTAAAATTTGTCTAATTTACACATTCCGTTAAGTTGACCGTTTGATCAAACAGTTAACCTATAACGTGGCATTATGCAGAACCCACCCAAGACTCGCAAACCCTACCGCACCAAGATTATTTAGAAATCTGCAAAGATTTTGGCGCCAAAAACATGCACCCATTCCTATGAGGGGGCCCAGAGTAAAACTTTGACTAATGAGACCATATTTTCTACCTCTAAACCAAATCTGAGAATTTGAAATCGAAATTAGAGAGAGACTTGGAAAGAGATGTGGGTTCTTTTGGTAAAAATCAAAAGAAAAAACATTGATGGCGTCTAGGAGGAGGCGATGGTCCCCCTCCATATGGTATGTACTTGCTTTGGATTTATATTCCTCGTGGGTTACTGTGATAGTAAATAGGGATTTGAGTTTTTTGTTGGGAGGGAGTGAATAGTTTAAGGGTTTCATTTGGTTGTTTTCTTACTTTATTGTTGTGGTCAGTAGTGGGATAACTAGTCAAAGAATTGTATTTATAATCCATGCTGAATGTGGAATTGGAATTGGATTTCATGCGCTTTCAAGGGTTAGGTGAATGCTACAAAGAGAAAAGTACAATGCTTTTGGGAAAAATCTTGAGTGGTACGTACTATTTAATGGTACGACTATTGAATGGTCCAAATTAATTTGCAGTGAGTCCCAAATGAATCTTAACCATTTAACAGTATGTACTATTCAATGGTACGTACCACTGAAGTTTGACTCATGATTTTGTATCGGCATTTTCGAATGTACCATGGTGGTGAAATAAAGGGTAACTATTATGTACACGGCCATGCCCTGTAGATTGGTTTGATTATTGTGAAAAGGATAGTATCCTATCCACCAACAAATACTTGGAAACATTCAAGACTAATCTCACTCGCATCCACATATGCTTGTAGCAAAGTGAATGCATACACATCCAGAAGTTGGAAAAGGTGGTGTTGTTGCTTTTTTGGGATTTATAAGTTCCAAGTTGGTTTTGTTGTGGTAGAATGTTATTTTGGAAATATTATGTCTATTATCTAAATTATATCATATGCGATTTAATGATCAAGTACCTCTCTTATATTTTTATTTTTTAACGAATGCTTGTTTTTATTTTATTTTTTTTTTTTAACCAGTACTCATTGCTTTTTGAAGTTATGTCGTTATGCACAAAAATCCAGCTTATCTCAAAACCTTTTTTTAATGGGAAAAATCTTGAGTAGTATGTATTATTCAATGGTCCGGTCATTGAATGATTCTAAATTAATTTACGGTGAATCTCAAATAAATCTTAAATCATTTAACAATTTGCACTATTGAAGTTTGACCCATTTTAATGTGCACCTTCTTCAGCATAAATCGGTTGAATTGACATGTCTATCTCCAAATCCTGGCACCAGATTCTCAAATTTGGGTCTTTCTAGTGTGCTCCGGGGTAAAATTTACCCCGGTTTTGAAAAAAAAAACGGTGCTTTTAAAAAAAATAAAAAGTAACCTACAATTGTAGGTCACCAGTAAACCAAAAAAAAAAATTTATTTGTACAAATGTAATGAACAGTTCATGCAATTGGCAAACAGTAAATATGCATCTGCATTACATCATGCAATTAGACAAAAGATTAAATGACAACATCACATTATTTGGTGCTAATGTCCTACATGGATCTGCATTAAGAATTGTTTAATTGTTTAAGTGTTTAAGTTGTAAAACTCATAGTTATCACTTGAACGTATAAATTATCGTTTAAGTTGTAAAACTCATGGTTCAAGTAGTAATTTTCTAGTTTAAGTGGTAATTTAGCATTTGCAGAAGAAACTTTATCAAATGAACCACGTCTTTACTACTTCAACAACTTTAGAATTATAGGTTACAAAATAAACAATTACTACTTAAATGTGCAGTTTCTCGTTTAAGTTGTAAAAACATCGTTCAAGTTGTAATTTCTTCGTTTAAGTGGTAACTTACCACTTGAACGACAACAAATTTTACCATTTTGAGCCGGCGTCTTTACCATTTGAACGAGTTGACAAATTTGGGTGTACAAATTTGTCCATTACTATAACGTTCATTTTCCCGTTTAAGTGGTAAATACATACGTTTAAGTTGTAAAACTATCATTCAAGTGGTAATTTACCACTTAAACGAGTCAATCGATCGTTTAAGTTGTAAAAACATCGTTCAAGTTGTAATTTCTTCGTTTAAGTGGTAACTTACCACTTAGACGACAAATTTACCATTTGAACGTCGTCTTTACCATTTTGAACGAGTTGACAATTTTGGGTGTACAAATTTGTCCATTACTATAAACGTTCATTTTCCCGTTTAAGTGGTAAAATACCTCGTTTAAGTTGTAAAGTATCGTTCAAGTGGTAATTACCACTTAAACGAGTCAATCGATCGTTTAAGTTGTAAAAACATCGTTGAAGTTGTAATTTCTTCGTTTAAGTGGTAACTTACCACTTGAACGACAAATTTACCATTTGAGCGGCGTCTTTACCATTTGAGAACGAGGTTAACAAATTTGGGTGTACAAATTTGTCCATTACTACTTAAGCGTTCATTTTCCCGTTTAAGTGGTAAAATACCTCGTTTAAGTTATGGAAAACTATCGTTCAAGTGGTAATTTACCCTTAAGCGAGTCAATCGATACGTTTAAGTTGTAAAAACATCGTTCAAGTTGTAATTTCTTCGTTTAAGTGGTAACTTACCCTTGAACGACAAATTACCATTTGAGCGTGCGTCTTTCCACCATTTGAACGAGTTGACAAATTGGGTGTACAAATTTGTCATTACTATAAACGTTCATTTTCCCGTTTAAGTGGTAAAATACCTCGTTTAAGTTGTAAAAGTATCGTTCAAGTGGTAATTTACCACTTAAGCAAAGTCAATCGATCGTTTAAGTTGTAAAAACATCGTTCAAGTTGTAATTTCTTCGTTTAGAGTGGTAACTTACCATGAACGACAGAATTTACCATTTGAACGGCGTCTTTACCATTTGAACGAGTTGACAAATTTGGGTGTACAAATTTGTCCAAGTCAGCGAGTTAAACATCACGTCCATGCTATTTTTCCCACAAGTAAATTCCCTGAAAATTAAAATTGTTATGAAGCATGTTACTATCTAGATGCTAACATAACATGCCAATTACAACATGAAGCTTACGCAGAAGCATCCATAAGTGCTCTTTCCTCTTCTGGTTCAAGTATGTTCTCCCAGAACGTAGAACCGGATCTATCAGCAGCTGGTGAATGTGGCATTTCTTCACCTTCAGCAAGTTTTGATTGAGAAGCTAGCTTAGATAGGAGCCATTGCATGTACCCTGGGATGGGGCTGAGAGTCGCAAATGTCTGATTTTAAAGATTTTTTGTTTTGAAAACAAAAGACACGTGTCAGAGAGTAAATCCATGAAGAAGACTTAGAGCAGTTTCAGTGTTGCCCACCTCCCCCCAAGCAATCACTATTCAATCCACCCCAATGAACAGTAATTGCCCTAATGAACAGTGTATTCCCCTGTCAATTGCTTTTTACATCTCCACCCCTACAATTAAATTGCCGTGGCAATTGGCAATAAAATATTAGTATTTTTTATATTTATAAAATAATACATAATAATTTTATTTGTAATTTCGGATAAGATTTTTAATTTTTCTCGTTGCGCCACGTGTCATTATCCGAAAAACCAATAACAATAAAATATTTGTAATTTTTTATTTATTTATAAAATAATTCAAAATAATTTTATTTGTTATATCGGATAAAATTTTTAATCGTTCTCGTTGCGCCACGTGTCATAATCTGAATTTGGTGTGTTGATGTAAAATTTATTTGGTGTTTTGAATAAAAATGTGTTGTAAATTATGGAATTGTGGTGTAAGGTAGATGATATTGCCAAGGTATTTATAGAAAAGTAAAAAAAAAAATTTACAAATTTTTTAAAAAAAATTTCCCGATTGTTTACAATTTTTTATTCACCTAATTAATCTCTGCTGTTGGATTTAAAAATTTTTGAATCTCAACGCTCCAGATTGTGACACGTGTCACAACGGTAACTTTTCAGAATTTTAAAACATTTTTTTTTAATTTATAAAGGAATTAATATCAACCGTTGATCTGAGATCCAACGGTTGATATTAAATCCTTTTTATATTTTTTTATTACCGTTGCAGATCCAACGGCCCAAATTAAAGAGCTGTTGAGATCGCACTGTCCAGGGGAAGCCACGTGGCTTCCCCAATGGTAACAATTGAAGTGGCCGACAGGCGGGCCCCACCCGCTGCAGACCTTGTCGGGACGCGCCTCACTCGCGCGTGTAATGCACGCGCCTGACGCAAAAAAAATATTAAATACTTGGCTGACGCCAGCCACCTCGGTGGCTCGGGCTGTCAATTTTTCACTCGGCTCTTGGCCGAGCAGCCCCCTTCCCCCGAGCTCCTTCCTTCTCCAGCCCATCCCTCTGGCTCCCTCTGGCAGTTTGGGCCACTGTCCCCCAAGCAATTTGCAGGGCTGGACTTGCTCTTAGAGAAGTATGATTAAGATTTTATATCCTCTACTCTTCAGTTCTTTTGATTTCTTGTGAAATGCACTATACTCCATTACTTCTTCTGATTCAAGGCGCGCGTGTTTGAAGGGGAAACCTTATTTTTTTAGTGAAGCCTATAATTTCCATGACTGAAAAAGTGTCATAGCACAGAGGTACTGGTTTTCCAAACATGGCTTGTCACTTGAAATAAGAGCAGTTAAATAAAATGTAGTCAAGTGTTTTAAAAAAAATTCAACAAAAGAGTAATTTGGAAGTTTAACAAAAATAAAAAACGATAAACTATGTTGAATCTCTGGAATCATTTTATATTGAAATGGAAGTTAGGAACTTGAAAACACCCCATCCTAGGATTATAGGCGAACACAACTTCTAATTTTCAGAGAAAGCTAAGCATACACTATCCTACAAATCCTACAAAATTAAAACAAACATGCTAAATCATGATGTATTCAAATATATAAATGGGGCAGAAGGACTTACAGAAATATTTGGCATTTCTCTTTTCACAAGTGTGATCACCCGTTTAATTAGAAACCTTCCTAGGTTGATCCCTGATAGGCCAGGCTGTGAAAGTTTTTAAGTATTCAAATCAGGCAAATGTAGCAAAAGACTGATGAAAAGAGGTTAATATTCCCCTTCACAAAAAGGGGGAAAAAGTGTTGATGTTATAGTTTTTTAAAAAATCATTCATATAACAATATGCACACCTGAGTTGATGATATGGAGTAAAACAATGCACAGGTAGCCTCACATTCACGAATAGGAGGGTCATCCCACAAAACTTCCTGTCATGCAAATATTAATAATTTTATACCATCATCAGAAGAAATAAAGGATAACAGTCGCATGGGACATATGGTAGTCTTGATGCCATGAGGGTGGATGCTTTGAACGTGTGGATTGACAAGAGGAGCAACAGGCAAAACAGGTTCAGCCGAGGAAGGGGTCTGATTAGGTGGAGGATCAGTAGAATTGGGTTGGAAATGGGTCCATCAAGGTCTGGTGCAGCAGAAGAGAGTCTGCTGTCAGAGGGGTTGTTAGAGGCTCGTGGGCTGGTGGGTTCAAATGGGCGAGAAGGAGAGATTGGTGATGGTGACTCTTGAGAGGTAGGGAGTGGCACATCGACTGAAGGTGATGAAATAATGGGTATTGAGGTGGGGACCATAGGTTGACTTGGAGTGATTGTATCTGTTAAAAGAATGGGTAAAACACTTTCTGAATTTTTCTGGTGGTCATGTTTGGTAGTAGATGAAAATGAATATGGAAAAATATTTTCTTGGAATTGCATTCAAAATATAAAAATTCAAGCTTTTACAGTAACAAAAAAAAATATTATAAATTAAATAATAAAAAAAATAAAAACCTCTCAGTGCTGCTCGAGGCATTGAGCTTTTCGCTTCCATGCTGCACCAGTCGTCCCCTCGATTGTCTTCCATCGGAATTAGACAGCGTTGGTTAACCACGTTCTGTTGAAAAATCACCAGTAAAATCGCATGAGAGAAAAGAAAATAAGATGAAAATCAAGAGCCACCACGAAGGCGCTCTGATACCATTATAAAACTATAGTATTGAAGATTTCTGAAATATTTCTTTCTTTTCATAATGGATATACATGATACAATTGTATATATAATATAGGCTTCTACGTTAGGCTATTCTAGGTTAATAGCTAATCTAGGCTATGACTATGGTTGATCCACAATAGGTGGAGTCTATTACAAAATTGGTGAATTCAATCACTACAATTAAGGGATTTTATTTCTAACAAAATCTGCCTCTAAAAAATTACAAACAATTAATAAAATCTAATTAATCTATTGAAAAGAAAAAATAGTAAGAAAACTAAAAGAATATGAACATGAAGAAAAAGGAAAGGTTTTGATTATGAACTTCACTTCCGTTGCATTTAACACAATTGTTTTTGTTTACAGTTTTAGTATGAGTTTCTCTCATCAAACCTCAATAACTCAAAAAACCCTCATCGTTGCGTTTACTTACGTTTTCCAGAAAGCACGTTGAACACCATCATTCAATTTCAGTTCACATATATCAACTTATTTCAGATTCACATACACATTTTATTTCACATACACATGTGACATTACAATTCACATTCACATAAAAACATTTTAGTTCACATTGACACATACATCAGGTACTGAAGGGCATTTAGGCATCCAATGTGAGGTCCTTTTGAAACGTTTTATATAAAACCTAAGGCCATGGTAGCTGTGTAAAACACGGAGAAGATCTAAGTCGTGATGCCAAAGGTAATTAAAATAGAACAATATCTCTAGTCAGTATAGAAAGCACAATAGGAAAAATATATATCCATTAAAATCACCGCAAAAGGGTATGTAAGCATGAAAACCCATAACAAAACCCAAAACACAAAAAACCAAGAAAAAATTTAATACTATATCGATCACGTCACTACGTCTGAGTCTGAAAAATATTGTGACCATATTAACATACATAAATCATAATTTGGTATAGCGAACTGAACAATTAATCGAGTGCTTTTAAACTAAAGTGACAAATGTAAAGTGAAAGTTTACAATTAATTAACTACATCGCAAGAGTAAAAAAAAGTAAAAAATGTGAATTCATATAGGTGGATAATACTTGCACATGACCAAATTATTTCATCATTTTCTGGTTCTATTTTGGCAATTGTATTGTAAACCAAAGATGTATATATGCCAGGCCATTTCCATTATCGGTTACCTGTAAAGTGGGAAAATGTTTTCCATGTACTCTGCACCCTCCTCCTTATCCATTAGTTTTCGAGCTTCCACTCTTAAAACAATAGCTAGCAGTAGCACAATTGAGCAGCCAGACAAAAAAAAACCAGAAAGTTAGAATGAGATAGTAATTAATTTTACAGAGAGCTATGAATTAATCAATGAACTATTCTTACCAGAGAAAAATGTTACACCATGCTTTTGGCCTCAGTGACTTCACACCTTCCTTATGATTTGAGTTTGAAAATTTTTGTATGAAGGTAGTCTCCACTCTCTCTAACAGGTTAGTGACCTATAAAGAAATGAAAAATGAACCGATAACTTAAAAATATCCAACCTCCTCAACATGTTTACAGGAAGAAATGATTAGAATTGAAGATTTTCAAAGCAATAGAATTATTAATGCTGAAATGATTAGCAATAAAAGAACAACATATATATCTGACAAACCTCATCAGAACTGCTGAGATTAGAGTTGTCTACTATTAGCATATATGATCTGGCCGCTCTCCTTGATACGATCTGTGTTATTAGAATGGATATTTTATCACAACACTTCGCTTAAATTCAAATTGAGAATATGGAACTCAAAATTCTGACACATTGAGATTTGAAGTGTATGCTTACCTTCAAATTCCACCATTTGAGTCTCCAATTCCAATAATTACATATCCAATATGCATTCAAGCACCTCCAATTCAAATTCCCAAAATGTAAAATCATGCAATTCAAAGAAAACAAAAGTAAAGAATGATCCCATTCAAACCAGTAAAATAGTCTATTTATATTAATTAAAAAGATGCAGTTGTACATATGAAAAGGGTGATTATGATTTGTAATTTAATAAAGTTCAAAAACTAAAATATACAATACCATTTTCTAAGAGCAATAAAAAAATCAAAACAAATTTACACGGATCTTTCTTTTTTTATGTGATTGGGGGCTAAAAGGCCCTTTCACTCCAAATTAATAGCATTTTTTTATAGGTAAATATAGAAAATTTTGCCAACAAAACTGGTGAACTTCCACCATCACAATATGCTTGCGATTCATTTGGAGGATATCAATCCCCAAAGAAGCAAATTCAAAAGCAAGCATGTTCTAAAAGCAATTGAAAAGAACAAAAGGTCAGTGAAAAAAAATTCGTTTACCTCTATCGTGTGAGAAGAACAGAGGAATTCTTGGTTGGAACAATTTTGATTTTTGAATAATTCAGGACAACCCAATCGTATTAAATTTATAAGACAAAGAAAATGAAGATAAATCACGGTGACACTTTTTTTTGCTGGAGATGACCTTTTTTTCAGAGAGTTGATAATAGAAAAAAAACAAAAAATCAAAAGGGTACCTGGGTTGGTATCTTTAAGAAGAGAGATGGCGGCGAAGCCTGTGGATGCCCAGTCTCCAACGGAGGAGGAAGAAGGAGGGAGGAGCCTGGAGAGGGAGACAATGTCCAAAACAACCAATTAATACCGGGTAATCATTGAAATTAAAGAAAAACCCATCACATGCTATGTAACTGCAACAACAATAAAAAAAAACCCAGAAAAAAATCACTCAAAAAATCTGCCAAACACCGAAAAAAATTCAAATTTTCTCAAGATCTATTGTTGTAGGATGTACCTGATGGTGATCTCGAGCCACACCGTGCCCAGATTCGACTGGAAATTCGTCGAAAAAGCCGGAGTGAACCTGTGAGGATCGCAACGCAGAGAGAGAAGGAGAAGGAGAAAGGTTTTACCGGTTACCAAGTCAAATTGCTTAATCCACACCATTGAATGTTTTAAACTATCATCCAACATTTCATTTTTTCTGGAGTAAAATTTACTCCGAAACATGCTAGAATTTTCGCTCAAATTTATGGTAGAGGTACAAAAGTAAGGTTTAAAATGAGTTTAATAATTGGTACATGGCCCTCTCATAGGAACGGGTGCAAGCTTTCTGGCGCCAAAACCTTTGCAAATTCCCAAGTGGCTTTGCTGTGCTTAGTGGGTTTAGGATGGGTCCCTGCATAATGCCACGTCGTGGGTTAACCGTTGATCAAGCGGTCAACTTAACGGAAGGTGTAAATTAAACAAATTTTAAAATGTTGAAGTGTAAAATAATAAAATTGAAACTTCATAGCTCATTTTAAAACAAACTCAAATTTTGAGAGTGTGAAATGTACTTAATCTTTTTAGTTTTTATGAACATTATCAAATCTCTTGAATAGGTTTGTTCTAAAAAAAAATTCCTCTTGGAATAGATTTAATTTACCTAATAAGCTATGGTCATATATAACTAATATAAATATGGCCCTTTTTTAATGGTATTTTTTTGTTATAGTAAATCCAACCTCTCTCATTAAGATTTTGAAAGACTTTTTAATTTCCCACTTCTCCAATAATACTCCACAACCTACCATTATGCAATGTGGATTATTATTTTTACTTCAACCACATCATGTGGATACCACCACTTTAACCATGACCATCCCCACTATCTTAATGTTGACATTGCCACTATCGTTGACATCGTCATCACCATTATATTACTTTTTCTACCACTACCTTGTAATACCTATCATCACCATACAAAACCTTCTACACTAGTCACTATCACCACCCACCCCACCTTCACTCCTCCACCACCCCAACACCACAATAGAAACACACGACTTATAAAAATTTGGAATTAAAAAAAATTATAATGTTCATGAGTTAAGAATTCTTTCACATGTCTAACAATTTTGGTCATAGCAGAAAAAGTCAAATTACATAAGTGTAACCTTGCCTACTCCTAATTAGTTTCTCAATTAAAAAATAAAAAAATGTATTATTATAAAGTCTATTAAATTCTTTTGAACTCTACAAAAGTCCATCATTAAACTCTAAAAAATATGTGGAAGTGTAGCAACTAAAAGTCTGTGGATTTCATGGAGTTTCTAATAGTCAATAGAAGTCTACCAATTTTACTAAAGTCTATCACGCATAAAAAAATCTATGTAAAAATCTATAAATCTGAATACAATACACCCCCGACCTCCAATTTCAATCTTTAAAATAATCCATCGAATCAATTAGACCCCTAATTTTAGGATCCCGGGTAAACAGACACAGTAAAAATGTAAAATACTCAAGTATCTTTACAACCAACGTTCCACATTCCTGTTAAATATTCCTTTGCCGTAAGTAGAAACGGTAATTCTAACTAGCAGGGGGAATTGCATCCAAGCAAATAAAGTGACTGGAACACTTGAAAGAAGTATGACCGGAATAACAATCCAGGTTTGTCCACGAACTATAATTAGAAGGGCAGCAGAAAATGCAATCATCATGGTTGCAATAGCAAAAAAAAGAGCGGCAAGACCTATTATCATCTTCGCAGGTAAGGATTTCAGGAAATCGTCTTCTGCGTAACGCGACGTGAGAATTCCGAGAAACGTTAATGTTGCGGTCGTGGAAGAAAAGAGTGATATAGCATCTGAAACTATAAACAACACAAACAATTTTTCATTGATGAATACGGGAAAGCCGTTATCTCCATTTCCTCCAGGAATTGTGATTACTGCAGCAAACATCATGGTAATAATAAGAGCACCTACAACTGTGTAAGAAGTTGCTGTCTCTTTCATCCATTTTTCACCCTCCTTTAGCAATTCACTGTGATTCTTTGTAAATAGATCCCTTGGTGTTAAAAAATCATTACTGTTCAGAGTGTCAAGAGACTTGGGAGGTACAATAGTCTCTACTTCCTGCATTGCATTGAACAAGTAGTGACATATATATGTGAGCATAAAAATATAATTTTCTATAATCTTTGTTGTATTAGGATTAACTACATTTTACATTCCAAGATTTGGACATGGTATTCAAAATTGGTCACGAGGTTTCAATTTTATCATTTTACGCATTAAGGCTTTAAGATTGTGTTAATTTTAAAACTTTTGTTAGGTTGACCATCTACTTACAATAAATCGAAAAAGGAAAAGACTAACTCTTTCAAAATATAGAACCTTTAACGAGAGAAACTTTGTAGGAAAACAAACTAAGATTGACACCTAGTAAGCGGACACAAGGGACTTGTAAGTTGTAACTTAGTTGGTTAAGAGCATTCACCCTCGCACTAGAGGTCCGGAGTCCAATTCTTCCTTCCCCGAGTAATGTGTGTATAAACAATAAAAAAACTATATATTCAGCAGACTAAACACAAGAAGGAAAACCTAGGTACTGTAGTAACAAATCCAGAACCTCCCGAAGACTTAATTTGATTGTTTCAGTTCATACTGTCATATAGGCAACGTACGTAATTAAGAATTATGTTGAGTGAGAAATTCTAACCTTGTACCACTGTAGTTCACGCTGCATCTGCAATGCTGCACCTGGAATACGATTAAGTTGTGCAGATGGGGACAACAACCCAGCCATATGTAACATGTTATTATTATTGCTATCGGCAAGAGTTGTCATCCAGTCTTTCGTAGAGATCCCATATATAAGGTTATAAATCTTTTCTTGACGACATTCGACGGCAAAGTGAAATATGCCCCTTGTCATGTTATTTGTTGACATAAGAAGTTCAGGATTTGCTTTACATATATGAGTAATAAACTCGACATTCCCCTTACTAACAGCTCGGAAGATTGCCAAATACACAAAGGAAGATCTCATTTGTTGCATATCCAACTCTTTTATCTCTTCGCACATGAGCTTTAAAAATGCAAGTGAGCGGACATGGACAATCTTCATTTCATATATGCGGTTGATCCCTGAGTTGACATTTAAAACCCGAATGTTTCTGACATTAAACTGCTTTGGATAATTGATTTGAATTCCAATTTACAACAAATGAAATTGTTAGTATCCTACCAAGTATCTCAACGATATTCGAAACGAGGCCTTCCTTTTGTTTTTTTGATTGAGAAACAAGCCCTTCCACTAAACCTGCCACTGCAATGGAAAAAATGTCGGTGAAACTTATGGAGCATGTTGTTAGATGTATGACGGACCTAATGGAACTTGCAGAATGGAAATCCAATGCGGGTCGTAGAGCATTTTAGTCATTTCGCACATTTAAATTCTCATTGTCTCTATGGTGAGCTATTTTCTTAGGCATTGATACTATCTGAGTGCTTCGGCTATCTAGTATTGAGATACATGACATCTAAACTTGGTAAATCCATGTTGTGAGATGACTAATCATGAGCAATTATGTATCTTGTAGTAGTGAGGTACATAGGATGTTGACTTGGTATATTCGTATTAAGAGATCACTGAGTATGGGAGCATAACCTGGTAAAGTCGTATGGCGCATTTAGTATTTTTGAAAGATGATTGTGACATGGTGAATCCAAATCATGCAATCATCTTCTCTAATCAGTAAGTGCTATAAAGTCAGAAAGCATAATCATGACCTGATAAATTTGGATCGTGCTATTACCACCTTTAGTCAGTCGGTATTGATCATGTGCATCTGAGACTCGATGAGTTGTAAGTCTCACCGAACCATACGTGTCGCTCTAGCTTTAGTATGTTTATTATAGATATGAAAGAGATGATTGGACACCTTTGAAGTTAGTCGAGTTTTCGAGTAAGGCTTGATTAAATCATATGTGACTGTCACATATGTTTTGTTTTACTGTCACTTACACAAGGTTGATAAATTACAAGGTTTTTTATTTGAGGAGATACACCATTCCACGATGTAGGGGCTAAGTTTACAGGTTGACAGGTCTTGATAGGTATGAAGAGCTGCATGTGTTGTCCTTAGATTGAGCTGTTGGAGAGATTAGGTTATCTTTATAATTCTTCTTGTCTTTATTTTTTGGATTATTCCATTTTTTGGAGCCTACGAGCATTGTACCTTTAGAGCAAGTTTATGTTACATTTGTTTCGTCGTTTGTTTGAGAGAGTGCAGGGACTGAGATCTAACCAAAAGGAAGCAGGTTTAGTTGAAAGGGAAAAAATGTCGGTCTGTGTTCCTTGTGCATCCTAGCGCTGAAAGGAAGCATAACGGCCTCAGGTCTGCAATTTCAAGACTTTGCCTACGATTCTCAACTTGCAGTTTCTTGTTTTGTAGGTGGAATTTTGTCAATTTAACTGTGTACGGAATTTGCATCCACAGTGGCGATGACGATGGTAACAAGGGTGAGGGTGGTGTTAATAACAATAATGGTGGTGGAAATAATGATTAGGAGGTAGTAGGATTGATGATGGCGGAGATAGTGGAGGTGGTGGTGGTTGTCGTGGCACGGTGATGGGGTGGTGATGGGAGATACTAGTGATGGTAGGTGTGGGATGTGGTGGCAATGATGCCGGGTGGTGGAGATATGGCGGTTTGGATGCTATTTGTGATGACCATTGTAAGGTGGTAGAAGTGGAGTACAAGATTTTTTTTCACTTCTTAAAACGCTAACCTTGTTTTAAGCTTCGTTTGTGGTTTTTATTTTTTTATTTTTTATTTTTTTATTATGGTATTAAACAACACAGGGAAATGTTTTACAGAACCTAGGCAAATGCATTTTATACTTGTTTTTGTATCTGTAAAATGAAAATTTGTTTTGCAAAACATTACCAAACTTGCACTTATCCTCCCAATAATCTCCACAAATGAAGAGAACTCTCTCCTAATAATCTCTACAAATTTGGTAAGATATATAGGGAGAGATTAGTCATAATAATTAGAACTTGTTATCTATGTGAGTTATAACTGAAAAAACTCTCCCATACGAGTGAAGAGAAATATCATGGATTCCTTCGGTTAAAGTTAAGTAGAAAGTGGATAATCCAAATTAGATCCTACCATTTATACAACATTTCTAACTTCTGATGGGAGAGGAAGGGGATAACAAACCTGAGCGAATTAAACTCCTTCCGTTATTAGCTTGGGAATTTTCTTCATTTTCAACAGTTACACATATATGATTGATGGGAGGAGGAGGTTGTATGTCTATGCCTGTCAAGACAAGAACACAAGCTCAATCAATACTTAAAACTACTATTTATTTGATGTAATATTACTACATCTGTATGTGTATTACTGTATTCTAAAATAATATGTTTATCCGAATAAAACTATTCAAACAGATTAATTGTACAAGTTAACAGAATTAAACCAATATTTTCGTACGTATGTTTTATGAATATCTTCAGTAGAAGTTTCTCTTAAACTTGCCACAAAACCGTGAAAGAAAATATGACATATAACAGTGAAAGCAAAAATAATCTATACTATTATTAGAGAATAAGGCTTGTCAACCTCTTTCTCAAAATGCCAATCATCTCCCTATTTTTCCTATTTTACCCTTGTTTCCATCAAACAATATTTACATAGTGAAGGATAAAACAGTAAATACGTATAGAGACACAAACTCCTACATGAGAAACTTCCCCATCTTCATTTTTCTTAACTGATTTTTTTTAAATACAGTTTTAAAAACTGATCACACCCCTGCCCCAAACCAAAATAATAATAATAATAATAATAATAATATTATTGTTATTATTATTATTAAAAATAAAATTGTTCACACGCACGTAGTGTGAGCCTTTCATCTAGTTAATAGAAGGAGAAGGGAGTATGTGGTATACTAACAGTCATAAACCCATTGTTGCCAGAAATTGAGCTCTGCTCCACTCGGGAATGAAGAAGCCGAACCAGCCAAAATATATAAAGGGACCGCCTTTATGTGGTCAAAAGTAACGGCCAATTTTGGGCAACGCTGAATTAAATCCCATGAGATATCTGTTTATTTTTCAAGTTAGAGTAAATTGTAACTATGGGAAAAAAAGAGTAAATTATAGCTAGATTAAACTGTTTATTTTTTAAGTTACGAAATGGTTACCATTTCGTTTTAATTTTTGTAATCACGTTTTGAATTTGAAAACTAAAAACTTGTTTGGTAAATACTTTTACTTTTCAGGTATAAAAAAAAAAAACTGAAAGCTATTTTTTTAGTTTTCAAATTTTGAATTTCAGTTTTCATTTTCTTGTTTTTGAAATTTGAAAGTAGTTTACCAAACAACTAAAATGATTATCAAACGAATCCTTAATTTTCATTTTTGTACTCATATTTAAAACTCTTACCAAATTCTTTGGATGAAAAGCATTGGGAGATTATTGTAGCGCCATTAGGTCCTTTGTCTGGCATTAAATCTTGAAGTGGAGTGACGGAGTAGAGATATCGAGCCATATGCCAATGACCATTACTATAAGCGTTCACAACTGGAAGCATGTTGAATGAATCGGGAATGCTGAGTAATTTTTTGTTCTTTGTTACCATGCATACAGCCATTTCGGTAATCCCTTTACTTGTAGCACAAGTAAGAGCTGTCCGGCATCAACTGCAATGTGAAGAGCTGTCTTACCAGAAAATGGAATTCTTGCTCTTACTGCTTCGGGATGTTGGCTGTGAAACTCCTTTGCAGTTTCCCAATCACCAGATTGCACAGCCTCAAAGAAAGGTTTATACTGACTATATTCAAATCCTGTCCAATTTTTCTTGTTTTGATAATTGTTAATTTTCCCTTAATTAAATACACAGTTGAAATCTGTTCAAACAATAAAAAAACAATGCTAAATGCACACGCTATGCGTGTGTAGTTAAATTAAAATATTTATCTTGTTGTGAATAATATTAACATGTGATAAATGTGATTGTGTAAATCCTAGGTAGATATGGAATGAGATATTTGAATCTCCTAAAGTTACATTCTCATTATGATTGTACTTGTTTCACTATAAATAAAGACACTTGGCATGAAGAATATGTACTACAATTCTTCAAGCCTTTCTCTCTTTCTCTCTACTTTTCTCTTTGCCGCACCTCTCAATAAAATAGCCCACAACACGTTACCAGCACACTTTTTTTGTTGTTCTAAAGAGATTGATACCGAAGTTTTGGCCATCTTCAATCATGGGGAGTATTATTTTCAATAATTCTTATTTTGATTTACCTTTTATTTTATTGAATTAATATACTTGCTATTGATTAAATTCTCTCCCTGTTATTTTATATTGAAAGAGATTTAAAGCATTGAAGATGGAAATCCGGAATTGAAGGCAATTCTGCAAACAAATTGTTCCACCATTATCATCAACAATCCAAGTACTTCTAAAACACGGTCTCAATGTCGATATTTTTTCAGCCCTAATTGCATGAACCTTCACCATGATGCATAAACCCAATTTTCTGCGTTTAATGAATTATAATCTTCTGTAAATATTGTGTTCGCATTAAATTTAATATATCTGCTATATATTAAGTGAATTGATTATTGTGTGAACAAAGGAAAAATTAGGGTTTTTTTTTTTTCTTCTGGTTTTTTGTATTTTTGAAAAAAAAAGAAAGGAAAAAACCCTAAAACCGAGCTGAGCCGAGCCGGAGCCGCATCGGCCTGAAGCCGAGCCGAGCTGGAGCCACATCGGCCTGAAGCCAAGCTGAGTTGAGCATGTCTGCAGCTGAGCCGAGTCGAGCCGTGCCGGCCTGGAGCCGCGTCGCGCTGCTCGAAGCTGAGTCGAGCTGGCCTTCAGCTGAGCCGAGCCGAGCCGCCCTTGTTGGGCTTTCACCAGAGGCCATTGGGCCTTTCCTTTTGTCTGGGCCCGCTTCCAACTAGGCCTCTGTTGGGCCTGCTTTTTTTTTTCCTTCACTTTCCCAGCCTATTTATTTTTTTATATTAATTTTTGGGCTTTCAGGGCTTGCAACGCGCACCCTATTGATGGCATGCAGCCCAGTTTTTTCTTCTTTTGGGTCTGCAGCTCCAAATTTAGTCCACCCAAATTATTTAGGCCATGACTTTCACACCCTGTGGGCCTCGTAAACCTACGATATCTACCTGTTTGTGTTATATATATTACTATTGTTCTATGTGTTGCGTTTGTTTGCAGGTACTCATGATGGCATAGAAACATTTTTAATGCCATCATGTTTTTAATTCGAACCTGTAGTTTCGAAAAAGTGCCATAGAAACATTTTTATGTTTCCTAAAACTCACCACTCATGTAGAGATCCGAAGTTCTCCATTATTGATCCACTAAACCAAACTATGTCTTAGAACCCGAATGTTCTAATTTTTATGATTATGGAGAATTTATTTCCCATAAGTACCAACCACAATCTTGTTCCCTCCATCCAATGGATTTTCAAACCGTAACAAGTTCGACTTCACTAACATGGAAGTTTCTAGCAGAAACTACTTTATGTGGGCACAAGTTGTGAAGCTCCACTTGACTACCGAGAAGCTGAGAAACATTGAAGCCAACAATGACGTGGATAGAGCTAAATAGGCCTCCGTCATGATCTTCATTAGAAGACTTATGCCTGAAGCATTGTAAATGGAAGTTGCTCTATGATGAGGATTCCATGGCTCTTTGACTCGCTTTACGGACCGTTCTAATCATGCAAAGATGATCTTTCCCGAAGCAAGACATACCTTGCCCGAAGCAAGACATATCTTGCCTGACGGAAGACATGATTAAACCTCATCCGTGAATAGGTACAATTTTGAAGTTTATAGAATCCGATTGAATTTTGACTGGAGAAGATTTTCTCGTCCTTTCATGCCTCTAAAATGCTCCTAAAGAAGCACTGTAGAGAGTGGAGGTTCACTAAGTTCTCAGATTTGATTACTGCCACATTGCTCTCTGAAAAACACAACAGTGAAAACAGCACCCCAGTGATTCGGTTGGGAGGTACCGAACGGTATAGACCCAGCTTCGGCTGGAGCCTACCAAATGGTACAGACTCAGCTTCGGCAGGAGTCTACCGAACTGTATAGTCCCAGCTTCGGCTGAAGTCTACTGAATGGCATGCCCTGCTTTGGCAGGGATGTACCGAAGGTCACGCTCTATCTTGGCAGAGGTGTACCGAACATAAGTATCTGCTTTGGCAGACGCCTACCGAATCTACTCATCCTTCTTCGGCTGGAGAGTACTGAATAGTGGTAGAATCAGGGTCTACCAAGGGGGTGGCATCATGACCAAACATGTGATCCCTTGGCAACTAAGACCTAAAACTTCAAGAATAAGGGACAGTATTCCCGAACCTCAACCGTGCAATATCTACTTTCGTTTTGATGGAATAGATCATTGGTTATGCACTTATTTGAGCCCCTACCAATATTGTTGAGGCGTACCATTCCCATAGTCAATATGTGAGACTAATTTTGCTTCACCTAACACATATGGAAAAGCAGAATTTTGAAATGGAAGGCATGTTAGACGAACCCCCTATCCAATTTGGTTTACTTTGTGAACAATTTCCTATGTTCCCGGATTCAAGTTTGGTGTTTGTTTTAGTTATGGATATTATTGTGGATATTGTCCTCGAATATGAGTTAATTGAATCATGTTTCTTATACATGTGACCGAATTCAATTAACATGTGATAAGGTATAAATGTGGGGAAGTTAGTTGTCTGGATGAATGTGCTATATTATGCACACTAACTTCATACCTAAATCACCCCTCTAGCAACGAATTCAGGTCTATCTAACCTGATTAAGGACATTGGCACTGCTCCTCGTTGTATTAATGGTACTGAATTACCATTAAGGGGCCTTATATTCTCCGTTCCGAAAGAACGTCATTGAGTTATAAAGATATTCGAGAGAACAATGATCATGAAAACCATTGTAGAAATTAGAGTGAAGTATCTTTGCATCACCTCCAAAATATGAAGCCTGAAGCTATGTTTTGGGGCCAATGGGCTGCCTCCTAATTGGGACATGCCACATATAGGTCGGCCTGAAGCCGGGTGATTCGAGCAGTTCACTTGCTTTGGCATGACCGTTTGGGACATTCAGGTCGAAACACGATGCAACGTGTTACACAATGCATCACCTTACCTGGAGTAAGGATTTTTGTGCCTACAAGCACACTTTGCCAAGCCTGCTCGTTGGGAAATTGGATTTTTATATCATCCCTAGCAAAGTTACTACATAACCCTATTTTCACAGTGGATCAAAGAGAATAATGTGGACTCATCCAATCAAAAATGCGGACCATGTAAATATGGTTTTTGGTTGATATATCGACACAATGGTCACATATTTGTCCACACACACATTGCTGCTAAACTCCGGGCTGTTTCTTACTTAAGGACTCACCACCTTAATTATCCCATAAAGTCTAGAAGACTGGAAAATGCCGGAGAGTTTATATCGAAGAGTTTTCGATAATTATTCCATGTCTTTTGGGTTTGAAATTGAACATTGAATTCCCCATGTTCAACTCTCAAACAGCCTCGCAGAAGCGATCATGAAGCGCATTATAAATTGATTGCCCAAACCTTGGTGAATGCACCAAGCTTTCAGTTTTTGCCTAAAGCTATGCAATCTTGTATGCAGCCATGTTGGTCCGCCTGAGACCCATTGCTACCTGATACTTTTTAGCGCTACAATCAGTTACTGGGTACGAACCTGATGTTTCGTATTTTGCACGTTTTGGGTATGCACCTTATGCCAGATTGCGCCGCCGCAATGTACCAATATGGGTCCTCAAAGAAAGATGTGAATCTTTGTCGATTTTGTTTCTCTTTCGAATTAGCTCTTTAGAGCCCTTGCACGCGATCTCTTTACCACTAATTTGCAAATTGTCACTTCGATGAGACAGTCTTCCCGCCGTTAGGGAGAAATAAGAACGTCAACGTTCCTGAAGAACGGTGTGAATTATCATGGACGTCCCCACTATGTCTCATCTCGTTCTCCGTATTCTAGATTCTAGAGTGTTGTTCCATACGCTTTCTCTGATCTAGCTAAAGTGACGAGATCACACATACCAGCTACAAACATGCCTGCAAGGATAAACGTACGTAACAGACGTCGACTCAACATCCCCGAAGGGTGTGCCGCCCCTGAAGGATGGTTGGCCACCCCTGTTGAACGGCCAGGTACACCAGCGGCTAGCCAATCAATCTGTTCTCGGCTTGAAGCGCGATAGATCACTCGGTTCGAAGGATTCACCTCCCTAGAAGTGGAGAAACATGGCACAAAATGAATCCCTTCCTCGTCCGCTATCTCAAACCTCATGAAATTAATCCGGATTATCCCGAGACTTGAAGTTCTTGGTCCATTATGCATGCATGGATGAGTTATGGAATTGGAATGAGATTATCATCGATGATATTCACGTATATGGTAGCTACTCGAAATAGTGAAAAGCAACGACATCGAACTACGTTTCGTTGATGAATATCGACGTAGAACCGATTGGTCAAACTGGAAACAAGCAATTCAGGTTGAACTTGATTCACTTGTGAAACGTAAAGTGTTTTGGGTCTGTAGATCCTACACTTCTTGTAAGGAAGCGTAATGAGAAGAATGAAATAGTGCAATATGAGGCACGCTTGGTGGCGCAAGGTTTCTCTCAACGCCCTGGGATTGATTATGAGGAAACTTATTTCCCCCGTAATGGACATCATAACGTTCCGCTACCTTTTCAGTTTGGTAGTTTCCGAAAAACTGAATATGCAGCTTATGAACATGGTTGTAACGTATCTATAGGGATCATGATACGAAAATCTACATGGAAGTTTCTGAAGGACTTTCATTGACTGATTCAAATAGTTCTAGACCACAGAACACCCTCACTATTGAATTGAGGCGTTCACTTTACGAATTGGAACAATCCAAGCGGATGTGGTATACCCGTCTAAGTGAATATTTGATCAGTTAGGTATATGTGAATAAACTATGGCCCTGCGTGTACAAAACCGAATTTGTTAGAGTTGCAATCTATGTCGATGACATAAATGTAACTTAGACTCTGGAAGAGCTTGAGAAAACTGCCTCGCACTTGAAGTCGGAATTTGAGAAGAAAGATCTTGGGAAAACTCATTTCCGTCTCCACCTGAAGTTTCGTGCAAAGTTCAGATGGTATTCTGGTCCACTAGTCGAACTACACCCAGAAGGTGTTGCCTTTAAGTACACCTATGACCATTCATACGCTAGATGCAAATGAGATTCTTGAAAAGGTTATGGAACCTGAAGTTCTATATCTAAGTTCAATTAGCAATTTATTGTACTTAGCTCATTGCATTAGGCATGACATCACCTTCGTTGTTTGTATTTTATTTCCTTGAAGTTATAAATTGACGAAAATGCCCCTGAACGGGCTAAGTGGAAGTCCTATGTTTAAATTTTGACTTCTCACTTACCGTATTCTTGTAGTATTCGTCACTACGAACTCAGGAACGCGAACGAGACGTAATTATGATGTGTAACTAAAAAGTTAGGTTCATTTAAATATTTCTTTCCAGTTTTGGGGGTGTTGTGCTGTGTGCCACCAGGGGCCCCTTTTCCCCCTGCTAACTTTGGAACCCAAGCTCTTTTCTCTATCTGTTTTCCCCATATTTTTCCTCTCTCCCTCATTCTTCTTCTTCCTTTCCGTAGAAAAGAACACCTACAGTCAATTAGTAACCACTTCATTTTCTTCGAACCGAGCTAAACCTCCACCACCATCTTGTTCGTCGTAACTCACTGAGTTCAACGGTGCAAACCGATTGCTCAAACTCCCCACCGTTTAACAGAAATCGCACACGGAAGAGCCGAGCTTTACCGGCGAGTTTCTTGCAAATCCCGACAAGGTGAGGTTCCTAACCACCACCATTAGCTTCCTTTCGTTAAGTAGATGAATTTTCATACTAAATTCGTGCGATTTGGTTGTGTTTTGGAGTAGATCGGACCTCGGGTGGTGACCGAGACTTTCTGGCCATTTCCGACCACTTTTTTTAACTCCAAATAGGTATAATTTTGTTCTCCTTCTCCCTAGCTTCATTTTGACATGCGGATCGTGTAAAATGGTTAAGAAATGAAGAAATTACAAATTGTTGAAGTTTTCCCAGTTTCCGGCTAGCCTGGACGGCGGCGGCGGACGGCAGACGGCGGCTATGACGTATGGCCGGAGTTGCAGCGACAACTGGTCCAGACCAGCCTGAACCCGATCCAGACTAGACAGTGACGTTAGCAACTGGTCCAAACCCGGTCCAGACCGGAATAGTCCCCAGGTATCTTCCTTGAACGTCATTAAGAATATTTCGTTATATTTAACGGAGATACCAGAATATTTCATTAAATTCAACAGCGTCAACTAAAGTCGTTAGTTTGACCGGCTCAGTTTGACTACGCGTGAACGAGGCAGGCCAGCGCTTGAACCAAGGCAGGCCCGCACTTGAGCCGCGCGTGGGGGAGCGTGAGACCTTTTCGACTTCCGTCGACGCGAGGTGACTCATGACGACACGTACTACCTCGGTGTAGTGCGTGTGGTATTTTTCAGAGTGTTTCGGACCTCCAATTTGAGCAAACCAAGAACAAGTGTTAATTATTAATTTAATTAGTAACCTTTATGAGTTTAATCATTACAATAATGATATCTCATATAGGTGAGACTTACCACGAGGAGTACAGGGGTCAGACAAGACGAGGCGGCTACGACCCAACTCTGTATTTGCGAGTGGGCTTTGTTTTGAGAAACTAATATTATTTATATTACTTCTCACTGTGATTTCATGACTTATTTTCTACCATGCCATTCTTTTACTTATGAGTTAAGTATAAAGAATTTATATTATGTTGAGACTTGTGAAACTGCAATGGCATGATCGTGTGTATATTATCTGCTCATCATGCATGCATTCACCAATGTCTAATACTCGTCCGGGCCAGGACCAACCTTCACGTGTATGTTCACATCCGCACCGTTATGCTCACTTTGGATCCATTGTAGGTGCAAGCCTGTACTAGTCTGCATTAGGCAGCTAAGACTCGTATGTGATGCGTTTAACGTCAACTTCACGTGATCGTAGTACTGAGCATATATCCATTACACCCAGCATGTTCCATGGAGCAACTTTCTACATGGACTTGTGTGATTGCATATGTCGATGAGCATATCATATTATATTTTATATGCTGATGAGCATATTATATATGTGTCGTTGAGCATACTTTATGTTGTTGAGATATTGGTATTTACTCATACCTTTGGCATGGATGCCTTTATACGGTTTTGTCGACGAGTATACGATATAGTTGTTGAGGTGTTGGTATTACTCATATTTTTGGCAGCGATGCCTTACTAACGTTTTGACGAAGAATATTATATATTATGTTGAGATAAAGGTATTTATCCATATCTTTGGAAATTTTCATACTATACGTAGTATGATTTTGGGAAACTAGACATGAATTTTCAAAGAAGGATTATTATGTTATGAAAAACAAAGGTTTTAGAAATGCTTATTTTTGCCCACTCACATTTTCTGTTTTGCGCCCCTCCAGGTTTTAGGGGGATGATCTGGTGGCAAGTGGTTCTGACATCTTCTACAACTATTCTACGGAAGTATGTTCCTACTAGTTATATTATGTCTATCCTTACCAGGATGGAATTATTCTTAAGTTACTGCGCTTTAGCTATGCTATGAGACTGATTACTTTGTATTATGGGCCCTGCACTTCGCACACTATTTTGAAATAAATTTCAAAGTAGCCTTTAGATTTAATTTATTTGCATTTTTACACAACACTTACACTATGGCTTTCGTCATCCCTTCTGGGATGTCAACCAACATATCTCGACTCGATATTAACACGTGGATATCCGGGTCGGGGTGTGTCAGTACCAATATCTAAAATGGCAAAAACAAAATTTGTGTTTGGTAGTAATATTTTTGTAATGTACTTAAGATGGTGACATTGGTGGTAGAGATGATGGTTGCAACGAGAGTGATGTTGGTAGCGTTGGTGGTTGGGGTGGTGTTGGTCGTGATGACAATAGAGGTGTCAATAGTGGTGGGATATAAGTGGTGATAATAATAGGGTAGAGCGAAATGATGGAGAGAGTGGAGATGATGGTAGAGGCTGGTTGTGTTAACAATGGTTACGAAAATGGTGGTTGAGAGGTGGCAGGGATGTTGGAGGCGAAGATGGTGAAGGTGATGGTGGCCATAGTGAGGGTGATAATGTGTGGGGAATGCAGTGGTTATGGTGGTGGCCTCGACGGTGATACGGTAAGATGGTGGAGGTGGTGGTGGTGGTGGGTGTTGATGGTGATGTATGGTGGTGGTGGCAGTGGTGGTGTTGATGGAGTCGATGGTGAGACGGTAGAGGTGGTGGTGGTGGCTACTATAGTGGCGAGGGTGATGGAAGTGGATGACTTGGTGGTGGTGTGGGTGACGGCGGTGGAGAATGTTGTGGTGGTGGTGATGGCGATGGTGACGGTGGTGGTGCCATACATTATTTTATTTTATTTTTATAAAACTCTAACTTTGTTTTATAATGTACATTTTATTTTTTACTATTTTGAAAACTGTTCTTGAAAAACAAAGGAAACATCAATTTGATGTTCTACAAATTATAGGCTAAATATTGTTTTATGTGTTTTTTATTTTCTGAGTTTGTTTTCATAAAACATCATGCTAAACACGTTTGGTGTTGGGTTAGTTGAAAATCAAAGTTTATATGATGCTTTGTCTAAAATTCTTGAAAAACTAGCTTTTTCACTTGTTTTTGTATCTGCTAAAAGAAAAACTATTTTGCAAAATATTAACGAACATACCATAATTTAATATTAAACTTCCAACACAAAATAGTCATCCTACATTTATTCTTATAAGGTGAGGAAAACAAACAGGTGTGATCCTTTTGAAATGCTGATAATAATTTTCGATTTATAATTTTAGGTAATTGATAACAATAAGAAAAAGAATAGAGACGATGGTTTAATTAGGTAATGAAATACAAGAAAAGTATCTAAATTCAGCAAGTTATTTATTTTTTTTCCCTTTGGTTTTTGGGAAGGAGACACACCTGTGTTTATATTGGGCCTTGGTGGTGGTAATGGTGGCTTGAACAGAGCTGTCATGGTAACCCAAACACCTTTTGCCATTCTCAATCTACCAAAATACATTTACCAAGGTGATTCCGGTGGAGCATATATAATTGATCGAAACAAACACAAAATTAGCAATAAAATTAACGAAAGTCTAACTGCTACTTACGGATTGAGTTGAGGAGAAGCCATATCGTCAAGAAGCTGCAGCTTGTAAAACTCCAGTTTGTATGGAACTAAATATAGTACACCTTGGCTGCTAAACCAGCTTAGACTGCGGAGAGTCAACCAATTAAAGAAAGACTTTGCACACTATTAAGAAAATGACCATTCGCATACTTGTTTCGCCTACTATTAGCACGAGCTAAAGTTGCACCGTGTCTCAAGGTAAGGAGAATCCGAGGTTGGTAGTATAACCCACTATGTTTAGTCTAGAGACTTAAACGCTTATAGAACATTTGATTTAAATTAAACCCAAGAGCATAAGCATATTTTAGAGAAAACTCTTAAATTCGCTGACTATATTTACAAGTCAAAGTGAGCGTGTCGGTGCATGTGAACATACACGTAAGCTGATCCTGGCCCCGAACAGTACTATAGATACTGTGCAAGCAATACTAAATGAGCGGTATATAAAATGAAAACATGTCATGGCTAGTCTCTTAAATTTTGTAACTCAAAACGGGTATCTTATAAAGCGTATCGATTCTAAAGTATGGCGAGTAATAAAACATTCCAAGGTAGGGTTCACAAATATCGTTCGTATTGACAAATATGACTCGAATTGTAAACTGTGTCTACGATCGGGCTGTTGAAGCTAGAGTTGACCTGATTTGGCATAAGGTTCTGATCACTAGACTCAGTACATATGCAAGTCTGCAGGTTTCTAGTCTGATATGCATTAACTTGTGTTTTAACTGCATGGATTTTCTATGTGATTAAATATAGCCGTTAGACTCTATTTGTCCAACCGTCATTGCATTTCCACCTTCCAAAGGTATGACATGCCACTAGTAGAGAAAAGCATTTGCGCGACAAAACTCAATTCGTCGCGTAAAGATAAATTTCTCCGCTTAAGCACTTGCGCGACGAGACATTCGTCGCCTATGTAGTCGCCCAAAGCTCGTGAAGCAAGCATTTGCGCTACGAAATTAAAATATTCGTTGAGCAAAGTTATAGGTGACGAATAGTTTCGTCATGCAAAATTTTTTATTTTTTAAATTAATTTTATTAATATAGTTTGTCGCCTAAACATACATATTCGTCGGTTAAACATTAAAATTCGCCTTGTAAAGTTTTTAATTAATTCTAAGCCGTTCTTCTCATGAGCTGAGCTGCTAAAAAATGACTTATTCATTTCTGAATGTAGTATTTTTTTTTCAAGGTTGATCTTGAAGAAGAGCTCTACATATTGAACGGGTCAGATTTTAAAATAATTATCAGCTAAGTATGTTTACGCATGTTACACATTTGTAGGAAAAATCAAATTACAGCAAAAAATTCATAATAATTAATGCACAAGTGTGAAAAATATAAATAAAAAAAATATACAAAAGCTTGTAATGACAAACTCTACAACTTTCGTTAAGGGGTCAACTCCAAAATTTGACACCATAATCCATGAACTCTAGATTTATTTTTAATCGTCGATTGTCAGTTACGTTTACGTTCCATTATGCTCACGGAATTTTATTTTTTCAGACGGCTTCTTTTTTAAAAATATGATCTTTACTAGATGTAGAAAATTGAATGGTTTAGATCATTGATATCACATTTAGATTTTTACGGTGTTATTATTAGAATCAGCCATCATCATTATTCACTTTTGAGCACTCTACATTCATATTTGTTATCAAATAAGAAGGACTAATTTAATTTCAGCCTTTCTTTTTTTTCTTTTCTTTTGGTAAGGAGAGACACACCTGTGCTTGTATTGGACATTGATGGTGGTAATGCTGACTCCAACACAGTTGCCATGGTATTCCAATCACCTTGTGCCATGTTCAAACTGCCAAAATACATAAATACCAAGGTGATTCCGGTGGGAGCATATCTATTTTTTTAACTAAACAAACACAAAATTTGAAATGAATGGAAATCATCAACAAACTGCAGCTAGTAACTAAACTCCGAAGTATGCAAATATATAGAACCACTTGGCTGCTACGTATAGTGAACTGGACACGCAAAGGAAGAGGACCTTTTCATGGAATATTTTAGTATGAACTGGACACGCAAACCACTTTATATGAAGAAGGCTAGGCGCATCAAGGAAGAGATCCACGATCAATCCAACACAAAGATTTCAAGGGAGTATTAATAGAAAGGACAATTTACTATTTATTTCTAATCTTAAAAGACAAACTTAGTATAAATGTTCGTAACGGTTGAAACTTTTTTCTCTATTTACTCTTATGTTATTATTCCATTCATTATGGCGAGTCCCATAATGATGTTTACATTTTTGTTTGGTGCTTAAATTATTGTTTGTAGTTCTGCATGATACTATTGTAAGGGATTCTTCACTTGCTGCATTATTGTGATTCTTTTTATCTTTTGCTTATATGTTGCCATCTACTCTAAGCTTCCACCATGTTCTCTATTGTGCAGCTCTTCTTCTGTCATATTATTCCAGAAATCTTCATCTCCTTATTCTAATTCTTCTTGTCTATCATACTTCAACTTCTCCTATTGGATATTGTGGTCTCAAGTAGGGTTGATGGTAGATTTTTGTTCTACTATAAATATGCATTTCATTGTCTTCTATTATTAATGACATATCATAATTACAATCTTCAAATTCTTCTAATGATAATATCTGACTCCCTCGGTATCTTAGAATATGTTGTTTTGTACGAGTCCATTTGTAGTGTGATATAGGGTATAATTTGAAAGATTCATCATAGCTCTATGTCTTGCCTCTTCCTTGTGCATATGCGTGTACCATTCTAGAAGACTACTGATGAAATTTATGCATATTTTCTTCCATACTTCTAAATAATCTTTTGCTACTTGTTTAAGCTTGGATGGAAATATCTCCAGCTGTGAACTATGGTTAATATAAATTTTTTCAAGATAACCAAACTCTAATAATAGAGATGGTGTAACTTCTACTACATTCTGTTGACCCTTATGCTCACTTCTGACTCACAATTACAAATCTTTGTGCTATTGTAAACACATGTTGGATATATTTTTGTACTAACATCCATCCTTAGTTTTGGATCAAAGATAGAGTTATACAAAGCAGTTTGCAATTGTAATTGCAGTTCTTGTATAGATTGTGAACCTCTGCTTCAAATCTCATAATGCATCTATAGGTAGCACTCTTAATTTTGCTCTTAAGATTTCTTCTAACAACATTTCATTAGTTATTATTTCTAGTGGTATAGTACTAATAAAATATTCAAACTTTTCTTCTACTTAAATAACCCAATGATGTATTATACTATTTTTTACTACTTTAGTCTGATGCTGCTCCATATTAGTATCCTCTATGAACTCAATAGTAATTTCTCTATTCTCTATAGGCTCATTAGCTTCTTGTTTAATAACCTCTTTGTTAATGGGTTCAATAACCTCTTTTTCTTTATTTTTATGCCGATCAAATTCCATGCCAATTTTAAGTTCTTGCTTTAAAGTATTATTAGCCTTTTGCTGCATTCTAAGAGTATGTAGTTCTTGGTATATCTTAGTAAATTGTGCTGCTAATGCATCATGGTCTCTTGAAATTGCTTCTAAGCTGTTTTGTAATGAATGGATGTGATCTTGGCTTTGGTTAAAATCAAAATTAAATGCGTCAAATTCGTGCTCTAAAGCTCTAATGATTTTTTCATGTCCTAACCTCATGTTTGGTTGCTTTATTTGGATATTCCAGAAATTGTCTAGAAGTACTTGTTGCCTATTAGTGAGTTTTGACATTTGTATCTCAGAGTGGGATTTTTTACTTCTTCCAGTATAGTACCATTAAAATTGAAAGTGGGTACTAGTGGTAATATTGGTCTATTCATGATGTTCTGGAATATATTGAATGGCGGAGGTTCATGGCTCATCATCATGCTATTGAAAGGTGTTATGCTGCTTTGTGGTCTTTTGCTATTTGAGGATGATGCTCTATGATATTTCATCTTGTTTAATTAATAAGTCTTGATAATATATCAACTAATAAATTATCATTACCTTTAATATGTTCAAAAATTGGTTTAAAACTATTTTTGTAATTGAATCAACAAAATTAATCCATCTTCAGGCTGCTTGCTTATTAGTATGAATTTTGTTGTAATGAGAAACTATATTTTGACAATCATTCCTAATTGTAAACACTTCATTATGTAAAAATAAAGAAAATGTTTCTAGGGAATTAATTATTCCTAAAATTTCTAAATCTGTTGCTGATAATCTAGATTGTATATTACTAAATTTTCCTGATGCATATCTACAAATTTGTTCATCAGACTTTGGTGATTCCTTATGCTTTTTTTGGTATAAAATTTATGCTCATCCTAATCATAATGCATCTGTTTCAACTATTTTATAATTATCATCTAATGGCAAAGTTAATGGTTTAAGCTTTGTAATTTCTTGCTTAATATTTTGAACTAATTTAATACTTCACTATTAAATACTTATGTACAGTTGTACTAGTTTTACTATGTAATACTGCTATTTTTTTTCCTAAATTAGGAATAAAATTCCTTGCATAATTTAACAAACCTGAAAATGCTTGTAATTGTTTTTATCTTCTACTTTGTCTGGAAACTCTAACACTTTCTGGGCTATATGATCTTGTAATTGTATTGTTCCTGACTTTATATACATTCCTAAAAATTATGTCTCTTGCTTTTCTAATGCTATTTTATTTTTGCTAATCACAATACCATTATCAATAAACTACCGTAAAACTTTCTCTAAATGTTTTCTATGTTCATTTCTATTTTTACTATGTACTAGAATATCATCTACATATACACTACAAAAACTATCATATTTTTTGAAAATTTGATCCATCTTTCTTTGAAAAATCAATGGTGCATTTTTTAATCCAAATGGCATGACAAGCCATTTGAAATGTCCTTTTGGACAAGTGAATGTTGTCCACTCAATTGATTCATGTTACATCCCGTTCCGGAAAATAATAGTATTTTATTCTTGGAAGTGGGAAATGACGAAAATGCCCTGGGTTGACCTTTCGATTGACTTTTGCGTCGTAACCCGTACGACCCTTCCCTTTGTATTTTCTTGTCGTGCTCGTCGTTACGAACGCGTGGACGCGAGCGGGACGTCGTTCGGAGTTCGAACGAATATTTTACGGGCGTCGGATTACCGACATTTCCCGTAATTCAACTTTGGATTGTCTTGGTTGTTGGGCTGGGGCCCAAACTTCCTGTTGGCCCATGTGGCCTTGTCCCCCTGTCTGTTGACTCTCTGTCCCTCACTCTCTCCCGTGCCTTCTCTCTTTCTGCAAACACACAGACCTCACAAATCTCTCAAGCCACCCCGTGGCCTTCTTCCTCCTCACCGAGCCGTTCCTTGGCCAATCTGAACTTACAGATCAATTCATCATCTCTACCACTCTCAAACCACCTAGATAGAACCCGAGAATCTTCCCTCGGCAATTTCCTCAGTGAAACTGAGCTCGAACCACCTCGAAATCACCACCATTGGACTCCTTGAAGTCCCTAGTACCTTGCTCGAGCCTTGGATGGCGGCGTTTGGCCAAGAATCGAAGAAACCAAGTTTGGCCGGTTTTGTACCGTGGACTCTTCCCCATTTTTGGGCCACTTCTGGCTAGTTTTTGGCCCCCAAAATGGTAAAATATTATTCTCCTCACTTCTAGCTTCATTTTGGTACTTGAATCGTGCAATTTGGCCTTGAAATGAAGAAGATATGAAGCTATAAAATTTTTCCCAGTTTTCGACCAATTTTTCCAGAATCTGGCGACCGGCGACGGCGGCCGAAAAAAGGACAGGGATGACCGGCGCTGACGTCAGCGATGACGTCGGCAAACCGGTTCAGACCGGTGATGACGTCAGCAATGACGTCAGCAACCAGTCCAGACCGGGCTGACGTCAGCGTTGACCGTTGACCGACACGTGGCGGACTTCCAGCCGCGCGTGGCGGTGCGTGTGACCTCACAGCAGCGCGTGGCGGCGCGTGAGGCCATTTGGTAGCGTGTGGCGGCGGGTGCGGCGGCGCACGGCGGCCCACGACAGCGGTTTTGGGTTTTCCGACCCCGTAACTCCGTTTTCGGGTTTCCGAACACCGTTTCCTTCGTATTTTAGAATACTTTATTAATTGTGGGTGTTCTAAAATAGGTTTTGGCGACCCGTGAAGTACGGAGAGTGTGCAATTGGGCTACTTCGGCATCGGTATATGTGAGTGGGCCCTTTCCTTATTAAATTGATTATTTTTGTGCTTGGGAAATTATATTTAGGCTATGCCTACACTTTTATTTGGTATTTATCATATTATATTAGTGAACTTTAGTATTATATTTATACTCGGTTTACGAGTATTGACCCGGCTATATTTTAGGGGTTTTGGAAATTATTATATTGCCTATACCTTTAATTGGTGATTTATTTATACTTGGTGAAACTTGGGCTATATTTATATATTCGGTGAACCTTGGGTTTATTATTTATATCGTATCTTGGTTCACTTAATATATTATTATTAAATTGGTATTTTATGTACCTTGGTACCTTTGTGGTATATACTTGGCTTAGTATTTTAAGTATTTTGGTATACTTGGTATTTCGGGTACGGCATCCGTGAATACCTAATTATACGTTACTTCGAGGCTTATTTTAGAAAGGAAATTACCCCACCTTATTTTATTTAGAAATATTCCGTGGTATGTTTTCACACGCTCAATTAGGAATGCTTACACGGTGTCAGTAGTACTGTTTGGGGCCAGGACCAACTTCACGTGTATGTTCACACGCACCGACACGCTCACTTTGGATCCATCGTAGGTGCCAGCCTATTCTAGGTCGCCTTGGCGACTCGAACTCGTTGTGATGCGCTTAGCACCAACTTCACGTGTATGTAGTACATGAGCGTAACATTATTTATACACCCAGCATGTTCATGACAGAATACCTCTGTATGAACTTGTGTGTCTGTCATACCTATCGAGCGTATACCCTATTGATTTATATTGTGTTTTTACTATCGGATTTCACTGATGCCACGGAGGCTTCTATTGATTTTACGGGTTTCCCGTACTATCTTATATTATACGGATTTTCTAGTAAAGTATTTTTACTAAGCTGTGGCTTTCTGCCCGTTTTTTGGACGGTAAGTACATTTCCGTACTTACACTGATTTTCCACCTATTACTGTAGTATGTTTTCCAGAAAGGTTTTCCGAAACTATTACTTGTTTTGACGGCGAGGGGTTATTACTTTCAGAAAGGAAAGGTTTTACAAAATAATTATTTATGGCCCACTCACCCTTCCGTTTTTGCACCCTTCCAGGATAAGTGGCTTGGAGCTGTCGACGTCGAGATGCGGTGGTATGACAATGTAGGAATTTCTTGGTACTTGTAATTATTCAGTATTCTGTACCTTGTACAACCAGTTATTATTTTATTATTTCTTTCCGCCTGCACACTTTCGTGCACTCTGACCTTTAGTTTAATTCAATTTGCTTAAATTATTTCATAAATTCTTCTAAATGGCTTTCGTCACCCCACGTGGTGTCGGCCAGCACACTCGACTTTTGGGTGTCCACTTGTACATCCGGGTCGAGGTGTGTCAATTCATCTGCTAATCAAATTTTTCAAAATCCTGATTTATAATCAAACTTACTAAAATATTTACTCTCTTAAATTTTGTTTATAAGTTCATCTTTATTGGGTAATTTATAGCTATCTTTATATGTATTATCATTTAATCTTTTATAATTATATACTATTCTATTATTTCCTCTCTTCAATTCTGAATGTTTTGTCACTATGAAGGCTGATGATCTATGCCTGGACTTAGAGGGTCTAATTACTTTTAAATTTAAAAGCTCTTTCATTTGTTGTTCAAACTCTTGCTTATTAAGTAAGCTACAAGGCATGTATGTCGTCTTAATTGTTAAGTCTGGATTAATAATATCTAATTTTGCTAATATTTTATTTTTACTCCAATGTAACTGAGGGTCTTCTCCTATAATTCTAGTTTGTTCTGCTAATTGTAACAACTCTTCTAAACTCTTTGGTCTATCTAATTGTAATATCTCTACGGGGTTATCTATTTTACAACTAGATATTCATGCTCAAATATTTCTTCATCAAAATCTTCTGTTTTATTATACTCTTCATTTTTATTTTCATTTGATTTTTCTAAATAATAATGATCTTGACTACTAGATTCTTCTATACTTATGCTTTTATATGCTTCTAAAATATTACTTTGGTTAGTTATAGTTAGACCTCTCTTAAAAATTGTTATTGTTAGATTCATGAACAAAAAACCTTGTAAACTTTTCAAAAAGTTTAAACCTAAAATAAATGGGTATGATCCAATTGGTGAAACAAATGTTAATGGTAAATGAAATTGTTGTTTTTCTATCTTAATGGACTCATTATTTATGCAGTGTGTTAAATAAACAGGTCTCTCATCAAATTGTATTATTCTCACTGGTTTTGCTTATTTTTGTTTATATTTTTCTGGTACTAACTCTTCTCTTATTACACTCTTTGTGCTTCATGTATCTATCATTGCTATTGTTTGTATTTATAGTATTTTGCTAATTGTATTTCACAATTTATGGTAATTAATGAATTATTTTTTGGCTTTTCTATACTATGAACACTATTGCCTAATATTTCAGTATTTTTTAGTAATTATGCTAAATTAATCTCTAATAACCTATTATTATAGCAAGGTTTACACAATATAGAGTATGTATTATAATACTTTTATGCTACTAACTTACTACATTTATGAAATTTTTTGGCCAGCCTAAATTAACATATTTAAATTTTTCTTCATGTTTTTATTCTATAAATGCACACATATATTCATTTATATCACTCTCCGAATTACTAGAGTAATTTGACTTTGAGTCTATCATATTAATATTTTCTACACTATAAATGCTTTCATTATCACTCAAATCATCTAAACTATATACTGATTGTATATCCTCATCTTCTTCTGATTTAAATAATTTCATTAAATGTACTTTCTCTCTTGGCTGTTTTCCAAAATTTGGACATTTGGGTCGAATATGTCTCCTTTCTCCACATAAATAACATTTACAATTACTCTATCTTTAGGTGCTTTATATCTTTTAATCCAATGTCTACTACTTCTTTTTCTAAATTGTTTAGGAATATATTTACGTTTTTGAAATGTTCTAGAAGATCTTATACTGAAATTCATATTTTGCTTATAGGGTTTACATGACTTATACTTCTTCCTATAAATTTCCTTATGCTTATTTTTCTTATGACAACCATATTGTTGTGGTAAATCTATATTTTTACAACTCATGTAAAATTGCCTCCTAATCTGTCTTTTTGTTTTTGTGTTGACTACACTCTTGTCTAAGTATATCGTATACATGTTGAATTATATGTCCTATTGCAATATCATATTTCTTTAGATGCTTTTGTCATTCATTCCAAAAATTTTCACCTATTGGTGCTTTTATCTTTCATATATGTATCTAGTAAATTAACATTATTAGTTCTACATCTTCTTCCTAAATATTTAAAGAAATCTGATGTATAATTTGCTATATACTGTAAATCACAAATATGTAATTGTTCTAAATTTCTAATAGCTCTTATTTGCTCTTGCTCGCTTCTACCATCTAATCTGTTATGATCTAAAATTTATTGTTTAATTAAATTAGCAAAACCTTAAAATTTGTTTTTGCTAATGGATGCTGTTTTGGATCTTGTACTTTATATGATTGAAAATAATAAAAAAACTAAGCCATCTAATGTATGCTCAAAATAATTTAACATGTTTTGTGAATTATTAAAATCTAACACTAATGCTATGGGAAGGTGAGGAGGAAAATGAGGGAGAAGAGGGAGTGTGAGCTGAGAGAATGACGAGAGAGGAAAGAGAGAGCCGTCAATTTCAAACCACACATAGCTACCGACCACACTGCACAATCACATGGCACACAGTGCCAAACATTGTACACTCTGTGTAAATATGTAGCATGCACGTGTCCAAAATATCCCTTCATGAATTATTTTATAACAAACTTTTAACGGGATGTTACACTTTTTGCACTAAATTTTTTTTTAACTTCTGTTTTTGGTTGTTCAACTATTTCGAGTGATCTAGTTTCTACTTGCTTGGACTTACTATCTATTAGCTCAATAAGTTCTTTTATTTCTCTTTTACTAGGAAATCTCTGAATATTTTTATTATTATCTTCTAATTAAGATGTAATATAATCTAAAGTGATTTTTCTTTTTGTTGCTCACTGATTTTTAAATTAAGATAATATATCATAATTTAAAATATTTGTTCTTTAAATTTACTGCTAATTGATTTCTTAAATACTCTCTTTCTTCTTTCAAAGTCTTTAAGTATGATTACTTGCTCTACTTACTGCTAATATATTGTGCTGAACTTCTTTATCTTTACTAGTAAAACTGAGGTGTTTAATAACACTAAGATAAGCTTTTGCTTCTTAAGAGTCTTATTAATTTTCTTATAATATATGTTAAACGTCTCTTTATGCTAGTTATAGTAGGGTGTCTAGGACAATAAATTCCTGGTAATTGTGGTTGACAAGGTCTACAAGAACAATAATATACAATATTCATGCAAATTAAGTGTTTGTGTTATCAGTTGTGTTGATGACTTCCGTACTCAAAGTACTTTACTATTATAATTATGCTATTAAAATGCTAAACTTGGCTCTGATATCACATTCGAAACGGGGCTTGGTTAAATAGTCAGATGACCATTATAACAATTTAGACATATAACCTTGCACATGGAACTCGACATGTTTTAGCATGAAGACCACTCACAATGCAAGTATAAGGCCACAAAGGCTGAATTCAAAGGTACTGAGAACTCAGAGGTACCGTGGTTAATGTTCAGTTATTTGTATGGAAAACATTCAACTATAACAGAGTGCTCAAACAAAGTATGATCGTCAGTTTAGTAAGATAATAATATAACCGCAATAGTGTTTCCCTGTTTTAGACTAGAAGTCTAATTAAACAAACCCACTAAAGGAAAGAAAGAAAACTTACTTAAGACTGGAGAATTACTTGGATATGTACACTTGCTCTTTTATTGATATATAAAAGTTTGCAAAAGATGTTTACAAATATGGAAGAAAGTTTCAAAGGTTTTGGTTGCTATGAAGTAAGGCTATGTGTTTTTTGCTTTGTGTGTGTAAATAAAAGGAAAGCCTTCATATATATACAAGTGTGAGTCTGCTAATGTACAAAATAACTTTTCGAATGAGAGTCATTATTTACAAAGATTCTCCCACTTTTCCTTGGTGGATGTTACTGTGTCTGAAACTGGTTGTCACTATTTCTAAAAGTGTCTGGATTGTTTTGGGTCACTTGTGTCTGATGCTTTTTTATTTGAACCACTTTTATTCTTTTGTCTGGTGACTTTTTTTAGTAAGGGACCACCACATTTGATGTGGTTGCGATTTTGCATGTCTATTTTGGGAATTATGAAAATGTTTTGTCCTGATAATTAATTTGGCCTAAAAGTTGAGTGTTTCGTTAGTTTTTCCAGATTTCAAACCCAATTTCTACTAAGCTTAGAGATTCATATTTGCTTATTCTGTGTTTGTATGGTAAAATGATACCAGGTTAGTGGGAAAATAAGCATTAGTTATGTATGGGATAGAGAGTACATGTCAAACAGATGGTCCGACCAAATTGAAACTCAACCTGGCCTGTAGGTTTCGGTTGGCTAGGCCAAGGAAATTCAACCTAACAACCTTTTAGTGACCCTTCTAAACCCTAGTATCTTAACTCTTAATAAATCAAATGTAAGTTAACTATGTGGTGAAAGCTGATAGAGCAATCATAATATGATGAATGGAGTCCTAGTAGTACAAATTAGCCACGCCCTATCTTTAATGTGAATGTTGTTTCATATTTCTTGGTTACATTAATGGGTTGGTCGATTGTGGACTCATCATTTTTTTCTCTCTTTTTAAAATTTTTGTGACTACAAGTTCATATGTATATGACCAGTTTTGATTGGAATGCAACAGCGTTTAGGGTTTGGCTATTTCATGCAACTTTCCAGAGTCAGTTGGTTGATCTGGCCTTGCCCTTAATTCTCTGGGAGGATATACATTTGGGTTGTGCCATCCACATATCATTTTTTACTTCTATACACCCTTTTCAATTTCGACCGTCAGATCAAATGAATTGAAAAATATCTAAGGCTAGAAATTAACAAAGAGTGTATGAGAAGTAAAAAAAAGTGTGTGGATAGCACGACCCTACACATTTATATATTTGACTGTTGTGTGCTGAAATTAAAAATAAATAAAAAAATCGTTTGCAGAAAAGAACTGGTGTGTGATAAAATAACCAAACCATAAAATTTTATTAATATTATCTTTTGTTAGAGGCTGTTTAGTTTATGTGTTTGGAAGGAGGCAAATCCTTTTTCTATTATTTGCATCTGTCATCCCTGATTAAAAGCAAAGTTCTAAGGGAAAACTAATGAAACACCCAACTTTTGGGCTATTTTAATTTTAAGGACAAAAATTTTTCTAAATACCCAAAATAGGTATGAAGCAAAAAACAAAGGAAAAACATCAAAAATAGTAGAAGGAAATCATAAGGGAGACAAGATTCAAATCAAAAAAGCATCAGACAAAAGCAACCAAATAATTTTAGAAATAGTGAGATACTTTTAGAAATAGTGACATCCATCAAAATTGTGGGGACATGTTTTGAAAATTATTCAAAAAGTTATTTTGTTTGTTATTAAACACACTTGTATATATAAACGAAGGCTTTCCCTTCATTCATACACACGAACATACAGACTCACAATCCCAGACTGAGAAACACAGAGCCCTTCTTCAGCATTTTTCCAAGCTTTCTTCTATACTTGTAAACATCCTTTGTAAACTTTTATACATCAATAAAAGAGCAAGTGTACATATTCAAGCAATTCTCCAGTCTTAAGTAAGTTTTCTTTCTTTACTTTAGTGTGTTTGTTTAATTAGACTTCCAGTCCAAAACAGGGGAACACTATTGTAGTTATATTATTATCTTGCTAAACTAACGATCATACTTTGTTCGAGCACTCTGTTATAGTTGAATGCTTGCCATACAAATAATTGGACATTAACCAGGGTACCTCTGAGTTCAGCCCTTGTGGCCTATACCTGCATTGTGAGTGGCCTTCATGCTGAAACATGTCGAGTTCCATGTGCAAGGTTATACGTCTAAGTTGTTATAATGGCCATCCGACTATTTTACAGTCCGGCTTCGAATTTGGTATCAGAGCCTAGTTTGGCATTATAATAGTATAATTATAATAGTAAAGTACCTTGAGGACGGAAGTCATCAACACAACTGATATCACACAAACACTTATTTTGCATGAACAATATTGTATATTACTGTCCTTGTAGACCTTGTCAACCAAAATTACCAGGAGTTCATTGTTATATACATCCTACTATCACTACTACAAAGAAACATTTAGCATATATTTATAAGAAAATAAGAAAGAATATTAAGAAGCAAAAGTTTTATCTTAGTGTTATTGAACATCCCAGTTTTTCCAGTAAAGATAAAGAAGTTCAACATAATATATTAGCAGTAAGTAACGCAACTACTAATACTTTAGAAAATTATAGAAGAGAAAAAGAGTTTTTAAGAAATCAATTAGCAATAATTTTAGAAAAAGGAAGACTTTAGTTTATGATAGATTATCTTAATTTAGAGATTAGTGAGCAACAGAAAAGAAAAATCACTTTAGATCAAAATAATTTAATTTGTTATTTTCCATTAAGAAAACATAATCATATTTTGCATAGTGAAGAAAATCCACAAGCAAATAGTATTGTAGATCTTATTATTAGTCAAGCTGAAAATATAAAATTAGAAAATATTAAACATAATAATCTATTAAATCAGTTATTAGATTATTCTCAGAAAAATTTAATAAAAACTGTTAGGCAAAATTTAAATTATATTACATCTCAATTAGAAGATAATAATAGAAATATTCAGAGATTTCCAAGCAAAAGAGAGATAAAAGAACTTATTGAGCTAATAGAAAGTAAGCCTAAGCAAGTAGAAATTAAATCATTAGAGATAGTTGAGCAATTAAAATTAGAAGTTCAAAAAATTCAATTAGTACAAAAAAGAGTTAATTGAGCAAGTAGATAAGTTGCACAATAAAATAGATAGATTATTAGTTTGATGACCGATTCTCGAACCAATAAAAAATACATTCAAGCTTTACAAGAAGTTGGTAAATTAGATAAAGAACCAGTTGGTTTAACAGATTTTTCACCACAAGTACTTAGTAGTAATATTCCAATTAGACAAAATAATTTAATTATTCAACTAGTTTTAAATTTATCAGAAAAATTAGATCAAATTGAAGAACAAATAGCAGAAATTAATAAAGTCTTACATAATACACATTCATCACTTCCACCATCTTTATTACAAAAGTTAGAAAAATTAACTTTAACCACAAATAATCATACTAGAAGACCTAAAATTAATCCCTTTGATAATAGAAAATGGAACTCTTCAGGAGAAAAGGAAAAGAAATAATTAGAGCAGAAGATATTTATCCTACTGAGGAAGAAGCACAAGAATTCATTAGAAAAGGATTTGAGAGAACCCAGAAAAATAAATATAGTTTGTATCAATTAGGATTATTTGAAAATAAAAATAAAATTGTAAGTAACATCAGTCAACATGAAGTTAGTTGTATTGATAAAGAAGTCACACTTAATTTATTAAGTAATGAAGCAGTTACTCAATTAAAAAAATCACATTTTAGTCAAATTCATATAGGCACAATTATGATTGGCATAGCAGGTTTAACTAGAGCACAAGTAGGCACAAAAGCTTTAGTTTACATATATGATGATAGATGGGATAATCACCAACAAGCATCAATAGCAACAGCTAAAGTTGATTTAAGTTCAAATTTACCAGTCATAGGTTGTATTCCAAATTATGTTATGAATATTAAAGAATTTAGTAAATATATTAAAGTAAGCATAAGAACAAAAAATTATAATATGAAAGGAGAATATAAAAATTTATGTATTAGCCTAATGTATATAGGAAAAGTGTCAGATAAATATAATCATAAGTTTAATTTAGAATTTCCAAATTTAGTTCAAACATTTGGCAGTAAGCATGTTAATATGATAGAAGCAAAACCCGTAGACAATAGCTTTTTAGAAGGAACCCAATGGACATTACCAAATTTACAAGTAGCAAAAAATAGACAACCAGATCATGCACAAATTTATGAAACTAATGCAGGAGAAGCAACAATTAGATTTAGTAATTATAAGCAAATAGATAATTTAGAAGATGATGAGAGTGAAATTGAGAGCATTCGTGAGAGTATTCATATGGCTTTTGATAATTTAGATATTAATTTAGTTGAGCAAAATTTTGATCGTATTGTAGATAAACTCATAGAAGATATTGATAATTTAGATGAAGAACAATATTTAGAAAAATATAAGACATATGATTTAGAATTGTATAAGATTTCAGATGAAGAAATGAAAAAAATTAATTTTGGATATAGGAGTAGAACATATTTTAGGAGCAGAAGAATACAATAATTTATTAGAATTAAAAATTGAATGTAACCCAGCAGAAGAAAGTGGAGCATCAGCATTAGGAGTAGATAATAATCCAGGATACACAGCTAGAACAGACCAACAATTTTTGAGACCATCAGGTGAGCAATATACTGAACAAGGAGGAGTAAATTATATGAATGAAAATTTGATTAGACCACCTAAGAAAAATAGGATACCATATATGAAAGGACTTGAGCACATTAATATTGCAGGAAATATATTAAATTTAGACAAGTAGATCCACAAGATTGGGAAAAAACAATAGAGAGATGGGAAAAAAGTTGTGTGCATGCAGCATTAATGTTAGATTTTAGTAATTCACAAAACATGTTAGATTATTTTGAGCATACTCTAGATGGCTTAGTTTTTTATTATTTTCAATCATGGAAAGTACTAGATCCAGAACAACATCAGTTAGCAAAAACAAGTTTTAACATAGATGGTTTTATTAATTTAATTAAACAAGAATTTTTAGATCATAATAGATTAGATGGAAGAAATGAGGAAGAGCAAATAAGAGCTATTAGAAATTTAGAACAATTACAAATTTGTGATTTACAGTATATAGCAGATTATATATCAGATTTCTTTAAATATTTAGGAAGAACAGGAAGAATTAGTGATATTAATTTACTAGATACATATATGACAAAGATAAAAGGACCAATAGGTGAAAAAATTCGGAATGAATGGCAAAAACATCCTAAGAAAAATAATATTGCAATAGGATCGAGAATTCAACATGTATATGACATACTTAGACAAGAATGTAGTCAAATAAAAGCAAAAAGACAGATTAGGAAACAATTTTACATGAATTGTAAAAATATAGATTTACCACAACAATATGGATGCCATAAGAAAAATAAGCATAAGAAAATTTATAAAAAGAATTATAAGTCATATAAACCCTATAAGCAAAATAAAAATTTTAGTATAAGACCTTCTAGAACATTTAGAAAACGTAAATATATTCCTAAACAAATTAGGAAAAGAAGTAGTAAACCTTGGATAAGAAGACATAAAGCACCTAAAGATAAAAGTAATTGCAAATGTTATTTATGTGGAGAAATGGGACATATTAGACCCAAATGTCCAAAATTAGGAAAGCAGCCACGAGATAAAGTATATTTAATGGAATTATTTAAATTAGAAGAAGATGAAGATATACAATCAATTTATAGCTTAGATGATTTAAGTGATAATGAGAGTATTTATAGTGTAGAAAGTATTAATATGATAGATTCAGAATCAGAGTACTATAGTAATTCAGATAGTGATATAGATGAATATATGTGTGCATTTATAGAAGAAGAACATGAAGAAGAATTTAAATATGTTAATTTAGGTTGGCCAGAAAAATGTCATAAGTGTAGTAAACTAACAGCAGAAAAATATTATAATAAATATTCTATATTTTGTAAGTCTTGTTATAATAATAGGTTATTAGAGATTAATTCAGCAGAATCACTAGAAAATACCGAAATATTAGGAAATAGTGTTCATAATATTGAAAAGCCAAAAAATAGTTCACTAATTACTATAAATTGTGAAATAGAACTAGCAAAAGACTATAAAATACAAACAATAGCAATGATAGATACAGGAAGTACAAAGAGTGTCATAAGAGAAGAATTAATACCAGAAAAGTACAGACAAAAATTAGCAAAACGAGTAAGAATAACACAGTTTGATGAGAGACCTGTTTATTTGACACATTGCATTAATAATGAGTATATTAAAATAGAAAGACAACAATTTAATTTACCATTAACATTTATTTCACCAGTTGGATCATACCCCTTTATTATAGGTTTAAACTTTTTGAAAAGTATAAAAGGTTTTTTGTTTATGAACCCAGCAATAACATTTTTTAAGAGAGGTATACCTATAACTGACCAAAGTAATAATTTAGAATCCTATAAAAGCATAAGTATAGAAGAGTCTAGTAGTCAAGATCATTACTATTTAGAAAATTCAAATAAAAATGAAGAACATAATAATATAGAAGACTTTGATGAAGAAATATTTGAGCATGAATATCCAGCCATAGAAGAAATAACTCCAGTAGAAATATTACAGCTAGATAGACCAAAGAGTCTAGAAGAATTGTTACAATTAGCAGAACAAACTAGAATTATAGGAGAAGACCCTCAATTACATTGGAGTAAAAATAAAATATTAGCAAAATTAGATATAATTAATCCAGATTTAACAATTAAGACAACAGACATGCCTTGCAGTTTACTTGATAAGCAAGAGTTTGAGCAACAAATAAAAGAGCTTTTAAATTTAAAAGTAATTAAGCCTTCAAAGTCTAGACATAGATCAGCAGCCTTCATAGTAAGAAAACATTCGGAATTAAAGAGAGGAAAGGCTAGGATAGTATATAATTATAAAAGATTAAATGATAATACATATGAAGATAGTTATAAATTACCAAATAAAGATGAGCTTATAAATAAAATTCAAGAGAGTAAATATTTTAGTAAGTTTGATTGTAAATCAGAATTTTGGCAAATAAGATTAGCAGAAGAATCAATTGAGTGGACAGCATTCACTTGTCCAGAAGGACATTTTGAATGGCTTGTCATGCCATTTGGATTGAAAAATGCACCATCTATCTTTCAAAGAAAAATGGATCAAATTTTTAAGAAATATGACAGTTTTTGTAGTGTATATGTAGATGATATTTTAGTACATAGTAAAAATAGAAATGAACATAGAAAACATTTAGAAATAATTTTACAAGAATTTATCAATAATGGTATTGTGATTAGCAAAAATAAAATAGCATTAGAAAAACAAGACATAGAATTTTTAGGAATGTATATAAAGTCAGGAACAATACAATTACAAGATCATATAGCTAAGAAAGTTTTAGAATTTCCAGACAAATTAGAAGATAAAAAACAATTACAAGCATTTTTAGGATTATTAAATTATGCAAGGAATTTTATTCCTGATTTAGGAAGAAAAATAGCAGTATTACATAGCAAAACTAGCAAAACAGGACAAAAGTATTTTAATAGTGAAGATATTAAATTAGTACAAAATATCAAGCAAGAAATTACAAAACTTAAACCATTAACTTTACCACTAGATAATAGTTATAAAATAGTTGAAACAGACGCATCATCATTAGGATGGGCAGGAATATTATACCATAAAAAGCATAAGGAATCACCAAAGTCTGATGAACAAGTTTGTAGATATGCATCAGGAAAATTTAGTGATATACAGTCCAGATTGCCAGCAACAGATTTAGAGATTTTAGGAATAATTAATTCACTTGAAGTATTTTCTTTATTTTTACATAATGAAGTATTTACAATTAGAACTGATTGTCAAAATATAGTTTCTCATTATAATAAAATTCACACTAACAAGCAAGCAGCCCGAAGATGGGTTAATTTTGTTGATTCAATTACAGGAAATGGTTTTAAACCAATATTTGAACATATTAAAGGTAGTGATAATACATTAGCTGATATCTTATCAAGACTTATTCATTGAACAGGATGGAATATCATAGAACATCATCCTCAAATAGCAAAAAGGTCACAAAGCAGCAGCAGACCACCTTTCAATAGCATAATGATGAATCACGGACCTCCACCATTTGCTAGATTCCAGAATACAATGAATCGACCAGCATCACCACCAGTACCCACTTTCAACTTTAATGGTACTATAGTGGAAGGAGTCAAAAATCCCACTCTGAGATACAGGCCAAGAGTACCAGGACTCACTGATAGGCAACAAGTACTTCTAGATAATTTCTGGAATATCCAAATAAAACAACCAAACATGAGGTTAGGACATGAAAAAATAATTAGGGCTTTAGAGCAAGAATTTGATGCATTTAATTTTAATTTCAACCAAAGTCAGCATCACATCCATTCATTACAAAACAATTTAGAAGCAATTTCAAGAGATCATGATGGATTAGCAGCGCAATTTACTAAGGTATACCAAGAGCTACAAACCCTTAGAATGCAACAAAAAGCCAGTGATACTTTGAAGTAAGAACTCAAAATTGGCATAAATATTGATCAGCATAAAAATAAAGAAAAAGAGAAAGAAGCTATTGAACAAGAGGCTAATGAGCCCATAGAAAATAAAGAAATTACTATTGAGCTCATAGAAGATACTAATATGGAGCAGCATCAGACTGAAGAAGCAGAAAATAGCATAATACAACATAGAGATATTTCAGTAGAAGAAAAGTTTGAGCATTTTATTAGTACTATACCAATAGAAATAATAACTGATGAAATATTGCTAGAAGAAATCTTGAGGGCAAAATTAAATGTGTTACCAATAGATATGCATTATGAAATTTTAGGCAGAGGTTCACAATCTATTCAAGAACTACAACTACAATTGCAAATTGCCTTGTATAACTCTATCTTTGATCCAAAACCAGGGATGGATGTTAGTACAAAAATATATCCATCATGTGTTTGCAGTAGCACCGAAATTTGTAATTGTGAGCCAGAAGTGGACTCCTACAAAACAACATATCCAACGATATCGAGGAAGTCAGATACTGGCATTAGAAGAATTTGAAGATTTCAATTATGATATGTCATTAGTAGCAGAAGACAATGAGATGTATATTTACAGCAGATTCAAAATTTGTCATCAACCCTACTGGAAACCTCAATATCCAATAGGAGAAGCTGAAGTAACATATTTCAGAATAAAAGAAGATCATGAAAAGCAAGAAGAACTAGAAAAAGGAGATGAAGATTTGGAATAATATGACAGAAGAAGAACTGCACAATATGGATAATATGATGGAAGCTTAGAACACATGGCAGCAATAAGCAAAAGTTGACAGGCAGAAGTTTCAAATAGCATAATACAAAACTTTGTATAATAATTCAGATATGAAAATAATTGTGGGACCCGCCATGATGAATGATGAAATGGCATAAGAGTAAATAAGGAAAAGAGTTTGATCCGATATAGACATTTTATAACAAAAATGTCCTTATGATTAAAAATGAATAGTAATATGTCCTTTTTGTTAAGACTCCCAAGTTCTAAAAGGCGGGACTTAGACAATTTTTTTTTTTATATTTTAATTAAATTTATTATATAACATATAAATAAATTTCTACTTAAACTTAAAAGAAAATATACATAATTTTAATGAGAAACATAAATTGCAAATAGAATGATATATAAATTGTAAGGTACTATATATTGAAAACATGGAGAACAAGCAAATAATGCAGTGTTCATCTATGCATCCAACAAACAATTTGTTGACAACATAAAATGCAAAATGAAAGTTATCTATTTTCTTTCTAAGTGAGAGTAGTGACCCTAAACTATTTTCTTAAATAAATATAAAAAAGTAAGCAAAAATAGTCACAAAACCACCTAGCTCGCCTAGACTCACCTAGGTCCGCCTAGCCCGCTTATGTCAACCTAGGCGTACTAGGTGGAGGCCTGAGCGAGTCTAGATGACATTTTTTTTTAATTTTTTAAACGCTTAAATATTAATCGGGGCGAAAGCCAACAACCTAGAACATATACGGAAGCTTTTCAAACAGTAGTTAAAAGTGTACTATATAATTTTGAGCTTCTGAAGCTCTTAGAGGTCAGTAAAATGGCTGGGAAGTAAATACGTCCATTGCAAAGCAACAACTTGCACTTTGTAAAACAACATATACTCATGTCTATACGAATTGAGGGTGACAATTTGGTATGACATTTTTTTTCCCAAACTTGTCAATGCCCAACTCATTGTTTTGGTGATAGAATATTCTCTCCATATTCCTTGTCCTTCGCTATCTATGCCAAAGTGGATATTTGTAAACATTTAGTAATAATGAATTGTTATCAACGCTTCAAAATAATTATAAGTGATAAGAGAAAACATTGTCTCACATGCTAGTGTTTGTTATTAAGTGATCGTTTGCTATTTGATTGAAAAATGTGGTATGTAAGCTTCCTCTCTTTAAGCTAGCAAGAAGAGATCACCACTTCGCTCAGTTAGTCTACAATGCGAAAAAACATGCCTACTTGGCTTAAAAAGTGAAGAAAGACTTGTATACACTTGAGTCTTGAGGTATCGTTGTGATAGTATTTCGAATTAATTGATATGAGATATTGCTACAATATAGCGAAATAGTGTATATTATATAATTAAAGTAATCTCAGCTCGTATTAGTATTTAACTTACTATGTAGTAAATATGTTATATCGTGTAAATTGTTATCTGTTACCGACTAATCACCACCCCTAAGCAATAATTGCCAACCATGGTAAAATAGATGCCAATAATTGCCATGGTCCTTTGAAGATACGGAAAGGTCGCTAACTTTATAATTTAACCTATTAATTTTATAACCATATAAGGAAAAAATAGACGGTGGTAAACAAAAGTGTTGAAATGTGACACAAAATCTTTTGCCCAAACCCCACATGCCACATGTGAGCCTTCCCATCGATCAACCCACCGTTACCTGACGTTTAATGACGTCCACTTATTTAAATACTCGCGATTTCCGAAGATTTTTGGTCCTCCTTCCCTTCCGTCAAATAACTACTAATATTAACAGCCTATGAAAAGTCCATAATACCCTCCCTCCCATCCCCTCAGATTTGTGACCTTCAATGTTGGGTTGCGTAATTAACAATAAAATGTAAAGGGTAAACGCGTCCCGAAATATCATCAAATCTCAGCTGCCACTCCGAAACACTCCACTCTCTCCCTCTGCAACTCTCTGAAACTCTCTCTGGAATTTCTTCTTCCATGGCGTCCTCTTCAATGTCAGCGAGCGGAGTGCTCACGTCCCGATCATCGGTGTTGCCGAACTCGAAGCAGACGCAGAACATCAGCCGCCTCTCGTTCAGCGGCTCTTATCTCTCCGGGACCAAAATCCCCGCGCCCAGCAGCTGTTTGAGGAAATGCCCAGTCCCGCCGCTGGTTGTGTCTCCCAAGGCTGTTTCCGATTCCAAGAACTCCCAGACGTGTCTTGATCCCGATGCGAGCCGGGTGAGTCATTCATTTCTCTCTCTATCGCATTTGGTGCTTTTGCTCTGTGCGTTAGAATAATGCGTTCTTGTTTTGATTGAAATTTTGGGAATTTTGATTGTGTTAATGTGTAGAGTGTGTTGGGGATTATATTGGGTGGGGGAGCTGGGACGAGGCTTTACCCATTGACCAAGAAGCGTGCGAAGCCTGCTGTCCCATTGGGAGCAAACTACAGGCTGATCGATATCCCAGTCAGTAATTGCCTCAACAGCAACGTATCCAAGATCTATGTGCTGACCCAGTTCAATTCCGCTTCGCTCAATCGCCATCTTTCTCGCGCTTATGCTAGTAACATGGGTGGCTACAAAAATGAAGGCTTTGTTGAGGTTCTTGCTGCCCAGCAGAGCCCTGAGAATCCCAATTGGTTTCAGGTGACTAAAACACTTGTTTAGCACTTGTCGGGTTGCGTTCACAATTGTTTTGATTGGATTTGAGTTGGAATATTGGGTTTTGAGTTGGATATTTGGTTTTGGTGTTTTACAGGGCACCGCCGATGCCGTGAGGCAGTACTTGTGGTTGTTTGAGGAACACAATGTGTTGGAGTTTTTGGTGCTTGCTGGAGACCACTTGTATAGGATGGACTATGAGAGGTTTATTCAGGCGCATAGAGAAACTGATGCAGACATCACTGTGGCTGCTCTGCCCATGGATGAGAAGCGTGCTACCGCCTTTGGTTTGATGAAGATTGATGAAGAGGGAAGGATTATTGAGTTTGCTGAGAAACCTAAAGGGGAGCAACTCAAAGCTATGAAGGTGAAAGATCCACTTGCACATTGTTTGCATTATTTAGTCCATTACGTATTCGTTTGATTATGAACTTGGGGCGCTTGTGGGTTTAGGTGCGTAATTGATTAGTGATGCAAAATGTTGTTTCTGTTTTGTTGTAGGTTGATACTACTATCTTGGGTCTTGATGATGAGAGAGCTAAAGAGATGCCTTATATTGCCAGTATGGGTATATATGTTGTGAGCAAAAATGTGATGTTAGATCTACTTCGAGACAAGTTTCCTGGTGCAAATGATTTTGGGAGTGAAGTTATTCCAGGCGCAACTTCCATTGGTTTGAGAGTAAGTTTTCATTTCATATATTTTAATCTGTAAATGTTACGATCAATCAAGGTTCTCCACTTTGGGGGGGAAAGATTGGAATAATTGTTAAGAGGTTCTTCTCGAGCTCTTGTTCAGTTGAAACACCAAGTTCTGTTAAATCTTGTTATGCAGAATTAGCAATCGGAGCGTCAGTATAGTCTGGTATTACATAATTGCAAATATCTTTCATTGGAAACTGAACAAATCCCTTTCTACTGAAAAAGATAGTGTCCCAAATTGATTTTATACGATCTGCTAAAGATTCCCAGTTCCATACTTTCATTCCCCTTCATCATGATAGTCAGCCCCCGCAAATTAATGCCTACAGGTTCAAGCTTATCTGTATGATGGCTACTGGGAAGATATCGGTACTATTGAGGCTTTCTACAATGCAAACTTGGGGATAACAAAAAAACCAGTTCCAGATTTCAGGTACCTTTTATTCTGTAACTTGTTTGTATTCCTGTTTTGTTGGGCCAATTGATATGTTATGCTATCAGTTTGATCTCGATTTAATATTCCTGCCTAATTTCAAACTTTATAATGTAGCTTTTATGATCGTTCATCCCCAATCTACACCCAGCCTCGGTATTTACCTCCATCCAAAATGCTTGATGCTGATGTCACAGATAGTGTTATTGGCGAGGGATGTGTAATAAAGGTAAGTTCTTTGTAGAAAAGTTCAGCGTTTTGCTAAATTGTTCCATTATGATGTCATATCCTAGTTCCGTGTTCTCTTCAATTTCAGAAAAACTTACATCTGTGTGCTATTGTTGCAAGAAATAGAGATCAGTATAACCTATAGCGGTCCTGCTCATTTAACCCAACCCTATCTTTTACATAAACGCAGAACTGTAAAATTCACCATTCAGTCGTTGGGCTTCGGTCTTGCATAGCAGAGGGTGCTGTCATTGAAGACACATTACTGATGGGAGCTGACTACTATGAGGTAAAACCTGCTGTAGATTGAGCACGTGCTGCCTTTTATTTTAAGTCAAGACATGGCCGTATAAACTTTTTGTTTTGTTTTATAGAGATGAATGGACTTTGGTTAGAAATACTGTCATTGTTCATTTGATGTTTCTATGGGTTGGATAGATTATAATGATGCTATTATTGTGACTGTCCCAGACTGATGCTGACAGGAGGTTCCTAGCTGCGAAGGGCAGCGTTCCAATAGGTATTGGCAAGAATTCCCACATTAGGAGAGCTATAATTGATAAGAATGCTCGAATTGGAGAGAATGTTAAGGTACGGATCCTAACATGATTTTTTTCAGTTTTTTATTAATTTGAAGTCTAAATATTTTAGCCAATTTGAAACTTCTTAAATGGAAACAGAAAACCGATTCCTATGTGTACTTCCTATTTCCTGCTTACATTCGATGCAATGTCTTGTTCGACATACATTCAAGTTAGAACTTTATTCTTCTTAGCCGATCACTCAACATTTTACATTTTTATCTTTGTGAAACTGACCATTGACGAGTATGAATTGCAGATTATTAATAGTGACAATGTGCAAGAAGCAGCAAGAGAAACAGACGGATATTTCATAAAGAGCGGGATTGTCACAGTGATCAAGGATGCCTTGATTCCTAGTGGAACAGTAATCTAGCCACCTTATTTTCCACTTGTTTAATCCTGACAGCGAAGGTTCTTTCTAGTTACTGGGCTGAGAGGAGCCACGAGTACGCAGCTATAGCAACTTAACGAGTACTTTGAGCTGTTCTGTCTTCTGTTCATGTAATGTCCATTTCACGGTACTATGATGTAATTATAGAGGAAGAGACATCAGGAATTTGCTTTGTAGATGCTCTACTTCCATCTGAAATAAAGTTTTTTGCCAATTGTTCACCTCAATCTTAACTATATCTTGCTAAGTCGGGATAGCTCGAAAACTGGAACACTTTATAGTTGAAGAAACATCCTAAACATACACATGTTCACAGAGTTTGATATTTGAAACTTTAACACGCTTCAAGATTATGACATTGATACATCCTTTTTACAAAACTACACAAGAAGTGAAAAAGGTCCTAATGTGATCTATGGAAGGAAATCCTTGAGGCTGAAGCTCCTTGGCTGACAAGTTTCGGCTACTTCATAACAATGCTTGCGTTTTGAACCTTGAGGATGAATTTTCTTTTGGGTTTAATGCTGCGCTTTTGTTAACACCAAGTTGAAGTGAAACGCTGACCACATAAATTACCGTTGATGTACAAATTGGTCGATTCCATCGCATTCATCAATCTATTCTAACACACATACCACATTCTTGACCGACATTGTCATTGCCTGTAGAAACAAAATCAGTTTCATATAATTAGTACATGTTATAGACAAGAAATTGGCTCATGAGGCATCAATTTTCAGTTGAGGAATTCAGGATATGAGAGAGAATTGTTTACACCAACCCGTGCATGTATAAGATCAGACAACTCAAATAACAGGGTTGCATGTACTTGATAAAACGTCGGGATTATATTGATAATTATTGCTTGAATTCCTTAGTTTCTACCGAAGGCTAGAAATTAACGATAAGTGAATGGTGCAGGCATTAATAATTTGATTTTGCAGGTAATAAGTAAGATACTTTAGATTGTTAATACCACTTGTTACAAGGTTTTGAGACATCCCAAACCATTAGAAAGTTAGAAACATATTACTCAAAGTCCTTTGGCTATATCAAGATCATTCTACTCGAACACACAACTGTGGACAACATCATCACCATCACCATGGTTATCAGGTGGGAAATCTAGTGGCCAGTTTTCCAATTTGAATATAAATATAGTTTGAGCACGCAGTTAAAAAAGAAAGACTAGCTACAATATCTTTACCTATTACGGCCAACCCAAAACCCTTCAGCTTCCAAAATGCTCAAATATGATATAGAAAACTAAAAATCAACATAAATATTGATCCACAGATTTCTTCTACAAAAGTATAAAATAAATGAACTACGGATACTGTAGTTACCTGTTTTATGAGAGTCCAAAGTGATGTTCACTTTTTTCTATCTTTTTTGCGAAAGTACCTCCTCCATTTATCCTTAAGATCAACTGGTTGACGTGTTATGTGAAACACATTATGACCATGTTCCAAAATTTCCTTCCACTGTATCTTTCCATTTGATGTTCCATAAAGTCTCACTCCCTCCTGAAATCGAAGACTACTTTAGTTAGATTCCAACTACGTGAGAAATCAGGAGAAAGTTCTGAGCTCAACTCAGTCATGCAGCATCATTTTTTATACCTTGGCCAACAAATTTTTTTAACCTTTTTCTGATTTATCTTTACAAATTTTCTAAAAGAAATTTTTTTCAGAACTTTTCACAATCCGGGGAAAAAAACAACTCAGCATATATAGGGCTACGTACAAGACAAATAATTTGAAAACTTTGACACTGCCAGTGATTCATATCATTTATATAGGTATGCTTTAAGCTTGTTTTTCTTTATTGATATCAAGACCTCATTTACCCATAAAAACCCCACTGACACAGTTTCACCGTTGAGACAAACTAAAAATAAAAGTTGGTTTGGAGTTGTATTTTGTAGATTGTTCTACATTTCCACACACTCGTGTCGTGATCTAGCACATGGCACGTCAATATGAATTTCCACTCGTCAAGGGTAGAATAGAAAAATCTATGATAGTTGACTTAAACTCCTAATCCAATTCTTTTTCCCTCCTAAATAAAAGAGAAGGCGAGAGACGTATCATAGAACGCAGCAGTACCAGTACCACGATACTGTTTGGCAGGAATTTAGACATAATTAGCTGATACTATATCAGATGATGAAATCTGTTCCAGAAAGGCAGGAAGGCAACCACAAACAAATACCTTTAACATTTTTAACTCTTTATCTGTCCAGTCTAATCTCTTCCGCTTCCCGTTAGGAAGTACCAAGTTTCTGCATCACAATAGGAGAAATAAATGACCATCAATTAGTAATTATGAGAATATCAAATGACTATTTTCATAAAATATATACGAAACTCCATAGATAACCTCATAAACAACAGACTTAAAATTGATAACATAACTCAGTCACCTTGAAGATTCCTGAATTTCTCTTTCCTTCTTGGAAAAGGTTTTAGCATTTGGAGGCAGTTCTTTCGTTTTAGCTTTTTGTTTGAGTTGCTTACTTCGCACCAGAAGAGACCCAGTATCTAACTTTTCAGATTCAGAATCAAAAGTGGATTTTCCAGGCACCTCCTTTTCTACTGATCGCATCTGTTCTTCATCCTCACTTTCACCCTCATTCTCCTCAGACAGCCTTATACCATCCTCCTCATCTCTTTGGTCGAATCCATCATGTGCATTGTCTTTATTTTCTTTCCCCAAGCTCCTCCATTTATCTTTAAGATCAACTGGTTCACGGGTTCTGTGAAACACTTCATGACCATATTCCAAAATTTTCTTCCACTGCATCTTTCTGTTTGATCTTCCATAAACTCTCACTCCCTCCTGAAGCCGAAGATTACTTAAATTAGATTCCAACTACTTAAACAAATCAGATGAAAGTAATGAACTCAAATGAGTCATGCAACAACATTTTTTATACCCTGGCCAGAATTTGTTTTATAACCTTTTTCTTATTTACTTTTGCAAATTTTCTAAAAGAAAAGATTGTGAGAACTTTTCAAAATCCAAAAAAAAAAAAACAAGAACTCGCCACATAAAAGGCTACGTAAAAGACAAAGAAGCTGAAAATTTTAGAGGTATGCTTAAACTTCTTTTTCTTTGTTCACATCAAGGCCTAATATACCCATACATAACCAACTGTGACAGTTTCACCATTGAGACGGAAAAAACAATAGTTGGTTTGGAGTTGTATTTTGTAGCTTGTTCTACATTCCCTAAAGTGCATGCCGTGATCTAGCACATGACATGTCATTATTTCCTCTCATAGAGGGTATAAAAGAAAAATGTACGATAGTTGACTTTGACTCCTAATCCAATTTTTTCCCTCCAAAATAAAAGAGAAAGGGAGAGATATATCTTTAGAACACAGCAGTATCAGTTTCTAATTGTAGCAACAGAAAAAAAAAACAGTGAAATTTTATAACTTTAGATGAAATCAGGCATCATCATACTGTTGGGGGGAAGGAATCTAAACATAATTAGCTGATACAATTTCAGATGATGAAACCTATTCCGGAAAAGCAGGAAGGCAACAAGAAACAAATACCTTTAACATTTTTATCTCTTCATCTGTCCATTTTAATCTCTTACGCTTCCCATTAGGAAGTACCAAGTTTCTGCAGCATAATTGGAGAAATAAATGATTACCAATTAGTAATTGTATGAGAATATCGAATCACTCCATCTACTATTTTCATGTGAAACATAAACCTAAAATTGACAGCTTAATCATGATTACCTTGCAAACTCCTGATTTTCTCGCTCCTTCTTGGAAAAGGTTTTAGCTTTTCCATTTTGGTTTTTAGCATTCTCCTCTACAGAGTTTATTTGACGAGAGGATGATTCCCTTGATGGAGAGGGCACTGTCCTTAACGAAGCTACATTTTGAGGCTGTTCTGTCATTTTACTCTTCTCTTTGAAACGCTTCTTCCGCACTAGTGGAGACCCCGTATCTAACTCATCAGATTCAGACACAACAGTAGAATTTCCAGGCACCTCCTTTTCTACTGACCGCATTTGTTCTTCATCCTCACTTTTTCCCTCGTTCTCCTCAGACATCCTTATACCATCCTCCTCATCTCTTTGGTCTAATAATCCATCATGTGCATTGTGTTTATTCGTCATTTCTCGTACACTACAACCACTCTGTGGCTCTGCCTCCTCTTCTTGTTCTTCATCATCACTTTCTCCCTCGCTCTCCTCAGACATCCTTATACCATCCTCCTCATCTCTTTGGTCTGATGCATCACGGGCATTGTCATTATTCGTCATTTCTCTTGGCTCTGCATCCTCTTCTTGTGTCTCTTCAACAATTTCCTCCTCCTCCTGGTCCTCATCTATTCTTTCCCCACCCCTTAAATCTTGAATCTCCCTCCTCTGCTCAATTCCCACTTCCGCAGCTCCACCTCCTTCTACTCCCACAGACTGACCCCGAACCTGACCACCACCCCGCCCGTCCTCCTCACACCCACAATCCTCCCCCTCTCCTGCATCAATAAACTCAGACAACACACTCTTGGACCCCATTACCTTCCTCCTCAGCTCCCGACACCGAAAAAACTCCCGTTTGTACGCGCAATACGGGCAGTAAAACTCGCCCAATTGATCAAAAACAGGTTTTCCACACATGCATTCCTCATGGAGAGCAATCGGGCATCCCTTCTCACTACAAACCAACAATTTCCTACTTCCAGAACCACCATTGTTACACCTAACACAACAATTCTCCACTTCTAACAATCCATCCAATTCCATAGATTCTTCAACACCCATTGTTCAAATTGTTCGACTCAGAACTCACACCAGCATCATAATCCATCAAAATTGTTGCAGAACAAAAAAAGGGAAAAGATTTGAAATTTGAGGAATTTGGAAGAAACCCACCTGAAGGAAGATTCGAGGCGACGCCCTAGTGGAAATTGTGGAGCTTTTGGCGGGGCGAGGGCGAGGATTAACTGTCCGACGTTTGCTTTTCGTTTGAAGCTCCCTCAGTGCGACTGTGATCGTTGTTTGTTGAGGTTCTTGGCGCTCGTACTGAGCAAGATAGTGATACGACGTCGTATAAGTGGGGCGGGCAATTACTGAATGGGCTTTTGCCGAGTGAGGGAATATTTCGTATGAAATTTTTTGATCAATTTTTTGCATGATCTGATTCTCGGAGTAGACTACGGTGCTCGCAATCATTGAATGCTCACACTGATCTCACCGTTAAAGTGAGGGAGGAGGGAGGAGAGAAGGGGAAAAGGAGGGTGAGATCGGTGTGAGCATTCAATGCTTGTGAGCACTGTAGCCAGTCCCCTGATTCTCAAGCTATCTCTAATCTTATAGTTAAAATTAAAATTTATAAAGTCGATTTTGAAGTAAAATTTGACTCCAATATTATATCATTTTTAGAGTCAAATGCATAGTTATATATGACTCTTGGAGTTAATTAAATACATAATCAATTATAACTTTGCACTTGGTTCGGATATGACTCTAATTTTTCTGATGCGTTAAAAAGAAATTAAGTTAAATTTGAAGTCAAAAGTTATATATGACTCCAACTTTTCATGTGCATTGGAGATAGCCACATGGCACCAATTAGACAGCTACATCATAAAAGTTGTGGATCCTACACTAGCCACATCATCACTTAACGAAAAAATGAACATAATCTTAACGGTTGTATAACATTGCAATGAATTTGTAAATTTATGTATGACATTACAATGTTTCAAACATGATGTATGAGTTTACAATTGCACACAAACTTGAGGGTGCAAAATATAATTTACTCTATAATTAATTACCCAGTATTCCTAGCTAGCTATACATGATTTTCAAAATCAATAATATTCCTTCTATGACTAAATTACCAAATGTACACTTATGCATCGAAGTTTGAATTCTCTTCCTCAAATTTATTTTATATAGGTTTAAAGTAGGATAATATCGCTTGTATAAAGAAAATTACCAAACGAGATAATTTTTTTTGTAGAATTAAGACCTTCAACTATTAAAGGCTCGTTTGGTAAGTGTTTTTAACTTATTGAAAGTGCTTTTAGAGAAAATGTTTTTGGGTTCCAAAAGCACTTGAAGTGCTTCTTGCAAGAAGCACCAGTCGTGTGCTTCTTGCATGAAGCACTTCAAGTGCTTTTTCAGGATTACTTGCATTTTTATTAAGGATTGGTTTCAAAAACATTTTCTCTAAAAGCGCTTTCAATCATTTAAAAACATTTTTCAAACGAGCCTTAAGCTCTTCAACATTTTTAGTTAAAATCATTGTTACAAAATAATTAAATATCTTTCCATAATTGTAAATTATTCTAACAAAACTGTTATTAATAATTTTATACGTGAATCGATCTATTACCATAATTTATAAATCAAGAACCTAGCAAATGTACCTGGCCAAAAAAAGGCACCATAGCAAATGTGAGACCTTGTGGATGGTACCTCTAGCTAGCAACTATAAAATCATGGTTCATCCTAGTGTTTTTTCACAAAGAATTAAAATTTGATTTTCTTCAAATTAACAAGCTATATAGCATGGCTTGGTTCAATGGAAGTGCAGTACTGCTGCTAGTCACGCTGCTTTTGTTCACGGTTACCATTTGTGATGCAAGGAAGACAAGACATGTTAAGGTCACAAACACTTTGGAGCACGGCCAGACCCTCAACCTTCACTGCAAATCCGGGGACGATGATCTTGGTCTCCAAACGCTCCCGCCGAACGCTTCCTTTACATTCCACTTTAAACCTAGCTGGATCGCAGAAACGCAATTCTATTGCAGTTTTGAGTGGCCAGGTGCATTGCATTGGTTCGATATATATGATGACTTTAGAGATGGATCATATTGTGGAACATGTGATTGGTCTGTGTTTGAAAGTCATCCATGCCTGTTTAACTGGGACACCAACAAGTTTGACAGATGCTATGGGTGGAATAAGTGAAGTCCATTAATAGTTTTCTTTGGTTTGGTTTGGTTTGGTTTGATTTGATTGGATTTGGTTGGTATGTAATGAAAAATGAACTCGAATTCACATGTATTAATTTATATTTTAAATAAATAATAAGAGTTCGATTGTTATTGTTTTTTTAACAACGATATTCTATTATAAGGGGTAATGTTTGTGCTAAATCACAGGATGAAATAGTCTTAATAGATATCGAACTTAACACAAATATAAAATCATCACCACCAACTTGTTTCCCTCTTTTCGGCCGAGTCGGGCCGAGAGAAGGATTTTTTGGTCCTTCTTATGATCTGGTGTGGGGCGTGCCACCAACCAAGCCAAAAATTGGCAGGGTTGGAAATGAATTGAGATGTTGCGCTCGAGTCTGACTTCTAACCAAGTGACTGAGCGACCAAGCAAGGAACCTTTTCTTGGTGTGGGTCCGATCACTATCTTGGATTCAAGGCTAGTTAGGCTTTGGATCTCTATTTTTGGGTTTTTAGGGTTTATATGATATAATAAATGAACGTAAATATGCAAGATAATTAAAGTGCGAGAAAGTAAATGACGAGTAATTAAAGATAAGTGAAATAAGAACGAAGAACAAAATTAAACTAATGAAAAACGATTAAAACAAATAACTTTGATTAAAACTAGAATCAAAATAACAACTTAATTGAAAAAGTACTTGAATCAAAACGACTAAAAATAAACTTACAATTAAAAGTGCTCGAAAGGACGATGAACGGAAAGTAAATTGCTAGAACTTTAAAACCTATGCTAGAGAATGAAAAAAGTGCAGAGTAATATAAAGAAGTCTTGTGTGTTTTTCTTCGGGCCCTTCTTCTTCTTGTATTGAGGAATCTATAGGGCATTCCACAACCCTCCATTTGCCCTTCACTCTGCTACCTCAAAAACTTCCTTATTGGGCCTCCTTGATTTATGGGATTGGAATCAAATAATTTGTGATTTGATTGTGATTCCATCCTCTTTTTGGTCGAGAAAGGCTGGCTTTTGATCATGAATTCGTCGAGTGACTCTGATTTAGCTTTCCAGGCATTGAACTTGGACATTTAAGCCTTGGTCTATTTTGGGTAGGAAAATCCTGTTGTGTGCTACCAATCTTGGTCTTGGAGATTATCACCTTTGAACAAGGTTAGGTATTCTTCCTTGCTAAAACGAGCTCGGCTTCAATGAATATTGGGTCTTCGCTATCCAAGGTCGTCCTCGGCCCAAATAATCTGAGCAACCAAAACTATGTCAATCCTGAGTTGGTCTCGCAAGTTCGCCATGCCAGACTCATGTAACGGGTTGGCCTCAAGAGAAAAATTCTAGTTAGCTCAGAACACCAATAAAAGATTGGCCACACAAAGAGGAACCACTAAGAGTTGGTCCCAAAAAGATGGACCAACAAAGCTTGGCCACCAAAAGAGGAACCACTAAGAGTTGGTCCCAAAAAGATGGCCCAACAAAGCTTGGCCACCAAAAGAGGAACCACTAGGAGTTGGTCCCAAAAAGATGGACCAACAAAGCTTAGCCACCAAAAGAGGAACTACTAAGAGTTGGTCCCAAAAAGATGGACCAACAAAGCTTAGCCACCAAAAGAGGAACCACTAAGAGTTGGTCCCAAAAAGATAGACCAACAAAGCTTGCCCACCAAAAGGTTCCTGCTAAATGAGACTCTGGTTAGTAACCCCGATCGCATTGGTCTCGAGAGTGTTGATCCTGACAGAATTTGGAGCGGCCCAAACACAACTATAACTAGAGACTGCTTGTTATTGTTAAAAAAACGTATGGTTGTTTTTGGAGGCCCTGAAAAAAATAATACATTTGATTGTTTGGAGTGTTGAGAATGAATCTCACATTGATAAAAGGAGGGACCTTGCATGTGCTTATAAGTAATTGAGCTACTCCCCATATTGCTAATTGGTTTTATGGTGGAACCTCAACTTTCTTTATGGTATCAGAGCAGGTTGTCCCATGTGTGAAGCCTAACGACTACACGTGCTCCACGTCACCCCGTTTATATTGTCCACGTAGGCTTGAAAATTTGCCACACGTGAGGGGGCGTGTTGAGAATAAATCTCACATTAATAAGAAAAGAGATCTTGCATGTGGTTATAAGTAATTGAAATGACATTTAATTAAAAATTTTGAATGATGTGAAGTTTGATTTTTTTTTTATTTGTTTTTTATACATGCATATTAGGAGAGTGGAGAATCGAATATATGACCTCGAGTGCATAAGTAGATATTCTTAACCACTTGAGTCAGGATCTTGGGACAAATATTTTGACTCTTTTTAGTTTTTGCACTCTTTTTTAGCATTTTAATTTGATTTTCATCAAATCTGTAAGGGTCCTAATAAAATTGATGTGGAAGTTTTTTAAATATTAATGACTTGGATTCTGGACACGGATTACAATTATAATAAGAAAAAAAAATTAAGGGGGGTGTATTCAATTCAGATTTTAAAAGATTATGTCAGAGTTTTTATAATCTATGGATTCTGTAGACTCCATGGATTGCTTTAATTCTATATAGATTTTGATAGATTTTAATGCATTTTATTTCAGTATTTGTATGGATTTTAATAAATCTATGGATTGTTGATTGTTCTAATATCAATAATAGGATTAAAAAAATACATCATTGAAAACCAAAAGAGTTGTCATCTCCAAATTATTTGTTATGTATGTCTAAACCGTTCAATTTGATTTCGTTATACCAATATACACTAGGTTATACTAATATACAGGCTAGCCACTTATATATGTATATATGCCAATGATGTGTATATTTCTTTTAGTTATCTGGCCTTATAATAGTCAATAATGAACTCATTCTAATAGATTTGACTAGGGTCATGTGTTCTTTATGACTCAATGAATCAATTAACAACTAACACCAATAATATTTCAAGAGACAGTCAAAAACGAAACCTATATGCAACTATCAGAGTCCAAGAATGAATAAAATATGCAATAGACAAGTTAGCATGTGTTCCAAAGGAAACATATATATAAAAACCCATAAGCAAGTGCGTGGATACATGGTTTGCTTCTATCAAACAAATATATGGCCGAAGCCTTCACTTTAGCAGGGCTGGATAGAAACCCTAATATAGTCGTCTGCACAATACAATTGGATTAAAACCCTAATATTTATGAATAATATACATAATACCACAAACCATTGAGCATAACAACAATAACGTCAATAGATTAGAAAATACCAACCTTGAGTGAAGAGGTTTGTTCGTCTTCTACAAGGTCAAGAAAAAGTCTGTTCGTCTCCCTTCATCTTCTATTTTGAGCGAGCGTCAAAATCTCTTGGTAGGAGAAGAGATTTCTGAATGGATTCTCTATTTATACCAAGGACCCTAGAATCCTACACAATCCAACAATTAATGAAATCTTTGAAAGTCAATAAACTTTTCAATACCACTAGATTTCTACGGATATTTTAAAATCTTAATTGAATACAGCAAAATTTTAAAAGACTTTTTAAAATCCTAATTGAATACCCACAGACTTTTAAAATACAAAAAAATCCTATAGACTCCAAATTGAATACACCCCCCTAAACATTTCATATGAAATTGGATGATTTTCACCGTACACATTTTATAATCTAATAATTTTTTTTTTCCTTTTCAATGCTATATTTTTACATATAGATTAAAGAATTTTTAATTTTAAATAATTTTTTGCACACATAATTTTTAAATAATGAATAATTCTGTTTCAATAATTTGTACGATGAAATATATTGATCGCACATATATGAATAATTAGGTGTACCCATATCCATTAAGTAAATGCAAGTATCACTTTTTAATTAACTTCTAATTATTAATTTTTTACTAGTTATGTTTTTTATTTTTGTGACGAAACAATAGCTGTTTTATTATAATATTAAGAACTAATACAAATATCAAAAAGGACATTCTAAATACCATCCAAGGAGTCCTCAATCCAAAGCAATTTTAACAAAACATAAAAGGTCAACTTGGCGAGACATGCCCGAGAATAAACAAAGTAACACATCTAAGTCTTGATATCATCCACACTCAAACTCAGATGCACATAAAAAGATAAAGTCAAATATAACTTTTGACTTCAAATGTGACTCAATTTCTCTCCAATGCGCATTACAAAAGTTAGAGTCATATATGACTGTATAGTCAAGTGCAAAGTCATATTTGATTATGCATTTGACTCAAATAGTCATATATCATTATGCATTTGACTCTGTATATTGAGGATGATATGACATTTAGGGTCCCAATAGTAGTTGAACATGTTTTTCAATCATAAGAATCTTCAAAATCAATGAATATTATGTTAACTAAATTACCAAGAACAAGATAATTTCAATATTTTTAATTTTCTGTTATATGACAACTATAAATTCTTTAACATTTTTAGTCAAAATCAATACAGAATATTCTTGAGCAAAGCCCAATTTTCACCCTTCTTCTATTCTTAAATGTCTTTCCATATTATAAATTGAATTGAAACTGTTCCAAATCAAGCACTAGAAAATGTACATGGCCAAGAAAAAGGGCATTATAGCAAATGTGAGACTGTGTGGATACCGAGCTAGCAACTATAAAAAGCATGGTTCATCCTAGTGTTTTTTACACTGAGATAAAATTTGATTTCTTCAAATTAACAAGCTATATATTTCATGGCTTGGTTCAATGGAAGTTCCATTATGGAACTGCATTGCTGCTAGTCACTCTGCTTTTGTTCACAATTTCAATGTGTGATGCATTCAAGACAAGACATGTTAGAGTCACAAATAATTTGGAGGGGGCGCAGACCCTCAACCTTCACTGTAAATCCGGGGACGATGATCTTGGTCTCCAAACGCTCCAGCCGAACGCCTCCTTTGAATTCCACTTCAAACCTAGCTTTATCGCCATAACGAAATTTTATTGCAGTTTTGAGTGGCCAGGCGCATTTCACTGGTTCGATATATATGATCATGAGAGAGATAAAGTATATTGTAGCAAGTGTTATTGGATTGTTACCACAGGTGCTCCGTGCAGGTACGACTGGCACGAGCAAAAGTACAGCAAATGCTTTTTGTGGGATTAATGAAGTCCATTAATCTAGTTTTCTTTGGTTTGGTTGCTATGTAATGAACAATGAACATGTAATAAATATCAAAACGCCAGCCTCTCGCATTTCCATTTCCTCAAATTAAGTCTGGCTAAAATGAAAGCTCCGACTTCCACGTACGGCCAAAAACATGGGTTATAAATAGGAAATCAAATTGACGATTTGAACTAATATATTGGGATTTTTGGATGTTAGATCTTTATATTGGATTATTGATTAAGAATTTAAGAGTCAAAAACTCCAATATATGAAAAAATTCAAAGCACGCTAAAAATCCCAAAAATTAAAAGGTATTCATGCACCACTGTTTGTCATTCTCCATAATCTTGATCAATATCATGGGACTGGCTACAATGCTCGCAAGTATTGAATGCTCACACTGATCTCACGATCCTTCGCCCCCTCTCTCCTCCCTCCTCCCTCCTTTTAATGGTGAGATCGGTGTGAGCATTCAATGCTTGCGAACACTGTAGCATACTCCCAATATCATAACACCTAGCTAGAAACTTTAGATTGACTACAACTTTTAGGAGACTCATTTTTTTTTATGGCCATAATCATGCTCTTCTCAATTCAAAAAGGTACTTTATAAAGTTGTATTAGCTAAGTACAAGCGTCTTTTCGTATTTATCTTTTAAAGGTGGTTTTTTTTTTTCTTGAATTAAGGTTAATTTTAATTGAGTGTTGCTATTCCCACTCCGCTGTCTTATTTCTACACCTATTGTTTATTAAAAAATTTAATGACCAATTTACCCTCCTGTAAAATGTCATATAAGGACTAAGAAAAAACAAACTCTTCCACCTATACTCCCTGCAACTCATAATCTCAATTCCCTAAAACATCTCGTCTTCATTTTATTTGTTTTAATTTTTCATTTATGTTTATTAGATCATAAATTAATGAATCTATGATTAAATCACATGAGTTGATCTTATTGTATTCGTCGAGATCATCGTAATACACAGCACAAACGCACTGAATGCACAAGGCCATATCAATAGTCGGCCTCCAGCTTCTCTGGCGGCGGAGACGGAGTCGCTTTATCTACCTACTTCGAAATCGCTTCTTATTCTTTTGGCTTTGATTCTTTGATTGGTTGAGCGACTCGACTCTTCGTTGCTATTGTTGCATCGCCTCCATGGTTGGCCGTGGGGATACTCGGGATGGTGGTACAATTGCAAAAGGGTGGTCACCGTCTTGCTTCCGTCTATTTCAATCATATAGATGTAATCATTTTTTTTTAATAAAAAAATATTTAATAATCAAAATATTAATTAAAGAATTGAAAAATAGAATGGGAGAACAGGTTATAGAAGAAGAAATCAAGCAACACGGATGTGATTGGATTCTGGGCATCTCAGAGCACTTCCTGTTGGAAATGTGCCCTAAAACCAATCATATGATGATACTTTACGGACATTTCAACTGTTAAACTAATTTAGTTTAATATAAAGGGCAAACGTTATTGTTTAAAGTAGTCTCATATAAATGTTATATGCTTAAACAATAAGTCCAAGGAATATGTGCTTATGAGAATGTAATCTAAACAAGTTAGGTTCATGAGACCATTCTCGTTCATATACATATCCTAAACGTTCCTGATCATAGGATTGCCAATTGGGCATTGACAGTCCGTTAAGATCAGTACATGTTATGTCTTCTCTCAGGGAGAGTGACTAGTCTCGAGTCATTGGTGTGACTGACACCAAGACAAGCATGTAGGTGCTCAATATAGAGTGAGTCCACTGAACACGATCAACGAGGAGTTCTCATACTCATGTCACATGAGAACTCATGGTTGGGATAATGCAAAGTAGTCCTTTGACCTGAGGCATCATAGTTGTCTTGTGGTTAGGTACTTGATCTTTGACTGTGTCAAAGTCACCCCATCCGAGGGTGTCCACGGCATAGTTGGGGTTAAGCCACTTAGCCATGGAGGCAAGTGAATGCACAACAAGGGATCTCTAACCTTCAAACCGTTTGAAGGAGAATACTCTAAGATATGATTAAGAATCTCTGGCCAGAGTATGAATGAGATTTAGGAAGTTGTTCCAAATCATATTCAATGTAATCATATAAGTATTGGAATCACATTGGATAGTAGACATGAATAAACTATCAAACCAAACAATGTGGTCGAGAGTATTGTATTAGAGAAAGACCGTATTGCATTGCAATCCTAAACTGAATAGGTTCTCCACCTCTTCTGATTAGCTTGGGTAGCCATGACATACTGCTAGGTGTCACTCATGGTTTGTGGAAGCCCTAAAAGTATATAATCACTAAAGGGAGAATTGAAAGTATGTTTCAATTCACAATCGATTTGAATGAGTTCTAATCGCCCACTGCCTCGCTAAAAGGAACCTAATGGATCGTACACCGAGTAAGGTAGAGTTTGATGAAATAATGGAGATGAGTAAGAATAATTAAATGGTTTAATTATTTATGGCAAGGATTAATTAATATGTTAATTAATCAAACGAATAAGTTCGTTAAAGACCTCGAGTTAGTTTTGGGCCTCAAGGCCCAATGGGCTTCGAACGTCAAGCCCATTGACTTAAGTTGTATGACAACTTAATGACTAATGAATCATTAGGGCCCAAACAACCCATTGAACCAATATGGCCGGCCATTGAGAGAATGTGTAGCAAACTTGCTTTAATTGCAAGTTTGCCACTACATTATGAAATGCTATAAAGGAAACTTTATAACATTTTCAACTTAGAGGTTTTCTTTTGGGAGAATGGATGAGAGTGAAAGCTCTCTCTTCTCTCAAAGAGGCCGGCTCCCTAGAGGAATTTAGCTAGCAATCTTCTTCCTCTAGGGCATTCATCTTCTCATCAAGGTTCTCCTTGGTGTGAAGACTTAGAGGTTCCCTACTTTGGGAACTTGGAGAAATCTATTCCACCATCCTCATCCAAGCAAGGAATGAAGGCCCTCTCCATGGGTGATTAGCCTTTGCTTATGCAAAGAGGAATCAACAAAGGTATAAGATTTCACTACTCAAATTGTGCTTGAGTTTTGTAATGGTTCACCATATCTACTAGGCTTTAAAGTTCTTGGGTAAAGTTTTGAATTTGAATGCATACAAGCATGATTCTGCCAATTAAATGTTAATTGCATGCTAATGATGTTGTTCAAATGAACTTTGTTTTACGAAAATTACCCTTCACTTCCACCCGTTAGAGGAGGGCAAGGGCAAGGCAAAGGCAACTGATTACCCTTCAAAAACAATACTTGTCTTTGTGCAACTTCACCCGTTGAGTAAGGGCAAGGGCAAGGGCAAGGAAAAATTTTATTTTTATTTTTATTTTTTTATGCTTTGTTGGCCTTATCCGAAACTTGTCATTATCCCCTTAGATTTTCGATGAGATTTTCAACCACTCTCGTCACGACACGTGTCATTATTTATTAAAAATCTCAGAGCAGATTTTTGATGAGATTCTCAACCAATCATGTAGTGCCACGTGTCATTATCCGATCTCTTGAATTCCTCAAATTTCTCCATAAAAACCCTTGAAACCCCCCACATCTACTCACACCAATTTCCTGCATCCTCCATACTCATCTCAATTCATAGTTTTTTACAGAGAAAAGTTCTTTCAACAATGTCTAACCTGATGAGGTTGGAAGACAGTGATAAAGAAGAAATGGAGCGAGAAGATGAAGCACGAAGAATCCAACAAGCCCAACACCGAAGGCGGAGAAATGCATCAATCAGTAAAGTGATTCAAGCGGTGGCAGCAATCGATGCAAACTACCAACAAGCAGGTGGTTCAAGAACCGGTCGTGAGCCCAACATCAACTGAAAGAGGGGAGTTCAAGGTGAGAATCTCTTAGAAGATTACTTTATCCCAAATTCTTTATACCCGGAAGGTTATTTTTAAACAAGATTTAGAATGCGACCACAATTGTTCAACAAAGTCATGGTTGCTATTTCCAACCATGATAATTACTTTTTTCAAAAGAGGGACGCCGCCAATGTTTTAGGTCTTCTTCCTAAGCAAAAAATTACGGCTGCCTTGCAGATGCTTGCTTATGGTGCATCTGCAGACTCGGTTGATGAGATCTGCAGGATGGCAAAGTCCACTATGCTCAAGGCCTTGATAGGTTCTGCAAAGCAATCGAGGAGCTATACACAGCGGAGTACCTTCGCCGACCCACCACAGCTGACCTCCGAAGGCTTCTTCAGAAAGCTGAGAGACGAGGATTTCCTAGCATGATTGGAAGCATTGACTATATGCATTGGCAGTGGAAAAATTGCCCAACTGCATGGCAATGAGCTTACGGGAATCGAAAAGGTACAAAAAGTATTATTTTGGAGGCGGGGGCATCATTTGATACATGGATTTGGCATGCCTTCTTCGGTGTACCGGGAGCTCAAAATGACCTGAATGTTCTTGGTCAATCTCTTGTTTTCAACAACTTGTTAAGAGGAGAGTCGCCACAAACCACCTATGAAATCAACAGCAGAGTGTACTCGAGAGCGTACTATCTAGCTGACGGAATTTATTCGAGGTAGAACACATTTGTCAAAACAGCGCCAAATCCACACACAGAGAAGGAAAAATATTTTGCAACGATGCAAGAAGGGTATAGGAAGGATGTGGAGAGGTGTTTTGGTATCCTCCAAGCTCGTTGGACTATTATTAGAGGAGTTGCTCGCTTGTTTGATGATAGGGCGCTTCGAAGCATCATGATATCATCAGGTATAGTGATCTTTACAGGCACGTTTTCAGCAGGTATATGTGATCTCGTCACTTTTGCTAGATCGGTAAAAGCATCCGGCATGTTTTGAGCAGCGCTCTGTAGATCTAGAATACGTCGCACCTCAGTTTCAAACTGAGCAGTGCGAGGATCTAAATGAGACATAATGGGACTAGACCACAACAATTCATGGCGTTCTTCAAGGACAACTATATTCTTATCTCCCCCTAAAGACGGGAAGACTACCTCGTTAAAGTGACAATCCGCAAAGCGAGCGGTAAAGAGATTGTCTGTCAAAGGTTCTAAGTAACGAATAATCGAAGGAGAATCATAACCGACATAGATTCTCAATCTTCCCTGATGACCCATTTTTGGTATGTAAGGGCGACGCAATTGGCACATAAAATGCACAACTCAAAACGTGCAAATGCAAGATGTCAGGCTCGTATCCACTAACTGTAGCGCAAAATAAGGTTGGGTCAGGACGGGTCTCAAGCGGACCAACATTGCTGCGTGAAGTATTGCATAGCCCCAAGCAGATATCAGAAGTTTGGTTCGCATTACCAAAGTCTTGAGCGACCAATTGAAGGCATTTAATGAACGCTTCAGCTAGGCCGTTTTGCCAATGAACATGGGGTACAGTATGTTCAACATCAATCCTAATAGACATGCAATAGTCATCGAAAGTCTTCGATGTAAATTCTCTAACATTATCCAGTTGAATCAACTTAATCGGATAATTAGGATCATGAGCCATTAGCTTAATAGTCTGAGCTAGGAGTTTGGAGAATGCAGCGTTACAGGTGGACAGAAGGCACACATGTGACCAACGTGTGGAAGCGTCAACCAATACCATAAAGTATCTAAATGGTCTCCAAGATGGTTGAATAAGTCTACAAATATCCCTCTGAATCCTCTGAAGAAATTTTAGGAGGATCCATTCGGATCTTGTACCTAGATGGGCGAGTGATTAGCTTGCCCAAGCAGCATGCTTGGCATTAAAAAGTGCGAAGAATGAAGTCCTTATTGCTGGTAAGGGGATGCTCGTGTGAAGTATTGAGGATACGACGCATCATAATTCGTCCAGGGTGTCCCAAACGGTCATGCCAAAGCAAAGTTTCCATTGCAAGCCCACTATTAGGGTCTGCCACATGGTGGACCTCAACAGAGCGGTGTAATATATAAGCCATTTGGAAGGCGCTCTATCTTCTCATGAATACGCTTCTAGCCATATTCATAGGAAGTGATGCAAAGGAATTCAACTCCATTTTCTTCAGAAGTTTTAGCATGGTAATTATTATCTCGAATATCTTTAAAGCTCAACAGCGTTCTTCCGAAACGGGGTGAGTAAAGTGCCTCTTTAATGGTTAATTTAGTATTATTGGACAACATTAAGTGGGCAGTGCCATACCCATCAATCAGGTTGGATGAGCCTGAAATGGTTGTCAGAGGTGATATTTTAGGTATGAAGTTAGTAAAGTAGATGTGTTCACGCAAAATGGTATGTGTGGTTGCACTATCTGCCAAACAACTAACTTCCCTACAAAACATACCTAGAAATAATTTAATTGAATTGGTCACATGTATAAGGAAATTAAAAGATCATTCATTCAATAAATCATTCGAGACATAGATCCATAAATTAATATTCAAAAAATTAAAACAAATATCAAACAAATCATCCAAAAATAAGGAAAAATTGTTCAAAACTTAAACCAAAAGATAAAGGGTTTGGCCACTTAGTGGTTTTGGCCACTAATGGTGAAATTCGGCCAACATATAGGTCCATGTCTGAAAATCTAATCTTTCATCGGAATATATGCTTTTTAAAAATCTGAAATCTCCAGGGTAATATCTTCGGGATTCTCCACTTGAGCAAGATTAGTCTCTACAACTTTACGACGTGAATGATACTCAGCAACAGCGTTAGCTGAAGCTCGAAAAGTGCGAGACCAATGGTTCTGAGAACAACAACAGTAACACAAACTCGCCTCTTTGGTTGCCTTGCTTTTAGTCTTGAAGTTTGGGGCTTTGGGAGCTAAATTGTTGTGTTTCGAGGCTTTATTTCCTCTCTTGGATGAGCCTACACTCTGTCGTGCTTGGGCTTGTGGCTTAGGGTTAGAACCCTTGCCTTTCCCACCACACCTCTGGCGTCGGTTTTGGCCTCGATTCGCGTTAGAGTGTGCTTCAAGGACAACGGTCGAGCCAGTAAGTTTAGCTTGATGATTTTTCATCAATAGCTGATTTTGCATTTCAGCAAGTAGTAAGACAAAGGTTAGATTTGAAATTTTGGTGAATTTATGTGCCCTATATTGTTGCTGCAGGACAATATTGGTGGCATGGAAAGTTGAATAGGTCTTTTCCAGGAGATCCTGTTCAGTCAAGTCTTCTTTGCAAAACTTGAGAAGTAATCGGATTCGACAAACTTCAGAGTTGTACTCATTCACAGGCTTAAAGTCTTAGAAGCGTAAATGCTGACAGTCGTGTCTTGCTTCAGGCAAGAAAATATCTATTTGATGATCAAAACGAGCCATAAAGCTCTTGGATCCTCTTCAGCGAGGTACTCGGTCTGCAATGCATCATGCATATGTCTTCGGATGAAGATCATGACGGTTGCTTTATCAGCTTCGCCAACCAGGATATCCGTCTCAGCTTCAATGGTAACCCTAAGACTCTTTGCAGTGAGATGGAGTTTCACATCTTGTACCCACTTGAGGTAGTTCCTTCTAGAGACTTCCAGAGCAGTAAATTCGAGTTTGTTCAAATTCGACATGTCGTTGTACCGAAAGGAACAAGATTGTGGTCAGTTCTATGGAAAACGGTCCATAGACATTGAATAGAATATTTAAGTTCTATTAGACATGTTTTAGTTTAAATTTGCATGAAAAACTTTGGGTTTCAGGGGTATTTAATTTTTAAGAAAACTTCGAGTTTCATGACACTTATTCGAAACTTCGAGTTCGAATTTATGAACTTCAAGTTCATGGATACCTGCAAGCAAATACAATATATAGAACAAAAATAAACATATATAGCAAAAACAGGTAGATGAACATAGGTTTACGAGGCCTATGGGATGTGAAAAATCACGGCCTAAATAATTTGGGTGGGCCATGTTTGGAGCTACAAGCCCAAACAAGAATAAGTTGGGCTGCAGGTTCAAAGCTCATCAGGGGCTAGTGTGGCAGTGGTTTAAGCCCACTGGACTAAAAGGAGGGGATCTAGGCCTACACCCAATAGGGGCCAGGTTGTTGGGATTGGGCCGAGGAAGGAGAGGGCCCAAATTGGGGCTAGTTTGAGGTGGGTCGAGACCAGGAGAGGCCCAAAGGCCTCAAGTGACTGATGTAAAGGTCCAGCCGGAGATAAGTTTGCGAGCTCATTGGAAAAAAACCAGTGGCAAGGCTACTAGTGGTCTGGGTTGCAGATCAGTGGCGAGGCAGGCCATGGTTCGCAACGGGAAACCGAAAATTCAACAGAGAACTCGAGTTCTCGACATCGGGATCTAAAAAATCGATGAGATTCCAAAATTTGGGTCTCGAAATTCGGTGAGATTTCGACGGGAAATCTCGATTGGGTCGTCGAGCACAATGGGGATTTCATGGAGGAGACAACTGAAGGTCGTCTAGGTTTAAGGTGTCACCGAAAAAAGTGAATCACCGCTAGGTCGACTGCGGGCAAAAATTCCAAGCAGTGGAGTTCTGAGGACATGGATGATGTGAATACGTCGTCGTTTTGATTTCTGGGATGGGTCGGTTCAAACTGGAGCTGTGGCTTGGCGCCGCTGCATGCCGACTCGGTACGACTCGACTTCTGGGTTTTTTTTTTAAAAAATTTTAAAAACGAAAAATCTTAATTTTTCATTTTGTTCACACAATCATCAATTCACAGTAATATATTGCATATATATTAAATTTAATGTAAACACAATATTTAGCAGAATACTATAATTCTTTTAAAAGCTTAAAAATTGAGTTGATGCATTATGGTGAATGTTCATGCAATCAAAGCTGAAAAAAAATATTGAAATTGAACATGCATTTAAGAAGTACTTGGATTGCAGATGATGATGGTGAATCAATTTGTAGTAGAAAACGCCCTTCAGATTCTGTAGCGCAGCGTCATGAGCGTGTTGATAACGTGTTATGGCATATTTTACTGAAGGGTTAAGAATAGAGAGAGGAGAGGCTGTCGGCACAGAGAAAATAGAGAGAAATAGGGATGAGGGAAATTGTGATGAATGATTCTAGTGCCTTTATTTATAATAAACCAAGTACATACATAATATAATAGAAACACTAAGATTATGATAGCATTCTAATATATATTTACATAGGATTTACACAATCACATACCAATATAATTTATAACAAGAGCTTTAATGAAAAGCCATTTGAGAAACAAAAAAATTAATCATAAACACTCAATAACAATTTATTAATAGCAATGACAAAAAAAAAAAAAAGGTGGTGACATTTTCGTAAATAAATTAAAGTTTAGTGGCGGTATCGTAATTATATTGAAATTTTTTTTAAAAAGGCAGTGACATTTTTGTAAATAAGTTGAACTTTGATGGCACCAACTATTTATGCACGATTAAGTCAAATGTTGACTCAATTGTGTATAAACAGTCGTACTTGCGTATAAACAATTAACATAATTGTGTATAAACAGTCAGTGCCACCAAAGTTCAACTTATTTATGAAAATGCCACCGCCTTTTTTTTCTTTTACTTTTTATTTTTTGTTTATTTGTTGTTCTTATTATTAATAAATTGTTATTAGGTAGTGTTTATGATTAATATATTGTTTGGATTGTTGTACTTATTATTAATAAATTGTTATTGAGTGTTTATAATTAATACTTTGTTTGGATAAGGACTTTTCATTAGTTTTCTATTTAAGTTCAATATATTGATATCATACTCAAATTTTTCGGCTCACTATAGTAGTATGATTCTTATATGAGTTCAATATTGGTATCACACTCACTTTTCAGGCCTACTGTGGAAGATTTAAGAGTTTCGGGCCCATTTCTTTCCCTTCCAAGCTATAGGTCACCTAAAATGATAACAAAACAAAAACTTATTAGACACACACATAGACGTGGATTACCTCTAATCACTACGACACTGTGCCGCCCTCTTTCATCCGGATTCAATTTTCGCGTTGCCTAGATTAGAATAAAAATACAAGTGATTAGACGATGATAATCATACGAATTGATGTGTTACCTTGGTGATCCAAAACATTGGAGTAAGTTCAATTAGAAAGCACATAAACTTTTCTTGAAAATCAAAAGTTAAAATTGTTGTCAATACTATTACATTTTAGTAGTATTTTTTACACTTGTGAGAGTTAGAGGTATGTGTGAGTTTGATACCAAACTATTATTGTTGTTTAATTATGCATCTCAGCCCAAATTTTCAACCCGTTTAATGTAAAATATCGCTGTACAGTATATACAAAAATAAAATAAATAAAACTTCTTAATATGGCAAATTTGAGAGTGGCGGGATTGGTCGGTATCAACAGTGCAACGTTTTTTCCCCTATGAAAACGGAATAAATTAAAGTGATTGAATTGAAAGAAAAAGAAAACAAAGGAAGAAAAAGACATCATTGCATTTGCATGTCTGAAAATAGGAAAGGAGAGATAATGATATTTGCTGGGGCGAAAATGGCGGGTTCCCTCGGATGGCTGTGGATCACATTTCCCGTATCAATATCTGTCAAAGCTGTTTAATTTCCTCTTTTATCAAAACCATCAATTTGCAAATTTGCACTTGATAACTACCTTCTTTGTTTTTTATCTTCTGCCTTCCATTCTTTTTGTTTAGTTTGGAAGGAATCCCAGATTTTTTTTTAGACAAAAAAGAAAAATTAAAGTTCTGTTACTAACATATGCATGCATGTTCTTTTGGGTCTGATTTTTTAGGGTTCACATTGGAGAATCTATATATAAACATATATATACACCCCACAATTCCTCTATACCACAAGGTTAGTTCCATACTTTTCATGATTCTTGTTCTTGTTTTGTTTGTTGGGGCTGAGAAATTTTTATGTTCTTATTCAGAATTTCATTAGGGTTTTGTTAGAAGCTGTTAAAGAATAAATACATATATACATATATACATATATATGCATATGTATTGATGCGTGATTTTCTTTTTATTAGGGTTGTTAAATTCATGTTCTTCACAAAAAAAATCATATGGGTTTTATTCTGATTCAAGGGATATTTTAATCTAGACTAAAGAACAGGGAGGGGGATTCGAATTCGAACTTGGGTGCAGAAGGAGAGCACGCTGCACTAACAAACTTGGTTACGCCCAGGTCTGCGATATGGGCTTTATTAGAAACAGGTAAAGAGTATTTGCATAGATGTTATGTGTATTATGTTTATGTATAGGATTAGAATTCGAGATGGAATTCATGTTGATTTTCTGTGTATGTGTGTTGATTGTGGAGAATGTGATGAAACAGTGATGCCCGTGTTCAGAGATGGAATTCTTGTTGATTTCTTGGCATAGAGTTTTTACTTCCGCCTCATGGATTCTGATAACCGTTACAACAACGCCAACAATAGCAGGAACAACGATGCAGCCACAATAAAAATAAATTCCCATGTTGAGGTCAGTTTTAAATTCTTTAGTTGTATGTGGTATCAAAGGCATTTCTTTTGATAGCAGTGATAATCTTCGGTAACAAAGATTTCGGTTCCACAGATGGGATCAACGCAACCCAAATCAGTGTTTGAGTTCGAGGATCAGAGCCTAGTTGGTCCCGAGAAACATTCATTGGACGAGGCTCCCCTCAGAGCTCTATATTCTGGTGGTGCAAATGACTGTTGTCCCCATGTCATGAAGAATAGTGTGGCTGATAGCATCAGGATTGTAGTTTTCTCTGAAAAAATTAATTTACTCATGCCTTTTGGCCCTTTAGCAATCGTGGTTGATAAATTAACCGGCCATCATGTGAGTTTTCGTTATCTTTTTCTGTGTGCAAATCTCTCGGATCATCACAGGATTGCTTGCTTAGTTATTTGATTCTTTTTAACGCATTTCAGGGTTGGGTCTTTCTTTTAAGCTTGTTGGGAATCATACCTTTGGCTGAGCGATTAGGATATGCAACAGAGTAAGATTTCTTGCTTTCTCTTTGTATTTTCTTTGTTTGCAAACATAAACGTTTACAAGTAGAATCCAACAACATTTGTTAGTATTTTAGCATATTAGGGTTTAAAAACATTTGTTAATTTGCAATCAATATGCATTATTGAGTACCTAATACAGCTTGGCTTCTTTTGATGCAGGCAGCTGGCTTGCTATACTGGACCAACAGGTAAGCATGTTGTTAATGCAAATATCCGTTTTTCCATTCCCCGTCACATTTACATCTTTGAGTTTTACGAAAGCTTGAAGTTTGAGTCACTTATATGTCTTCATAAAGCTTTAAGTTTGGTTTGAGCACTGTAAAATTATCTTCATCCAACCAGTACTTCACCTGCATCACATGTTTCCTTTCACATTTAACCCTAAAATTTGAAAGCAGTTGCACTAACTTTACAATCAGTGGTCATTTTGTTCTAAAAATGTTATCCATGACTCCAATTATTACTTAATTCTGCAGTTGGAGGTCTTTTAAATGCCACCTTTGGAAACGCAACAGAATTGATAATATCAATTTACGCTCTGAGAAGAGGCATGATTCGTGTTGTTCAACAGTCCTTACTAGGCTCAATCCTATCAAACATGTTGCTCGTGCTTGGATGTGCATTCTTTGCTGGTGGACTTGTGCATTCAAAGAGGGAGCAAGTGTTCAACAAGGTATATTTTTCGTCTGTGAAAAAAGAGCGCTTGCTTAGTTGGCTTTATTTTTGTCTTTGATCTTCCATATCTTTTTCTCACAACTAAAGCTCAAAATTTCTATATTCTCAGTCAACTGCTGGAGTGAACTCTGGATTGCTATTGATGGCAGTCATGGGTCTGCTCTTTCCAGCAGTACTGCACTCTACTCGGACAGAGTTGCACTATGGGAAGTCTGAGTTATCCCTTTCCAGATTCACTAGCTGCATTATGCTCGTCGCCTATGCTTCCTATCTGTTTTTTCAATTGAGAAGCCAGCAGAATTTATATATTCCAGTTGATCAGGTTGGTACAAGCCTTTGCCAATAAGGACCTTAAACCGTGTTACTATTTCTTACGCTTTCACCGTTCAAGTGTGTGATGAATTTGATTAAGTGGAGTTTGTGCAATTTCTCCTCTATGTGATCTAATGGTGTATATGAATTTGGTGCAAAACCAGGCAGAGAATCAGACTGAAGAAAATTCAGATGAGGAAGAGGCTCCTGAGATCTCTAAGTGGGAATCCATAATATGGCTATCAATTCTGACCGCGTGGATTTCAGTCCTCTCGGAATATTTAGTTAACGCTATAGAGGTAACATGTCTTGTTAAATCATTGTCTTATCCTACTAGAGTTTTCATCCTATTATTTATACCTCCTTCAATTTTGGATGATTTGAAACTTTTTTAGTATTTTTGTGGGGTTTGAAGTGAGGAATGTCTTGTGTTGTTTCTGTAAAATTTTTTTTCAGGGTGCATCTGTTGCAATGAGCATACCAGTTGCATTTATTAGTGTTATTCTGCTCCCAATTGTTGGGAATGCAGCAGAGCACGCCGGTGCTGTTATGTTTGCCATGAAAGACAAGCTTGTAAGTGGTTGTCCTGTCAGTTCCATGTATAAATACTATCGCTCATGACTTATCATTGCTTCCTTGTTGACTTTGGCTTAATGTTTCGTGCAGGATATAACTTTGGGAGTGGCAATAGGCTCATCAACGCAGATCTCAATGTTTGGAGTGAGTACCAACTATCATATATATGCATTTACACTGACATTTTACGATGATTTTATCTTTACAGTACATAAATGTGATGTCGTGATGGTTTCCTTTTCGATTGCTGCAGATTCCGTTTTGTGTGGTGGTTGGGTGGTTCATGGGGTACCCTATGGACTTAAATTTCCAACTGTTCGAGACAGCAACGCTTTTCATAACTGTTCTGGTGGTAGCCTTCATGCTGCAGGTTCGTCATTTGAGCAAATCATAAATCTTCTCTATTTAATACTTGATTGCTTTTATAGGAAAAAAAAAACTGTAGTATTTATATCTATACCGTGAGCTACTTGAAGTTCTTTGTGCGTTTGGTTGTACGTGTGAACAAACGCACTGGAAACACATGAATTTCAGGGTTTGTGCAGTGTTTCCTTGTGTCAGCGGGCGCTGCAGCGACTATTTTTCCTTTATGTAATGTGTTTAAATGAACTGAATTTGAACTTGCAGGAAGGAACATCTAATTACTTCAAAGGACTAATGCTCATTCTTTGCTACATGATCGTCGCTGCCAGCTTCTTTGTGCATAGAGATCCTAAAGCGATACGTGAGTTCCCCCCCCTCCTTATTTTTCTCTCAAGTAGCCAATGGATAATAATTTATCCAGCTTTCATTATATATAGTAGATATGAAGGGTTGTTTTGCTATATATATATACATTTTCTCTGCAGAGGACAAGCCCCAGAGCCCGAAGCAGTGACTGAATCATCGAAGCGAGTGATGAACTAATGCTCAAAGCCAATGTCATGTACTGAAGAAGTGGGGGTTTTGCTGGCTGGCCTCCCGAAATCATGACAATTAAGAGTAACTTCTTTGGCAATGCCGGATAGTTTTCCATGTCGAAATTAGTACACCTGATGCCCGGAAAATGTGTTGCTATTTCCCTCACTTTGCCTGGGCAGCCGGTGGATGTATGTATTTCATGCCACATTGGAGCAGAGAAGAAAGAGCTGGATATTATTAGGATAAAAATTTAAATTTGAAGCTAAAAAAAATAGGAATGGTAAGAGTCAAATGTAAAAGATTTAGCAGATTAAGGATGTATTATTTTCCCTGATATGCTGCTGTTAGACCCAAAAAAAGGAAAAAAAAAAGAGAGAAAAAATTGTTAGTCTAAATGTTTTAATTTAGTTAAATTTTTTATTTATTTAATTGGTTCCATCCAGTCTATTATGGAATGTATAGTATCAAATATGAAAATTATTCTATTTCCTTTTTGTTTGCCCAATTTTCCAAAGTTGCATTATTATAAAATGATTTCTAAGAAAATAATTTTAACATAGAGAAATGATGGCGGAAGTCATGTTTTGTTTTGGGTGAATGCGGAGTTGTTTGGAACTGGCGGAGCCGGTGATTTTTTGTTGGTGCATATAATATGGTAGCAAGTTGTGCTCACTGCTCCCTTTCAAAATTTTGATTTTGATATTCATATAATTCTGATGGCAAGATTCCATGGCAAATTTCTTCCCTCTTCAACCATATTTGGCATTACTAGAACAGGTTTCTCATTACACAATTAATCGTATGACATTGCAATACTTTAACAACGAGGTATGTGTTTTACAATTGCACTAAAACTTCAGGGTGCAAATTGTAATTAACCCTTTAAAATTTAATGTCATTGTTGGATTTAGGATAATTACATGTCCTAGAAAATAAAAAATTATGTTGCAAGTTGATTTGTCTCGAGGGCTTTTCATATATAAGTCATTGATAACAACAACATTTTAAACTCAATACTTATCGAGAAAATTCTAATTTACTTTGTAACACTAAAGAAATTTTACTACTAAGAATCAATTAGAGCGAGATAAGTAGACTATAGATAGATGAGAGGTTTTTGCTCCAACAAAATAAGAAGATTTGGACTTAAGTCCAAACCGCTCGAACCAAACCTCCAAAATTAGTTGGTTTGATTTGCCTAGTGATATTTGTTAAAATCAACCCGAACCAAAATTGTTATATGCAATTGATTCAGTTAGATTTTGAGATAAAATCGAGCCAATTCAAATGGTGCCAACTCCTACTCAAATTTAAAAAATACAAGAAGTTGTAAAATCGACCAATTGAAAGCACACAAAACATTGAAAAGCCAATGGTTTTGTAAGGAAGCTGATTTTCAGACAATATTTTTAACCTCTCACACATTCTTCTTTATTTATGATCATTAGATTAAATAAATCAAACGAAAACAACATAATAAATTGAACATGGAGTGTGTAGGAGTTTAACCGGGTGTTATGATTATCATTTTTTGTTTTGTAATATTTAAGGGAAAAAATGACATTTTATATTTAGCCTTATTTACCAATTGGTCCATTATCTTACACATGACAAAAGTGTTGGTAAATATATCTAATTGGTCCCTTTTTAGTAGGGGTGCAACTTGGGTTAGGTCAACCAGAGTCTGTCCATGCCCAACCTGATTTTAGATCCGATTGGGCGAGTTAGAATGAAAACAAAATTCGTCCAAACCCAACCCAATTTTAAGCTCGAATTCGCTCATGCACATATTATCCATATCACTTCATATTATATAAGTTATATATAAATTTTGGAATGACTATACTTAAAGTTTATTGTCGGTTTTCATATAGATAATAAATGATAGTGTTACTTTTACATTTTTTTTGGTTGAAGCTTTGGCATCCGTCTTGTAATTTAATTTTAACTTTACATGGTTGAAACATTAGAAATAGTCTCTAAATTGTTTGCTTTAATTTTTGTGTCGATGGTGATGTGTAAATGAAATTTTAACTAATATTAATGTTGTTTGGTTCAAAATTTGAAAAGTCATGCAAAATAAAGTGTAGTAAGATTGAACTCTTCAAAGTTAGACGAACATGAACCGAACCGATCCGAACCCAAATAATCTCAAACCCAATTAAAAATCGAACTCTACTAAACTCTCATAAACCCAAACTCAATCCAAATCTGAATTACAAAAGTTGGATTAAGATTGGGTTTACCATAGGGCTGGGAATTTTGTACCGAAATACCGAAACTGTACCGAAAAAAACCGAACTTAATACCGAAAATACCGAAACCGAAAGGCCCCGAATGGTTCGGTACCCGAAACCGAAAAAATACCGAAAGTTCGGTACGGGGTTCGGGAACTGATTACCGTTTATTCGGTAATACCGAACCGAACCGAAATATATATATAATATATTTTAATTATATATATATATATATCTAGTAATTATTTCGTCCGTTGGATTGGTTTTCTGTTTAATCTCAACCGTTGGTTTGAGATTGAATCCAACTGAGTCAGTCGACTTCCCAGTTTCCCAGTTTCCCAGTTTCCCGACTCGAGTCACTCGACTTCCGTTCTTCTTCTTCTTCTCTTCTCTCTGGCTGGCTCTCTGTGTTTCTGTCTCAGACTCTCAATTGTGTGAAGTTCTGCAGCTCTGCAACAATTTGGTAAGTTCTAACTTGTAGTAATTTCATATTAAGGTTTGGGTTTGCGGGATTTGGGGAAATTCGGAATAATTCTGCAAATTTGTGGTTGTTTTGTTTGAATGTTTTCTGGGTTTTATTTTTTTCTTTGATAATAAGTTTCAATTGGGGGATGGGGGATGGGGGATGGGGATCCATCTGGATCCATATGGTTTAATCAGAATGAGGTGTAGCTTCTGTAAAAAGCAAAGAAAAAAGAGAAAATTCATCTCGATATAGAAGCATATTTTGTTGAGCCTAGTTATACTGGTTCCATGCAAATAGTTTATAGTTACCATAAAATTAATGTATCCAAATGCTATAGTGTAGTTGTATTATGTATATATCCCCTATCATGTATGCATACACTGTAAAATGAAGTAATACGATAAACATAATGAAATAAAGTGATTGTAGCAAGATGAATGTAACCACACGCACCATACTTCCCAACCAAGTACTTGATTATGTCATCTGATTCATACATTGAAACTCCAGTGTTCGGATCCACCTGCAAGGCTGCAACCAAACACAAAAATTGAAATGTAGCTACCACTCAAAGCCATTGTGATATGATAATGAGCTGAAAAGTAAAACCTATTGAATGATGCAGAAAAGTAAAAACTACGAGAGCTATTAATATTTCAGGAAGTTTATCATCTTAGTCAAGAAGAAGCTTAGGTGTAAGCTTAGTGTTTATCAAATGTTCTTTTGTTGACGGAATCATTTTACTATTTTTTCAAAAGGTTCAGTATGTTTACATATAGAACTTATGATCTATTCGGCTTCTTTTCTCTTTGAAAATTGCCTATGAGCTTCTGATGCAAAATGTCCTCAACCACTATATCACCCAATCATAGCTGAAATTTTACACCTCTGAGGATGACCATAGGCTTGTAAGGACCTTAAAGCAACAAGCAATAATTTCATTTGTTAAAATAAACAGTTCACGAGAAACCGGAGAGATCATTTTGCTAGAGAAATTTCATAAAAAACAGAGAAAGCTACTTGATCCAACCTTGTTGTCAATACCCTCAAACTGCTAAGCACTATATAATTACATTAACAATTCTGCTTTCTCGTGCATCTAATCATAAATTTTACCATTTTTAAGGATTATTTACATTACTTCTCTCTCAAGTATAAAACCCCACCTTGGCTGCGATGATTAACAGTAAAACAATAATTTAAAAAACAGTACAGTATCTAACCATGTAAGGGAACTGCTGTTTTCCGCCCATCTCAACAACCTTGTGACGAAAGTTTTGACCACCTTGTGCGCAAGGATAAAATAGAACATCGAGGTCCAACACTGCAACAATTTCCCTCACCTATACATACATCAAACACTCATTATTGTTTGAATTATATGCAGACCTAGGCTGCTGTCATTGATGCTGCATTGTTTGAATTATATGTTGCATTGCTGCTGCTGTTTGAATTATTTGTGAGTGTGTGTATGTAGTGAGTGAGTATGCATTGTGTTTGTGTGTGAGTGAGTATGCATTGTGTGTGCAGTATGCATTGTGTTTGTGTGTGCAGTATGCAGTATGCAGTGAGTGTGTGTATGCAGTGAGTGTGTGTGCATTCTGTTTACAAGGATGGGATATATTATTTTGGACTTTCTGCTCATGCATGTTTATCTTAAATATTGCAAATAAGAGATAACTATCTGAAATTGTGTGAAGTTTGCTGGTTTGTTGCGATATACCATTTGGTGAAGGTTAGTCTTTCTTATTCTCTTTATGGACTATATTTGTTGTATGTTGTTAGCGTGTAGGAATAACAATGAAATTAATTGGGATTTAATATTTATAGTAAAGCATGATTATAGTAAAGCATGTTAGTTTGCAATTGTATGTTGTTAGTCAATTGTAAGGTTATAGTAAAACATTTGTGTGCCCTTGTTCAATGTAGGATGAATTCTATTTCTAGCCAATCTAGTACACACACTGTTGGAAATGTGCCCTAAAACCAATCATATGATGATACTTTACGGACATTTCAAATGTTAAACTAATTTAGTTTAATATAAAAGGCATATATTATTGTTTATAGTAGTCTCATATAAATGTTATATGCTTAAACAATAAGTCCAAGGAATATGTGCTTAGTAGAATGTAATCTAAACAAGTTAGGTTCATGAGACCATTCTCGATCATAGACATATCTTAAACGTTCCTGATCATAGGATTGCCAATTGGGCATTGACAGTCCGTTAAGATCAGTACATGTTATGTCTTCTCTCAGGGAGAGTGACTAGTCTCGAGTCATTGGTGTAACTGACACCAAGACAAGCATGTAGGTGCTCAATATAGAGTGAGTCCACTGAACACGATCAATGATGAGTTTTCATGATCATGTCACATGAGAACTCATAGTTGGGATAATGCAAATTAGTCCTTTGACCTGAGGCATCACAGTTGTCTTGTGGTGAGGTCCTTGATCTTTGATTATGTCAAAGTCACCCCATCCGAGGGTGTCCACGGCATAGTTGGGGTTAAGCTACTTAGCCATGGAGGCAAGTGAATGCGCAACAAGGGATCTCTAACCTTCAAACCGTTTGAGGGAGAATACTCTATGATATGATTAAGAATCTCTGGCCAGAGTATGAATAAGATTTAGGAAGTCGTTCCAAATCATATTCAAGGTAATCATATAAGTAAATGAATCACATTGGATAGTAGACATGAATAAACTATCAAACCAAACAATGTGGTCGAGAGTATTGTATTAGAGAAGGACCGTATTGCATTGCAATCCTGACTGAATAGGTTCTCCACCTCTTCTGATTAGCTTGGGTAGCCATGACATGCTGCTAGGTGTCACTCGTGGTTTGTGGATGCCCTATAAGTGTATAATCACTTAAGGGAGAATTGAAAGTATGTTTCAATTCAGAATTGATTTGAAAGAGTTCCAATCCTCCACTGCCTCGCTAAAAGGAACCTAATGGATCGTACACCGAGTAAGGTAGAGTTTGATGAAACAATGGAGATGAGTAAGAATAATTAAATGGTTTAATTATTTATGGCAAGGATTAATTAATATGTTAATTAATCAAACGAATAAGTTCGTTATAGACCTCGGGTTAGTTTTGGGCTTCAAGGCCCAATGGGCTTCGAACGTCAAGCCCATTGACTTAAGTTGTATGACAACTTAATGACTAATAATATATTAGGGCCCTAAGAGCCCAATGAACCCACATGGCCGGCCATTTGAGAATGTGTAGCAATCTTGCTTTAATTGCAAGTTTGCCACTACATTATGGAAAAGCTATAAAGGAAACTTTATAACATTTTCAACTAAGAGGTTTTCTTTAGGAGAATTGAGAGAGTGAAAGCTCTCTCTTCTCTCAAAGAGGCCGGCTCCCTAGAGGAGAATAGCTAGCAATCTCTCTTCCTCTAGGGCACTCATCTTCTCATCAAGGCTCTCCTTGGTGTGGAGACTTAGAGGTTCCCTACTTTGGGAACTTGGAGAATCCGATTCATCCATCATCATCCAAGCAAGGAATGAAGGCCCTCTCCATGGGTGATTAGCCTTTGCTTAGGCAAAGAGGAATCTACAAAGGTATTTGATTTCTCAACTCAAAATTTGTTTTGATTTGAGTCTTGGTTCACCATATCTACTAGGCTTTAAATTTTCTTGGGTAAAGTTTCGTTTTAAGTGCATAGAAGCATGTTTCCGCCTTTAATCGTTAAATGCATGCTTAATGATGTTGCTTAATGAACTCGGTTAATCCGCAAATAATCCTTCACACACTACCTATGACAACACAGATGATTTGGAATTAGATGAGTATTATGACGAGGAAGAATATGAAGTTCATGAACCGAGTGGGGAGGGTGATACAGTAGAAGAGATTCAACCGACTTCTAGTCAAGTAGAACAAACACATAAGAAAGGGTCAAATAGGGGGAAGGGGCCGAGTATTGTGTGGCAAGATGCCGTTAAGGTAACGAAAATCGATGCCTCGGGGGTTAAAATGACAATAGCAATTTGCAATCTTTGCAAAGCGGAGGTACCCGCCGATTCCCGAAGAAATGGGACAAAGGGTATAAGGGATCACCTAATGAAATGTGAGGGTTCTAAGCTCTATAGGCCTCCCGATTCGACCCAACCCATGTTGACTCAAGAAAGGATGGGTGGTACAATGGTCCCTCACACCTTCAATCAAAAAAGGCTTGATTTGAAGTGTGTGCAATGGATTATTAAGGCGAAGATGCCTTTTAGGGTTGTGGATCAAGAAGATTTTCGAGAATGGATCCATGATCTTAATCCTAAGTACAAAATGCCTAATAGGAAGAAGATTGCGGAGGCGGTTTGGGACTTGTTTTTTATGGAGAAGGCTAAAATTATGAGTGTGCTAAGTGGTGTGAGGGTAAGTCTCACCACCGATACTTGGACCTCGATCCAAAAAATTAATTACATGGTAGTTACCGCTCATTTTTTGGACAATGATTGGCATTTGCACAAGAGGATCATAAGCTTTATGAAGATCACTTCTCACAAAGGCGATGACATAGGTAGGTGTCTAGAATTGTGTTTGAGTGAATGGGGAATTGATAAGGTGTTTAGCATTACCGTTGATAATGCTACTTCAAATGACACCGCAATTGAATACATGAAGAGGAGGCTTACATCACTTGGGACACTTTTGCTTGATGGCGCACACTTGCACATGAGGTGTGCTTGTCACATCCTCAATTTGATTGTTAAGGATGGAATGATAGAGCTTGGTAGGGAGATTGAGGGAATACGAAATTGTGTGAAGTTCATTCACTCTTCCCCCGCGAGGTTGGATAAGTTTAGGGACTTTGCCGTTTTAGAGAGAATGGATAAGATGTCAACGGTTCCCTATGATGTTCCTACAAGGTGGAATGCCACTTATACCATGCTTAATAGTTCTTTCAAGTACAAGCGTGTGTTCTCTAGAATGGCGGAGGAGTGTAGCCAATTTATCGCCTATTTTGATGAGGATGTTTCTAGAGAGATAAATGGGGTGATCGAAAGGTGCAAGCGGGTGGGACCTCCGGTGGAAGAGGATTGGAGGAAGGCGATGAGCTTTGCTCATTTCCTTAAAAGATTTTATGATTCCACCGTTAAACTAAGTGCCACCAAAAATCCTACTTCAAATTTGATATTGGGGACGGTGATCTCATTGCAAGTGGAAATTGCCGAAAAAATCCAAGATGCCTCTAATCCAACTTTGCAAATTGTGGCAATTTCCATGAAAGCCAAGTTTGACAAGTATTGGGGTGAATTCGAAAAGATTAACCCTATAATATTTGTTGCACAAGCTCTTGATCCGAGGTACAAATTTCAAATGATGGAGTGTAATCTAGATGAACTCGGGTATTCATGGGATGAAATAGAGGATGTTAAGAGAGTGGTTAAAAAGACAATGAACGATTTGTACAATGCCTATAAAGTGTCTTCTACCTCTCAAACCCAAGTGTCCCAAACATCGATTGTGGAGGCATCTCCAAATGTGAGTGGTGTGAGTGGTGGTGTTAGAGACATGGATTATGGGGATGATGTGGAAGCAAGGATGGAAAAGCGGGTTATGGAGAAAAGAAAAGCGGCTCAACAAAGGGAAATAGCAAATGAAGTTGATAAGTATTTTAACGATCCTTATGAGAGCCTACGCAATCAAGACTTCAAGCTTTTGGATTGGTAGAGATTGAATTGTTCTATATATCCAATACTTGCTAAGGTTGCTAAGGATGTTTTGGCTCTCCCAAGTAGCACCGTTGCTAGTGAGAATGCTTTTTCACTTGGTGGGAGGATCGTGGATCCTTTTAGGGCTTCCTTAACTCCTAGAACGGTTGAGGCATTAGTGTGTACTAGTGATTGGCTAAAAGGTGAACAAATGAATTTGTACAAGGAACCAACGGAAGATGACCTCACATTCTACAAGGAACTTGAAGAATTGGAATCGCGTAAGTGGAAATGTAATTCATATATTTTTTTTTTATTATACATCTTATCTTAGCACTCAACACATTTACTTTCTATTTCTAATATGAATATTCTATTATTTATTCTTTTATGTAGGTACACTTAATATTCAAGGCCAAAGTCAAGGGGAAATGCCACCACCTTCTCCTACACCACAACCACCTCGTCCAACGTCTCAACCACGTCCACCTCCACATCCTCTTTCAACTTCAAGTGGAATGGGAGGTCAAACTTCTACAACAACTACACGAGGAAGGGTTCAAGCTTCTACTTCTACTAGGGGAAGGGGCCGAAAGAGAGGAAGGGTTGAACCTTAGGTCCTTATCTTAACTCATCATTTCTTTTGGATTTGGAACTTATTTTATTTGTAATATAAATTATTTGGATAACTTTATTTCTTTTGGGTTGTATTTGTGAATGGATTGAATGGATTGTATTTGTGAACTTTATTTCTTTATCATTTATGATTGAATGGATTGAATTTGAATGGATTGAATGGAATGAATTAGCCAATTTGAATGGATTGAATGTATTGAATTTGAATGGATTATGGATTGAATGGATTGAATGTATTGAATTTGAATGGATTATGGATTGAATGTATTGAATTTGAATGGATTATGAATATGTGAATGGATTGAACAAAATAGGCCAAAAATTTTGAAATTTTTTGTCCATTTCGGGGATTTCTAATACCGAAACCGAACCGAAATTTTCGGTATCCCGAACCTTTCGGTTCGGTTTCGGTATTAGAAATCTCCTCCCCAAACTTTCAGTTTCGGTAATCGGAATCGGTATTTCGGTTCGGTTACCGAACCAAAACCACCCCTAGTTTACCATCCAACCCACGAATCCCTCCCCAGTTGCTCCTACTTTTTAGTGATGATGGTACTTTTTAGTAACGACGTGCCTAACCATCATCACGCACTTTACCGTGGGGAATTCTACCGATCAAAAAATCCCAATTCCAAAACCCTAATTATAAAACTGTAAACCGGCAGAGTTCAGTCACTGAGATTTTCCACTATCCTCTGCAATCTTTGACTTCTTCAATTAGAAACGAGAAGGCATTCGATTTCGATCGCTTCACACTTCACACAGTTCCCCCCAAAAAGCGTCGCCGGAATCACTGTAAATTTCACTCCAAAGCACTATGGTAAGTGTTTTCGATCAATTTAATCTCACAAACCCTAGAAAAGTTGATTGTTTTTTCTGAGAAAATCGTCCTACTAGTTCATGGTTTACTGTTCTTTGTGTTCGATTCGAATTTTCGGTTTTTGGATGATTAGGCTGGTCGAGGAGGAGGTAGGGACCGGTTTCCGGAGAGTCGCGGTGGGCGCGGGCCGCGGCGGTTGGACTCCAAAAATGGGAAAGCTCCACCGTCCAGGAACCTCTGGGTTGGGAACCTTTCTCATAGTATTATGGAGGACGACCTTATTAATCCCTTTCTGCAGTTTGGAGAGCTAGAAAGCGTGGCCTTCCATCCCGGCCGGAGTTATGCCTTTATTAATTTCAAGAGGGAAGACGATGCAATCGCTGCCATGGAGTCCCTCCAGGGTCTCGCTGTTGCAGGCAACCCGATGAGGATCGAATTTACCAAGGCGGTTAGTTACCTTTTTTTCAAGATGCTTTTTTTCCATCTATGTTGTAAATATATGCAATGTTGTAAGTATGCACTATGTGTGTATAATATAACTTGGTTGTCTGAATTGATGGCTCAGCTGCCCAATTCCGTAATCTTTGAGTTTGATCAAGAATGTATTCCACAGTAACAAATTATAATGTCTAATTAACTAATCAAAATGCTCCATGAAAAATGCATAAGGATTATAACAGTGCCACATCCACGAAATTCGTTAATTGACAAGATACTCCATTCCGGCATAATCACAAAACTGGCATGCAATGTTAATGTCTATAACAACAAAAAAATTAAGTCCAATTTTTAATAGGGAGCACTTCTAAGGCTAAAGGCATGTTCTTTGCTCTCATTCCACGGTTTTCAGCGTGATCATTCCTAGCATTTCACATTTGATACTTTCAAGATTAATTCTTTGAAGGTGAAACACATGAAAGGGGATGCAACCCAAACTCTCTTTTCTTTCCAAATGTTTAATGACAAACCTTGTGACTTAACATAATAATTATGGGCTGCATGCCTAAGAGTAGCAGGAAACCATCTACAAGTTGGACAAGTTGAGGTTTAACTGCAAAATATGTAGAATGGCAGGGACATTAATCCCATGGCTAGCATATCGTAAACCTCCCATAAGTAATTTATCGCTACTTAATAAAGAAGGGCAAAGCACACCATTTTTTCCCTTTTATCAATTCTTACTGTCATTCATCTTGTCTATGCTGGGTTTGAGTGCTAAACTACCAATTCTCAAAGTAATTGTGATTGTTACCCCAGTTTATCGCTTACACTGAATTCATAGTGGGGTGGCATTTTAAACACGCCGCGAGAGTGTAGATTGTACATATGAACAGTGTCATCTTCTGTATACACTTGTTAGGGATGCAATGTACTTAATAAATGAAAAAGACGATTATCAGACCTGAACTAAAATTTCATCTATTATATCAAGAGACAGGTTGGAGAAAATCTAAAGAACTGGTTGATTATGTTTGGTAGGACTAGATCCCGTACTAGAGAAAAGTTTCAGGATTCAGTCTGTTTACTACTCAGAGTGTTAGAGCTTTTAGGAAATAGCATCAGACTATGGTCCTTGAGAGAGCAAGGAACACCTTACGTTGTGTTATTGATGGAGATATTTGGACTTTAAAATACGCATGGTTGAATTCACCATTTGTTACTTTCTGTGTTGTCTGTTAGTTTTCCTCTCTTGATCATAATCATTTGCGATCTACCTTGCAACTTAAGAAATTCTTAATGACCTTTTCAAAATAGTTGTGGCCATTTATATATATATATATTAGATAATAGTTCTGAACGATTGAAAAGAGACATTGAAATTCCAATTTATCATATCAAAATGATCGCATAACTAGCAAAATTTAAAACCCATTGAACAGCAAGCAACTCAGCTTAAATAGCCACCTCATCTTGCTCTTGCAAGAGCAAGAAAATAATATTTAGCTATGCAACCTCTGCAATTATCTCCAATAAAAGTGAGTCTCTGATGCATAAGATAAAGACAAATTGAGTCTCTGATGCATGCTACAAGACAGGGCAGGGTTCAGTGAAAACATGAAAGACTTGGAAATGGATTCTTGTCCTCAATGCATTTGGCGTGTTTAAAAAAAGATCCAGCCACAGTCCAATGCATCCCCAAATTTTGTTTATTTAATATGCCGTAGTCAGAAGCATCCTATTCGGATGCTGTAGCTCAGATCACAAGAGGAAGAAAGCTTATTGGGATAAGACCAATGTCTTGCATGTGTTGGGTATTCATTTTCTGCAACTCCTCAACCATCGATTAGTGTTTGAATTAATGATTCATATGAATGTTAATAAGCTATAAAAACCATGATGATACTATGGAGCTCAGAATTGCATATTATGTTTAAATTTCTATTCAAGTGTGCTCCCATATATCGGATTCAAATGCAGAATAACCAACGACTGCAGATTGCATGCAAATGATCAGAAATCTTTGTGTAACTCACACTTCCAACATTCATTATCTGTTAAAAGTATGCAGCAGTGAAAACAGAGCTTCCTAAACGTTTTGAATCTTATGAATGATGCATCACAATCATTTTAATGTAACAACTGGATACTTCATGTTTTAGATTACTGTATCTCCATTGCCTTCAGCTTGTACTGTATCTCCATTGTCTTCAGCTTTTGTTTCCGTCTCGATTATGATTGTAATACACATCTCAGGCTAGCCTTAGAGCAGTTATTCTTTTATGTTTTGAGAGCTTATCTAAGAGGAGTTCATGTGAGTTGAAGTAAGGTGTGTACCATTTAGCACATCAGTACAACTGGAGCACGTTGAAATTGCGTTTCAGGTTGGAACATCTGAGCACATTACTCAACTCCCCAGATAAAAGCATGTCTTGAGAGATATTTGTCTGTGTTTACAATCTTGGCCTTGGTAGGCCAATGTAGTTTAAAGCACTTTCGGCTTTCCTCTGATTGTTCATTAATTTAACCCAGGTCAACACTGTTAAATTCCTGCAGTTCTTAATGGTTTCATAATCTTGATTCTTGCACTAACTGAAATATCTGTAACAGTTATTGACCAAGTATTTGCTTACTCTTGCTAGCATGATTTATAGTGTTTGTTATTCACAACGCTCAGCTGTAATATGTTCTATTAGACTTCTTGTGCTCAGATATCTATTTGTGACTCTGATCTGAATACACATTTAGCAGTTACCTTAGCATGTTTAAATTTCATTGGATGCCAAACAGCATTGTTCCATATTTCCTAATGTTTGAGTGCATCTCGTAGTAAGTCGTCCGTCAGCCTTTGTTTGAACTTTTTTGTTGTAGATGTGTCTTCTACACTAGACTTTCCAAATAACTTGCAAAATGAGGCTTTTTAATTACGTACATATGTAGAAGAAAACAGAATGTGGAGTGAAATAGTATTAGTTTAATCCAAAATGAAAGGGGAAATTAAATAACAGCATCACTAGTGTTGAATATAATTAGATTCACTGTAAATGGGTTATGAAAGGACACGTAAATGCATGGTCTGATCGAAAAGGATGTTCAGGATACATTGGTCGTTTGAGTAATCTTTATGAGATTGAACCCGTTAGTTCCAGTTGGGGAGTTGGTAATAAACTTGATATCAACTTACGTACATATAAGAAACAGGACGGAATTAATGGTTCAAAGTTAGAGTCAACATTTCTATATTCGTTCAGATATAAGCTCGTTCTGTTCTTACTTTGATGAATCTTTAATTACAGGATAAATCATCAGGACCATCGCGTGAAGAAGATTACTCCCAACGTCGAGATGAACAACGTTCAGCTCCAAGAGGATCACCTTTCTTGCAAAGGGAGTTTCGAGCACGCCAGGATAGTCCTGAGCAATTTTATCAGGAGAAATCCAATATGAGTGATAAGAATGCAGAGCCTAGTGCTGTTTTATGGATAGGTTTTCCTGCTTTATTGAAGGTGGATGAAATGATTTTAAGGAAAGCTTTCTCACCATTTGGTGAGATTGAGAAGATCACTGCATTCCCCGGTCGTAGTTATGCTTTTGTGCGATTTAGGAGTGAAATGTCAGCGTGCAGAGCGAAAGAAGCTCTTCAGGGAAGATTATTTGGAAATCCCCGGGTACATATTTGCTTTGCAAAGAGTGAAACAGGCTCCGCAAACAGTGGAAGGAATTCAATGAATGTCCCTCCATCCCCACATTTTCAGGTGAATGGTCGCTCAGGATCATCTGAGAATTTTCGGGAGGAAATGAAATTTGGGAGCCTTACAGGGAATCCCAGCATCAGATCTCCTCAGTATTTCCCAGACTTTGATGCTGGCGATTCTGATCCCTATGGTTTTAAGCGGAAAGGGAATTTATGGAGAGGTGAAAACAATACGTTTGAACAGAGGAGATATGGGGAAATGGGATCTGAACTAGGACTATCAGAAGATATGTATGATCATCAGGGTAGTCCTAAAAGAGAGAAATATGCTCATTTAAATGATTATTCACAGAGATTTCCTCAGACAAGTCAACCTTATGAAGAACCATGGGACTTGCCAGAAGATATTCATGTCTTTCATGGGGCCAAGAAATTGAAGACAGAGTCTTTTCTTTCGAACAAAGAGTTTCCAGAGTATCCCCAATCTGACTACAACCCAGAAAGACATGGCTTTTATAGGTCATACTCTGATTTTCCCCAAGCTGACAGTTCCAATAGAAACTTTGAGGGTGGGCCGTTTGGTTACAACCAGGTCCCTGATCGACCAATGAGTTTACCTCTAGCTCTAGGAGAAAGGGGTGACCGCTGTAAAGAATCTTTTGATGATTTTCAGGTAAGCTCGGGTTCTCAGCTAGCAAATCCTGTTGATAGGAGAAGGTTCACTCCTGAATCAGATCGGCCTTCTTTCAATGTGTGGAAATGGGAAGGGACTATAGCAAAGGGAGGAACTCCTGTATGTCATGCTCGTTGCTTTCCTGTGGGCAAACTCCTTGACATCACTTTGTAAGTAGTAAATTTTTTTTCCGTAAGTATTAATTGAACAGAATCATTGGCCGGATAAAAAGAGAGTAGAATGAATAGAATAAAGAATGTGAAAAGGCTATATTTACCTATTGCCTGTTGTCTTTTATCTTTAACAGTAGCTGATTACTATAACTTCTTGCGTGTTGCCTGCTGTCAGTAACACGCCATTTTTATTAAAGCACAATATGCATTTTTGTTATCAACTTCGTAGCAAATTACTTAGATGTGTCAGAAATGGAAGACTTCCAGTTAATTTTTGAGAGTTCACAAAACTGTGGCTGCATGGTATTTTGGCTGATGTATCAAATAATCAGAACATTAGCTGCAAGAGTTTTAATTTCCTTTTCCGTTGTTTTTTTCCTCAGTAAGAAAAGGATTATCTGTAGCTGACCCAATTTTATTGAATTTCAGAATCATCTCATTTTCAGCAACATTGATAGATTAACAGAGACTATACAATCGAATCCTTTTTATAATTTTGTTGAGTGGTTTGGTCTAATTCCCTTTGTCAGTTCGCTTCATGATTATAATATTATTGATATTCATGTATGTCTGATTCAAAACTGCACGGTGCAATCTAGATAGACTAGTTAACATAATAAATTTTTTCTAATGTTTTGTAACGCATGATAGTGTTGGATCTAATCCATTATTAGCACCAATGTTCCGCTGCAGGCCTGAATTTTTGGATTGTACTGCAAGGACTGGTCTAGACATGCTTTCGAAGCATTACTATCAAGCAGCAAATGCTTGGGTTGTGTTCTTTGCCCCTCAAAGTGATGCTGATATTGGATACTACAATGAATTTATGCATTATCTTGGGGAGAAGCAGCGAGCGGCTGTTGCTAAGTTAGATGACAAGAATACCTTATTTCTTGTACCCCCGTCAGACTTCTCAGAAAAAGTACTGAAGGTACCAGGGAAACTCAGCATCTCCGGTGTTGTTTTGAGGTTAGAGAATCCTAGTTCCAATTTTGGATCCGTTCACCAACAACTCGAAAGAAAAGATATGAGATTATTGTCATTGCCTGGGGACACATCATATACAAAGCCATCAACACCTTCAGAATCTATTCATCCATATACATCAGCTCCACCGGCATCATTTTCAGGATCAGCTTATGGTGTTGAAAATGGATCTGATTCTTACAATGAGAACAGGCATGAGTATCCACATCATATGGAAAGCCCTGCATCGGGGCGAAACTGGTCTTCACACAACCCGCAGAACTCAATTACGGATACTAGAAATAGATCAACCCAAATGCCCAAAAGTGCCGTTGATTCTAATTTTCAGGAGCATAGGGTCATGCAAAGGGAAGCACAACGGTTGAGCATTCCAGGTGGAATTTCTCGTATTCGAAACAGCAATTCGTCACAGCAGGAAATCCAATCTTCGGGTTCTTTATCTATGCCGTCTGCTGGCCTGCAACCAGAGCAACTTGCACAATTGGCATCATCTCTTCTTGGCCAGAGCAGAGGCAGCCTGGGAGAACTCCAAATTCATCTACCGGAGAAGATTTTAGACGGAAAAACACAATGAATGAGTCTGATAACATTCCAAGGACATCCCAGACATTTGGTATGCAGAATAATCAGGTGAATTTGCAGCCGTCAACATCTGAGTTTGGTCAAGCTCAACAGTTGCAGCAGCAGCAACAGCAGGTATCAACTGTGTCTGCAACTGCTCACACAGTCCAAACAGCAGTTCAGGGAAACCAACAGCTGCAAAGTGCTAGTACAAATGAAGCAGTAGAAACAGATCCACAGAAACGCCTGCAAGCAACATTACAGTTGGCAGCAGCTCTTCTTCAGCAAATCCAAGGGAAAGGAAGTTGACGGATTGTGATCGTGCTGGTCTCATCTATTTTTTTGAGGGCGAGTGACGGATAAAATTCGAAATTCAACACCCGTAACGGAGTGCAGTTGCACATGAATTTTGCTTTTCCTACAGTTTGATGTAAATCCTCTCTTTTTTTCCTAGTTTTACTGTTGGGGTTCATGCAGTTTGATGTTTATTGGTTTGTGTTGTCCAGTGGTCATGCTACTCATCTACATTCCATTTTGGCTTAATTGAAGAAAGTCACGAGCTAGATTTGATAGCTACTTTATGGTCCTTTTTCCTTCATATGATCGAGATTCTTGTGCAGGGCTGCCGTATAGGGCGTTTCTTAATTGCCTATACGGCAGCCCTGCAAGACTAACTTGGGCAAGAACACTTGTAAACTTGTTTTATGTAATATTTTTGTCATTCGCAAGAGTTTTTTGTTCCCGTTTTTCTTTTTCCGAGTTACATAGTGAGATTAGAAGAAAAAACCAGTTGTAAATGAAAAGGAATGAAAAACAAGGCAGAAGTTGAAGAGAAACTCTAAATATTATGTTGCTTTTATTGATATGAAGAATTTTAATGCAAAGTTATATTACAAAATGAATAGGAATGAATGAATACTATAGAACTTGTGCACTATACATTTTGTGCTACAAATATTGACATTCTGACAGCGGCTCGTCGAGCCAGAAAACACGAGAAACATCCGGCTAAACATAGAAGTATGTCGATGCATCTGTAGCATTTTCTGTGTCCCTGCAGAGAATTGATCGGGCTTCGATTACTGAACGAGGGGGCTCGAGATCTTTCTCTTGCAGCGCATTGCCTTGTAAACGCTGCATCTGGGAAGCAAATGTATCGTCCAATATCTGCAGACAAAGCATAGTGAGATTAGAAGGTCCTGCAGTGCGTTGCCTCTAATTACGTCAAGTTTTAAGTATGGTTTCAATTTGAAGCTGCTTACCCCGAGAGCATAATAAGATCCGTTGTACCAAACTCGGTTTTCCTTCCTGCCTTCAAGGAACTTCAAAACGATCTAGTACAGAATAATCGAAATGTGTCAGCGTTGAGAAGATTGGAAAGTAATCGTTGTGTGAAATACAGGTCTCTCTATTTACCTGGCCCATTCTATCCCAGAAACCGCGACAAATTGCGATGAATATTTTGCTTGTAAAGACCTCATGCAAGTTGGAGATGGAGTCTACAAGCTGTGAACTCAGCGGGTGCATTCTTTCACGGACCTCAGCCTCTCCATCTTCTTCCTTTGTTTCCTCTAGAATCCTTTTCAGCCTTGTGTTACGGTTAGCTTGCACCTGAAACAATCATATATGAGAATCCGTTGCTAGTTTTTACCCGTTGGACTGAAGTTCAAGTATTTGAACAAGAGGAATGGACTTACATTACTGATAAGCTTCCCTACAGTTGCCTGCAAGTAATTTTTGTATTTCGTTCTCAAGAGAACTGTGATTCCATTCATCTGCTCCCCGAACAGCGACATCTTGTTGTCTCCCATGACAGGCAGAAAGGATGCCCAAGACTTTAAGATGTCTTCTACTTTACAATGAAGGACATCAAGAATTCTCTTCACGGTGTTTAAAAAAGTTCCGAGCTGGTGAATAAAAGAAATAAAAGATATTGATATGATATATAAACATATTAGTATATGCAATTGCGACATATAAATGTATCTGTGCGTGTGAGTGAGCGAGTTACTACATCTGGTTCATTACATTGCATGGGAAAATTTGCAACTGGAGAACTCACCTGATTAGGAACGGTGTAGATTGTGACTGATTGTCTTCTTGTCAGCTTCTGGACCTGCATATTAAGCCTCTTCTGGATACCATCCTTCAATGGAGTCAAGATATCGTTATACTGTTTCTCCAGTGCTTTTATGATTGCTCTTTCGACATTAGCAACAGCCTGCACAGAGCCAACAAAACTGCTTAGATGAATGTATAGGGCTGGATCCAGGCGGGGGGAAGAGAGAGACTTTTCTGATAGCTCTTTGATAAAAAGTTAAAAACTATGTGGATGAGATGAGAACTCACTTGTTCCAAAATTAAGGAGTATTGAGGCCATCGATTGAGTACCACCTCGTATTGAATAAGGGTCTCTCTGATATTCTCATACATATCCTCAGCAAATGGTGAGGTGGAACTATTTGTTGACACACCAGACCATGGCACCTGAATCATTATTCAGATCACGTTAGTTATGCGCAGTTCCTCAGTTGAACAATTTCCTTCGGTGGAAGTTTGAGCTAACACGAGCAAGAGCATCAAGGAAGTGACTGCACATGACATGCTACATAAAAAGTTCTTGAAGCGAAGTTATACCTTTTCTGCCCTGCAACGTTCTAGTAGGTTAAGTTGCATATCCTGTACCCAGACCATTATGTAATCGTGAAACAGATTCTTCGAGTCAACACCGCCCTGCACTGGACTGAAGCAAACAAAACAGGAAATGAGAAATTATTTAAAGTATACTCTACAAAACAATAGAAACTTCGTTCAACAAAATCAAACGGCAAAAATTTATTCAAGCGAATGCTATTAGGGATTTTGGTCCAAATCTCGCTCGCAGACCTGATATTCCATGACTCAAGGTTCCTTTCAAATTCAGCAACTGCAATTAAAAGTTCGTTTACATGTGGCTGTGGACCAGATGGAGGCAAGGCAGCAAGGAACGCTCGAAGCCTGTTGCACAGCTCAGTGCTGTAAATGGCAGCAGCTATATTCGAGAGGTCAATTGAACTGGAAATAAGCAAGATTTGTCAGTATTTTCACACTCAAAAATTTAATAACATCGATCCAACTATAATGTTGAACAATGAATCACAGTATTAGGTGCAAAAGACAAAGGCCTGTACCTGGGGAGTACATGCTGGTTATGGATTTTGATGTCTGCCTGAATTTCCTTTTGTATATTTATACACAAATTTTTCATTTTCAGATATGCCGTCGAGATGGATATGGGGTCCATAAGGAAACCTTCAGAGTTACTTGACACAAACTCATCAGTGTCTAGAGCGTGTTTCCGATACCTTTTTTTTGCTGCTGTCTGTTAAGAAATACATTTGGTTTAAAATTCTATTTTCCTGAGTAAGTTCCAATTAAAACAAAGTGCAAAACAAACCCAAGAAGTCGTTGATCCAGGTCATGTGTTGAGTTGTTAAAGAGGAAAATTACATCTAGACACTGTGCCTCTAGAAAAAAAGAAGAAGCTAAAAGTCCATGTTCGCAAGTGTATTCTAATATGCATAACCGGGCATGTTCCCTAGTGTTTTACAATTTCCATAAACCCTCTAATTTATCGACGGTAATGAACCAACACTTGAAATCTGTATGGTGTAACCGAATACACTCTAGTGTTAGGTCATCAATATTTGAGGATAAGAAAACTAAAGACTTCCAACTTCATCTGAAACATTCATATATTTGCAAGTCCTTTCATGGAAACATAAGGAGATAATTATTAACATTTTTCATGTACCTGCAAATAGTTGCGCAGCATAGTCTGGGCATCGAGAGTGAGGATATCATGAAGGATCATATAGACTTGTACAGCAGGAGCTAGAGCTGGTGCTGCGGACTCTGGAGTTGGACCAAACGAGGATGTGAACCCTGTGGGCGATCCTTCATCTAATGACTTGTAGCTTTCAAAAACATTAGCCAAAAGACTCTCGATTTGGTTTTCACAGTCTAACAGTATACTTTTCTGCAAGAAAACAAGATCAAATCCCATTAAAACGAAAGGAAGTTAAAATTTATTTCACAAGGAAATTCAAAAAACAAATTCTTGCTATTAAGTGTACCTCTTGCCTTGTCAAACATTTCTGACTCCTGGCCTTTATTATAGGTACTAGTAACTCATTCACAAGCTCTAAGCAATCTTTTGTCGGAGTTGCCACATTCATGACATGTGACAGATATCTACAAAGAAACCAAAGGGAAGTAAATATGATGCCGTGCCATCACAAAGAGAAGAGCATACGGTGCTTTCTTTTTTTATTTTTGCAGGAGGAGCAAAGAATCACTAATTACTAGATTTGAAAAAATGCACATTTGCTAAGTACCTGAGCTTTGTGTATGACTGGGAAACTTCATAATAGTCTGCAAACTCAGTCAACAACCACTTCCAAGTTCCATGTAACCATAGGTTCCGGGAATGAAAGTTTTGTGCCCGCATAGCAGCCTCCAGCAATAAATCATATGCAAGAGTCTCTGCAACCGGTCCACTCTATAATATGTGAAAAAGTACAGATGAGAACCGATGTTTGATACTAAATAAACAATGCCAAATTCTTAGACTGAACAGGGAAGAAATGAAATGTGTGACAAGATTTTCTTAGATGAGTAGAGATGGAAGAAATGAAACCTTAATATGTTTATCTTCATCACTTGTTATCACACTACCGATGTGGAGCTGAATCTTCCCAATACATTCTTGATCATCATGGTATAATGGCCACCAACGAAGTTTATCACTCTGCATAATCAAGAAAAATCACATCATATAACATACGGATGGTAGAAAGATATTGCTCTGCCTTAAGAAATCAACATTGGATGATAGGGGAAGGATTCATACGGTGCTGCTGTCATTCAAGGATGAGATAGGAATTGTGGTTCGACCTTGGACTGATTTTTTCGTGTCTTGAACTTCCACCAAAAGTGCATCCACTTGGCTCTCTGGAAAACTGAAAGTACATAGACAGAGCAAGATCTTTTCCACATTTAACATCACATGAAACTCTCAAGTCATAACCAATGTCCCTTGAAAGGGACCTACACTTTGGTATATTAGACTATGCGACAGAACTTCAAGCACCAACACAAGTTACCAGCATATATAATGAGGGGTAAATGCCAACATGACACCAGGGTTTAGGGTTCCAACTTTTTTCTTTCAATTAGAAACATGCTACTTTCCATTTAAGCAAAACAGAAACTTACAACACATGGTAATCACCGCTTCCAGGGTGTAAACAAATTGCGGAACCTGGCTCTACTTCAGTATCCTCAGTAGCACTACTAAGTTTGAATATACATGAAAGTGGCTCTGCACACACAATAGGATAAGTGTCAATAATCCATTGAATTACTAGATTAGTATCACATTGCCTATTAGTTTCAGTATAAAATACACAAGACATAAGTTACGAAAAATCCACCAAGAGATGCTACACATTGATATATCTCTTACTTATCCTAATCAGTAACAATAATTTTCTGGGGTTGTAATATACACAGTAAATGGTGGCTGCTTATTAAGTCTTCAGAGAAAATTTAATTCGAGAACAAAAAAGGGTTCTTTGTATGGCACAAACCTTCTGGTGTAATTGAGAATGACGATGACTTTAAAGAATTTATGCCAGTTTTTACTAGTGATGAAACATGTCGGACGTATTCTGCCCCTGCTTGTATGTACATTGCACCTCGCTGTGAATATGTGCTCTTCAGTTTCCTTCTTGGTATTACTCGAAGTTTCCTCACTGCCATCATTCAAAAAGTACATCAAATTACAAATACACAATGTGGTCTACTTTTATCAGCTTAGTGTCTAAAATAAACATAAAATTGAGTAAACATTTCATATTTTTGGCCTCCCAAAACAGTTGTAAATAAAGAAACTAAATGAATTTAGTAAAACAGTTTTAAAGAGCAATTCTTCAACATCTTACTAATAACTTTAATCCATTTATAAGATCATACCTTCAACTCTTATCTTTCCAACCACCTTCTTTGCTTTCGGAGCAAAAGTTTGTTCTGCATTCCGACTAGTCTTTGCTTCTAGTGGCTTCGCTCCTCGGGATTGCAACAAAAATGTGTTTAACCTGTATAATCAGAGTGTAAATCAATGACCAATCAAAGCCTGAGAACTAGCCATGAAACTTCATAAGAACTGAATATTTAGGATTAAGAAAAGGTAGCTAACCCAAAAGCATTCCGAAGAACCAGGCACTCGTCATGTAGAAATTCAGGTGCCTCAGTGCAGCCTCTTGCCCATGCTTGTAGGCATAAGCGTATGCATGCCTCGTGTGCAACCAAGGTTTGCCAGGCATATTGACCACTGCAATTATTGAATTTAGATGCCACAGAAAGAAATCAAAAAGATGTTTTTCAAATTTCAGAATGACACAAGTAATATATTGCAGAATCTTTTGATGAAATAAACTTTACTAAATCGAAAATAACAGTAAAAAAGTATCTGCCTTCATATGAAATTCAATAGTGGAAGCACCTGGTATTGTAATAGGAATGGTCTAATTGGCTGGCTTGCAAAGAAGGGACTTTCGTTTCTGTTTCTCCAGCTATGCTTTTGTTGATTCTGCAGAAGACAATGTCAAATTATACAAGAACTATCAAAACCCCAAAACGAAAAAAATTAAAGAATCAAATGAAAGTCACACTACAAATAAAATACTAAAACAAGAAGAGCAAAACAACTCTTTATTCAATACCTTTCACCAAGTTCAGAAGCTTTGAAAGAACTAGCATCCAAATCTGCTAAACCTTCAACACTCCCATCAAACCCCATTGATCCCCTTGATGGGCAGGTCCAATTTTCAGCTGCATTGCTCTCTCTCAACCCCTCAGAAGCTTCCTGCCCTCCTTGAATCTCATCCTCAATACCAGAATCGTCTCTCCCAATTTCGAAAATCGGAGGCGCACTGGGAGTGCCCAAGTCTGTTGAATCTCTGAGCATGCCACATTCATCACCACTTGGGGCAGTGCCCTGCGACACGAAATTGAAAACCCCACCAACAAAAGATTCAAAATTACAAACAAGCACACACCCACAAAACAAAAACAACAAAAGATCATTATTTTGCATCAAGGCCTACATTGAAATTTCGAAGTTGAGCCCTTTTCAGGAGCTGATTGCCGGCACCCGGTGTCGAAGTTTTCGGGGGGCATCTCTTCTTGAAACCCACTTCACCGTCCGTAAATCTTCTGCAATTTCCGGGCAATTCAACCCTCAGACCCTCCTTCAACAACCCTCTATTCAAACCTGTGTTAGGCTTATTCCTATAACCAAACACTTCCTCTTCTTCTTCCTGATAATACTGTTCCATCGGCTTCGACTCTTCATCGAAGTAATTGGCAGACGAACCCATATCAGAAACCGATGCCACACTCTCATTGTCATCATCGAATTCGTTTTCGGTGTCGCTGCTTAGACAGGGAGCCACCAAGCTGTGAGGCGCGAGGAGGCTGGAGTGGAACTTCAGTGGAGGCAGAGCAGGGCCCCCGCCGCAGCTGTTGGTGCCGAAGCGCAGAGGCGATATTGGGTACGCGTCGGAAGTGAGTTTCTCGGCGAGAGGCGATCGGATAGCTTGTGGGGTTTGTTGCTGTTGTTCTAGCGCTTCAGTTTCTGATCCCTGCAGGTATTCATTTGAAAAATGAAAACTTAAAATTGAATTCTCCAAAGATGTGAAATGGGTTTTTTGAAAATTTATGAACTTTGGGGATTTGGGTACCTGTTTGATCCATTTGATCGCATTTTCGTCAAGGCCTTCGGTGAACATTTTTCTGGGTTTCGGGGAGAGAGAGAGAGAGAGAGAGAGAGTTGAGGGGAGCAGAGAGATGTGGAAGAAGAGGAGGAGAGAGAGCGTAGGTCGGTGGGTTTCGGCTGGCAACGGGCCAACGGCTAGTTAGACTTTTTATTATTTGTTTTTTCAAACGTAAAAGGTACCTTTCTCTTCTTTTTCGAAAAAATAAAATAAAATTTAGAGGGGGGCTTTTTGCAATAAAATTTAGAAGGGGGGCTCGGCTTTTTGCACTTGATCCCCTCATTCTTCTCTACATCTCCTATTTTCTCATTGTCCTTTGGGTCTCAATCTAACTATTTAGAATAGAAATTCTGATTAATTTAAATTTATTTAAACAAAATGTGACATTGATTTTTCGATATTCTAAATTATTTTAATCTATGAAAATAGAGAGATTAGAACACGAGTGAAATATGATGGACACACCGCCTTAACTAACATAACTCACAATCTCACATTAATCATAAAATAGAGTTCTTGATAGTGTTGGTAGATTTTTGTCCCCTTCGGGGACATCTGATAGTGTTGGTAGATTTTTTAAACTAAAAATTTATCTTTCAAATTCTTTTTATTAGTTTCTAACTTTGAAGAAATACTCATTAATAAATCTTAACATTTGCGTACATAAGCGTAACTAAGTTGTCTAAAGCAGTGTATTAGATTTTCTGCACCTAAATCGCTTGTTTAGATTAAGTATGGCTCGAATAAAAATAAAACAATGTAAGCTTTAATGAAAAGTCCTTAAGATTGAAAAAAATAACCAAAAATACTTAATAACAAATTATTAATAATAAAGACATAAATAAAGAAGAGTAGGCTTGAAATTAAAAGTCCAACGCACAAATCATTTTTTTTATTTCCGAAACATACTCCTGACGGAAGCCCACTTCTGTTTAATCACTTCTGTCATAATTAAAGTTCAATTTAGTTACGAAATGTGCCACTCGCTATTAAACCCAAAGCCCAACAAAAAAAAATCTTATTTTTTATTTTTGCAGCGATTACAAAATTAAATCCAGACAAATTAATTGTCCAACTGCTCCCTTAAAACTCTCAACACGATCTCCACTTTTATTTTCTCAAAACCACCATTTTCATCTTCTTAAATCACCCTGATTTTAATCTTCAGACCAAATCGAACCAAATTCAAACTAAAGGAAAAGAAGAATCAAGAATCTGCTCATCGAATCAAGGTATGAATCCATAAACCCAAAAAATTATGTTTGAATTTGGCTGTTTGTTCAACATTTTTTTTTTTGTGTTCTTCAAACATCTAGAAAACTAAGTTCAAATTTGACTATTTATTAATATGATTTTGAATTTTTTACTGTATTTTATTTGAATTCAAACATATCTAACTGCATGCAACTAAATTACAAACCAAAATGCTATCATTCTTAAAGTGGGTATAAACCCACTCTTACATAATTTGATATCTAAGTTTTTTTACTAATTTTTTCATGCATGAAATTACTAATTTCCACTATGTCTTATCTGGATTTGTGATTTTGTGAGATTCATATGTAACTACATACAACTAAATTGCAAACGAACTCTTATGTTTACATTAAAAATATTCACTAGACCAGAAACCTTGTTATGGTAGTGGTTTGGGCCTCAAGGAAAAGGGTCCAACCCAGTTCAGTAAGTAAAAAAAAAGAAAACCTACCGTTTCTCTCTCCACCATCAGCATTAAATGCAAAAGCACTCGGCATTTTGGAGGGAAATATTCTATAGGTAAAAACTCTCTCAGTGGGAGTAGGCTGATCAGAGATATTATCAATACTTTCCAGACCAAGCCTTACCTCGCAGAGTATTCAAGACAGTCACAAGTGCAACTTGACAACTACTGTGTAGACTCCAATTGGTTTATATAAACAAAGGAAGAGTTCAAGCACAAGGACACTCAAACAATCAAAAAACAGAACTCTTAAGTTCAAAAGACAACCTACTGAGGAAACCCCTCAACCCCCTTTCAACCTACAGATCATTTAGTTTTATTTCAACAGAATAAAACTCTTTATCTGTGATCATCTCATTCACACTACTTATGTAGTTTGTGACTTTGAGATCAAGGATTAGAATTCTAGGATCATACCTCCTAAAATCTTTAAGGAATAATGAATTAGCTCTGCAATCAAATCCCTTCCATTTGGTAGTATCGATTTACCAATCTTAGGCCAGCGTGTCTTTGATTATTTCCCTTTACAAGGAAGCAGCATCAGGACCATCCTGATGAATCTATATCCAATCCGATGGGAGTCTTACCAATTACACCTGACCCTTATATGTAGGATTGTTGTACTTTTATCTATATAAAGTCTTTCAATATCAGTCTTTACCTTCTGTCTTTACATATCAGTCTTTATTTTCTGTATTTACTTTCTGTCTTTATTTTCTGTATTTACTCTTTGTCTTCATTTTCTGTATTTACTTTCTGTCTTCATTTTTTGTCTTTAATTTCTGTCTTTCAATATTAGTCTTTACTTTTCTTATGAATGCATAAGAGTGGAGTGTTTTGTCTATAACCAGTTTATAACAAAACTCATCTTAGCAGTCTCTGGTATAAACATCGAGAGACAATTAAAAGTCCTTAACAAGTAAGGCAATAAAAAGAACCTAACGAAGAGGCTATCCGATAAGCCCCAATCCTTTGTAAGAAAGTTATATTACTTGTGGCGCAAGTATCTAACACGTTTATAACATAATTTAGCATGATCTAACAACATATCATTATGTTGGCAGAAGCCAATAGTGGCACGCCTGACAATACACCAACATAAAGGCCTCATGAGAAATCCTCCAAAGGGATAGAAGTGAAGCCTGCTGAAATTCTAGTAGCGAGACGGTGATATCCTGCGAATAGCCAACATATGTTCCTTACCTGTGTTCCACAAAAAGGCATCGAACAGTGAGATTCATATGTAACTACATACAACTAAATTGCAAACGAAAATACTAACGTTCTTAAAGTGGGTATAAACTCACTGTTACATAATTTGATGTCTTAGTTTTTTACTATTTTTTATGAATTATAGATCTATAAGAATGCATGAAATTAGTTAAAAATTGTTGTTTCTTACATTTATATACCATATCCTTGAAATTAAACTAAAATACAAAACTTTCATTTCCAATAAAGCTCCATATATAAACTAAATATTCTCTTTTTTATGTATTTCAGTTTGTCATTTTCAATTGGTGTTTTGTGTATAAACAGTGATCTTTTGTGATAAAAAGTGACGGTTTTCTATGTATAAATTAACAGTGACCTTTAGTTATGTATTTCAGTTTGTGATTTTGAATTGACGTTTTGTATATAAACAATTAGTTTTTTGGGCATAAACAGTGACCTTTTTGTGTCAATAGTGTGTGTGTGTTTATTACTTTGAACTTACTGTTTTTTGGCATATGGAACAAGGAAATGAAGACACACAAATTTTGGCACCAAAAGAGAAGATACAAAACATTTGCCATGAAGAAAAAAAGAAAAAGAAGAAATATGTTCCAAAATAAATTGAGTGAAAAAGGCTATGTGCAATACAAGTGCAATCTCATTGGTTTTTCACAAGCAATGTCAAAGATTAAAAAAGAGTTGTAAACACAGGAAGACATCCTTAATCAATTGGCTGTAACGCCATTTTGGAGTTTGATCAAATTGTATTATGAGGATGAAATGGTGTAAGGAGACCGAAAAAAAAAAAAAAGAGGATGGAAGAAATTAGATTTGGATTTGATTAAAATATTGAAATGTTAGTTTGTATTACGAGGACAAAATGGTGCAAGGAGAAAAAAAAGGTAGAAATTAAATTTGAATTTGATTAAATTAATAAAATGTTAGTTTGTATTATTGGACAAAATGGTGCAAGGAGTAAAAAGGAAGAAATCAGAATTGATGCCATCAATTATGTTGGATGCATGTGATGCATCTCTTTTATTCATAATGAAAAAATTAAACTGATCAGGCTTATCTATTCAAGAGTAAAAGTGTAAATACATTGTGTCATACAAGTTAGGCCAAGTCCGATTTCACTAGAATTTGTCCTTATTATTAATAGAAAGTTATTACATGTTTTTTATTGAAGAAAAAAAAAATTGTCAAAGATTTAAAATTTTGTTTAAATAGGTCATTTTCATTAGTTTTCTATAAAACAAATCCTAATGTTTTTTTTTTTTGTCAAAAACACGTTTTGTTTAAATTAAATTATTCGGCTAAGATTTGAATTTGAGAGAAAAGGAAGTAAGAGTGTGTAGGTGTTGTTGTAACTCACTACATTTATCATTTATGTAGGTGTACCGTTATATACCACAACGGAAGGACTCCAAATCAAACTATATGCCAACCGGAAGAGCTTTGAAATTTGAACCCTTTGCATTTTTCCACAAGAGATCTTCCAACCATATTGCTCACCTCTTGGCTAAGTATTGTTCCTTTATTATCTTGTTCTTAATGTACCACCATGGTTATTTTCTATTTTAGAAAGTGATGTAAATTCTTCTTTCTTTTTTGGATCAATGTTCGAAGAGACTTGTAGCTTCTAAGGATAAGTATTACTAGACTAATAACTAGCTGGTGATGTAAATTATTTTTATAGTGAATGAGATTCCTCCCGTACAGAAAGAAAAGAGAGGAATGGGTTTCCCTCGCATTTGGCATAGCAGGTTCCCCTCTGACATAGTATTAGCTAGCTTACTGGTCGAGTGTCAAATAATTGCGTCATTACATAAAAAAGGAAAGAGAACAATGAGTTGCTCCTGCGCATTTAGCATAGCGGGCCCCTCCGACAAACTATTAGCTTATTGGTCAAGTGTTGTTTTGATAATTGAGTCGTTACGTAAAAAAAGAAAGAGTGCAATGAGTTGCTCCAGCATTTGGCATAGCGAACCCCTCCGACAAACTATTACCTTATTGGTCGAGTGTCTCCCAGATATTTGCGTCGTTACGTCAAAAATGAAAGATAACAATAAGTTGCTACTGCATTTGGCATAGCGGGTCCCTCTGACAAACTATTAGCTTATTGGTCAAGCGTCTCCCAGATAATTGTGTCGTTACACAAAAAAGGAAAGGGAGCAATGAGTTGCTCCAGCATTTGGCACATCGGATCTCTCTGACAGGCTATTAGGTTATTGGTCAAGTGTCTCCCAGATAATTGTATCGTTATTACTAACCTATGAGGGCCCTCGGCCACATGGATAGCTCAACGTGTCATCAGTGCTTGACTTTGAGATGTGGATCGTCCAAGCCGCATTAGGTCAAAAAAAAAAATTAAGTGCAACAAAACTAAAACAATGATTGGCTCTTTTTGTTAAAGAGTTATTTATCTTTACATGCAAATCACAAATTGACACGTATAATAATGAAGAAGTAATTTTCGCACTTTTTTTCTGATTGAGCATAACCATGACCCATGTGTAACGAGAAAAGAAAAACATCTTGTTACATGTAAGTGTCAGGTATTTTCTTCTTGACTATGTGTGTACCAACCAACACTAAATGAGCAAAACAAAGGAAGCTAAAAAGCTGGAAAAGCAAGGCATGCCTTTCAAACCAAGGACAGATCATATTCATTTAGTACCACTACAAGTGCAGTTTGCCATTAAATCCTTGGGAGTAGTAATGAAGAAGAAGGTAAAGACAATTAATTCACATGAAACTAACTGGAGTAATGGAGCACTGATGGATTGCTCTGTTGGTTAGAGTCTTTCTTTTCAACTCACTGTGTCTCGAGTTCAAACTTTCGCATTTCCCTTTCCTTAGTATAGCTTAGAGTGATAATATCGCAATAAAAGTTTTTAAAAAAATTAAAAAAAGGACTGGGGTAATGGCATAGCTTTCCACGTTTCCCTTCATGCAGTAGAAATTAAAGACAAACCTGCTGGCGTTGGCCTCTTCTGTGCCTTCCTCATGTAACCTCCAATTCTGTGCTAGCTAGCTATACACCACCTCAGAAAGAGAGCTAGCCTTTTTATGCCCGTTGGGTTTTATCTGGTTGCGTTTCTGCATTTGCTTTTGCTTTGCTTTCTCTCTTCTGAAAACAAGAGGGGAAAATGGTTGGTTTGGGTTGTGGTGGTGGTGATGAACAGGATTTTCAAGGATCTTCTCCGACTCCCACCGTCACGCATAGCGAAGACAGCGTTGTTGTCGAGGGTGAGGAGGCGGCAGCGGCTGAGGAGGAGGAGGTTGATCGCGAAACACGTGATGTTCAGCTGCCTCAAGAGCACGTTCTGGCGGCGAAGCTCAAACCCCGCCTTCGATGGACTCCTGAGCTTCATGCCAGCTTTGTTAATGCTGTCAATCAGCTTGGAGGCCCCCACAGTGAGTAACCCTTCTTCTTCTTCCTTGGTTTTTCGATTTTTGGCTTGTTTTCGGTTATTTGATTGTGTCACGCGTAACATTTTGCAGTGGCAACTCCGAAGAAAGTCCAGCAGGCAATGGGTGTCCAGGGAGTAACTCTTTTTCACTTGAAGAGCCACCTCCAGGTCTGTTTGATCCATGCATGATTCATTGATGCTTGAGGAAACATTCTCGGAAAATATTCACAAACAGAACCGGTTACAAACTTTTACTAAAAATTAAATAGAATTAGGTGAACACTAAACTGACAATGATTCATGCATGATTCATTAGATGAACACTGGCTGGCTCAGAGGCAATTCAGGCATGCTTCATAAGTTTTCTCATTCATCGTATTCGAGATAAAAGAGAAAGAAAACCCACAAATATCCCTCAGTCTCCTAAATAATCCTATGTCCCTCAAATTCATGGTGTTTTGGAGATGGTTGGTAGATTAGATTGGAATATTTTGTAATTTCTCTAGTTTATTAAAAAAAGTTTATTAAGGTACTAAATTAGGAAAGCCTCGTTGCATTTTTGTCTTAGGCCTCCGTTTGCATTGAGACGGTTATGTTAGTGTCTCTCGTATGTAAAAGTTTGTAACCAGTTTTGCTTGTGTATAAATTACTGGAATTCTATTGTTAAGTCCTAATGGTAATTAGAAAACTTTTTAAATCTCACTCTCACAAGTGATTGATGCATGTGGTAATCATTTTTGCAGAAATACAGACTTGGAAAGTTCGCAGTGAAGGAATGGAGGGAGCCGACTCAAACCTGTATGTTCTTTCTAGAAACTTACTGCAGTAAAAATGTACCGGTAAAAATGTCCTTTAGTAAACAGTTGATATAGTGATGAAATTAACTTGTGAGTTGTGAAAGAAGTTTTATGTTTGAGTTGCAACATTTAGATTTTCACTGCCACTAAATGGAAGAGACCGTCTCAGTTTCACAGGACTTGGAAGAAGGCCGAAGCACTGGTAGTACTTCCTCGCCCTCACCGCAGCGATCCCGGAGAAAGTATGATTTGCTCTGCTTCTCTATCTTCTATATGAATGTACTCGTTAACTTATTCAGAGAGGTAGTTATTTTTCGTACTCTCGGTTTCAGCTTATGTATTTCTGTCCCTTGATTCTCCTTTGATTTATTCAATCCAAAGGCCGGAAACAAGAGGATGGGTGCGGGCGGAAATAGAAAATGAGAGTGCGGAAAATCATTACCGTATTCGGAATTACCATTGCAAAGGCTCCATTTTCAAGTGCATTATCTTGTAAATGCTGTGATGTTTTATGTTTTGGGTTGTGGCTCCATGTGTAGGCACTCTTGTGAACTAGTAAAGGAAGCTCTAGAAGAAGAAAGAACAAGTATGCAAATTGAGGCAAGTTTTCGAGTTTGGAAACTGATTTGGGAACTTAAGTTGATAAATATAAACCTTCTTCTCTAATACACCACAACTTTGCAGGCTGGGAGGCGATTGCAATTCCGTCAGGATGCTGAGCGGAGATTCATGAATTTCGCAATGGAGAATGCATGTAAGAAGCTTGCTGATCAATTTATTGGTGTTGCAACAGCCGCGGGCATACTTAACGGCATTGCAGGTGTAGGAACCATGGAACTATACCCTGCATATCAGATGACTGAGGGAACCAGCATGCAGCCTAGTCTTGAAGGCCACCCGACCTCTCACAGGCATTCGGAGAATTCATCTGTCGAAGATTTCCAAACTCGTGCCGAAGGTGACGAGAAAACGGAGCAGAGCTTGGACAGTGATCCTGCAGAAGCTTATCTGATCAACCCGGATACAGATATGGAGTGAAAGGGCACTCTGGATGAAAGAACTAAGTCACCTTTATGTTGTTTCCTTGTGGAGTTTCATAAGTTCAGATTTACCTTTGCCTTTTGGTATAAAATTTTGACAGCTTATGTTTGCTGATTTGGCAAGTTTCACTTACCAAACTGTAAAACAGTAAGGAGTTTGAGTAATTAAGCCAATTCAGTCTTCGAGAAAACTAAAAACTAAAACATGTTTGGTAATTGCTTTCCGTTTTCAAGCCAAAACCAAAACAAAGACAAGTTTTGAAAACTCAAGTAAGTAGCTTTTTCAAGCCAAAACCAAAACAAGGACAAGTTTTGAAAACTCAAGTAAGTAGCTTTTAGTTCTAGCTTTCACTTTTCATTTTTCTGAAAACTGAAAACGAAATTATTATCAAACGCCCCGAAATGGTTATCAAATGCTCCTAACCTTTCAAGTTAAACAAAATTAACAGTTTAACTGAACTGAATCCATAAATCAAATTAAAAAATAACAAGCAAAATATCAATCTGTTGAGAATCAAAAGAATTATCCAATTTACCTTTCCTTTCAAATATGAAATAAAAGAGAATACAAGGATTGAAGGTCCACGAATTACAACTTTCTAACACAATGTGATATAAACTAAAGTAAAAGCGCAACACTAGTGAAGCAGTAAAACAAAAAGAGATAGAGGGGTAATCGGAGAATCTGCCGCTGGTGATGTCGCAAACGAGAGCAGCGCGCAGAAAACAAAGGTCTTCATGCACTATCATCGGAGAGCCGCTTAAGATGCCGGAACACCATCAGCTTTCAGAAGCAACCAAGTGTAAAGGCTAAAAAAGATTTAACCAAAAATACTTCTTCCTCCTACACATAGCAGACTCACATTTCCCTACTGTCTGGTAACAATGCCAGACAACACTTTTCTAGTCGATCTTTACGGATGAGAAGAGGTAATGAACAAAGTAGAAAGACATGAGAAAGCCAATGGTGCCAGTTGACAACATGATTGCAGTTGCCATGATCAATGAATAACCGAGGTAAAGGATAGCCGACACAGGCCCGCTTAAACTCTGCAGGTCAAACACCAGGTAATTGATGGAGTACAGGAACACGTAAAGGGAAACTGAACCTGAGGCAAAGAAAGCTTTCCACCACCACCTCCAGTCCTCCACACAAAGATGCATGTATGTGAGAACTACTGAAACTTCAGCACAAACGACAACCAACAACATGAGCACTATAAAAAGGAAACCGAAGACATAATAAAATCTTCCAAGCCAGATGCTGGAAAGGATGAAGAAGAGCTCAATGAAAAGGGTTCCAAACGGAAGTGTCCCAGCACCAAGAACAAGAAGCCATGATGGATATTTGCGCGCAGGAATCTCCCTTGGAATCTGGTTGGTTCTCACAGGAAATGAAATTGGCTCAGCTCGTGTGCCTAAGAATCCTCCGAGAAGGGTGAGAGGCACAGAAATGCAGAACCAGAGGGAGATGAGTATAAAATACAAAGAAATGGGAAGGGCACCGGTACTCTTGCTGCCCCATAGAATGAAATTCAGTATTGTAAGAATGACAAAGACGATTCCAGGAAAGAAGCACGCCACAAACCAGGAAACCGATCTCCACCCTTCGGAAGTTCCCTTTATGGTTCTCCACATACGGACAGCAACATAACCAGCAATAATCCCAAGGAAAAGATATAGAATGATCATTCCTGTCAGTAGCATTCCTCGTGAAGCTGGTGACATGAAACCAAATGCTGCAAAGATGATAGTGACAACCGCCATCCCAGTAATCTGAACCCCATCTCCAACCATCACGCAAAGAAGCTTTGGAGAATCTGGTTCTCTGAACACATCTCCCACAACAAGCTTCCACCCAGAGAGCTCCTCATTCATCTGAGCTTGAGATTCTTTGTCCAGTTCTTCGTATCTTGTCAAATCCCTCCTCACAGTCCTTAGGAATATGACAAAGACTATACCAGCGAGAAAAAAGATCACCATTAATGAATTCACAATAGAGAACCAGTGCACACGAGCACCCTCCATTTTCAGATAAGCATCCCACCTCGATGGCCATCTTATATCACTTTTCACAAACTCAACCTCATAAGTAAATGATACTTTCTCTTGCTCCCTTATTATTTGAGACTTTTCGATTTCGGCGGGGCAATTTACAGGTTGGATATTTTCATACATGGCTTTTTTCTTCATGGCCTCTGGGTCGTATTTGATGCTGCAAGGGAAAACCTCAAAGCCAACAATCTCAAACCCAGATGCTTTCTTCTTATCAGCTTCCGAAATGACACCCATGCCTTCTTCCCCAGTCCCTATTATCTGCACACCACTCCCTTCATACTCGTGAATCAAAACCCTGAACTTGAGGTGATTGATGATGTAATCTTCTTTACTCTTGGGTGGTGTGTTGATGATGTAATCTTCTTTACTGTTGGGTGGTGTGTATCCAACAGGAAACCCAGTCCACTGAATCTTAACTCCGTTTTGGTAAGCATATCTCATCGCAGGCAAATTATCAAGGATCATATTGACCTGATACAGATCGCGGGTCCTCTGTTTCAGCAGCTTTACGTCGTGCTCAGTCAAAGGATGTGTGGTACACAGGAAAAGTGTCTCGTTCACATTCATTTTGAAGCGGTATGCAGAGTTCTCGATATCATCTCCCATAAGGAGTTCCCCGAGATTCTCAGCGCTTTTCTTGATACCGTCCGGGGGTTTGCAATAAGGGAGACTGTAGTAGCTGAAGGGCAGCTCAGTCTCTATAGAAGTCAAGGAGTTAACTTTGGTAATAATTTCTTGCCCTTTCGCATATGTATGCATGTAGCTTCCGGGGAGATAAAACCCAGCACAGGTGTGCACAAATACAACCAAAACAAGCAGAGCCCATTTGATTGAGGGCATTCCCGGATTCAATACCGCCATCGGAAATGGAAAAAAACACAACACTCACCACAAGTTGGAGTGAGCAGTGGATCTAAGCTAACTCTTCTTACAGATGCATTCACCAATTAATCTACACAAATTTCAAACAAAAAGCATACTAATATCAGCCAAAAGAACACAAAGACTACCAGTTCAAGCTGAAAAATACAAAATTAAACATTTGGGTTAACAAATTTGATCGATATCTTGTTAATTGTTCAATTTCTACACTCCAACCGCATCAGATCCACTAATTAACAGAGCAGAAACATTCAAACTATCACTCAATCAGATCGGATTAGCAAAAAGATAATAAAAAACGCATACCCAGATCCAAAGTTTTGAAATTACAATAAAATCGAAATCAAACGTTTCAGAAATACAACAGATCCATGAAAAAATTGAGAAATTGAGAACGAACCGTGACAGATCTGGAACCGAAACGGATGCTGAGTGGCTGTGGTGCGTGAGAGCGACAGAATCCCGGCGTCCCCTTTCGCTTAATATTATGCTGCTGCCATTAGAGCGAACAGGCTCAGAGGGATGAGGGAACTAACTGCTTTGCTTTCTTCGGAAAACATAAAAGGTGCGAACGGAGATGGGGAATTATATTCTCTACTCGCTCATATGGTGTATTGTATATTGGGCCCCAGCCCACTCTGGGAAGCAAAAGTTAGATTGGATCTTGGATGGGCGGTTTTCATTTATTTTTCCTTCCTACAAAACTGATTTATAATTAAGCAAAGCATTAAAATGACTGGTTGTTAGATGAATGAGTTAAGTGGGTTATTGATTCTTATCGTCTCATGTTTAGGTCAAATTAAATACGTCTTAAGAGCTCAGGTTAGTAGAACCATAAGCCTACATATTAGTAGCATGCCCTACTTCTAACAGACCAGTAGCAAATCACTTTGTGAAATCACAAATAGATGATAATCAAATTTGACATATCGCGTAAAGTGTAAACTTCTCAATATTTTAATTCAAATATAAATTTGATGTTTGGATTTTGGCATCTCTTTTAAAAGCGCTCTTACTTGATCGAAAAACAAATATAACTAATTAACATTTTATCAAAAATTTAAGTGTGACCATATAAGTAATGACATTCTCTATTCAAGACTAAAACCTTCTTGTGTGTATGTGATAATTATTTTTTGAACAAGCTGCAATTACAACGATGATCTTGTAGGGATCTTAATGGACACAGTCATAGTACATGTATTTTGTAACATAACTAGAAAACTTGTGTATGTGATATATATAATAGTGATTTAGCTACTTTTAACTATTTAGTATCTTGTTAAGCATCGTCATAATTGTACTTTAAGGGACATGCTTCTCCTCTAGCTTAAACAACTCAGCAGCTAATTCTCTTGTCCTATACCTAACTAAAGGTAACTATCTTGTGCCAGGAGACGAGATTAATTGAGAACAAAATGGTGAACGGGTGCGTAATGCGTGTGAATCTGCATATATATGCAATGGTGGATTTAGAAATTTTTTTTTGGGTGGGCGAAATATAAAAGCTTCTAAATAGATAACAATGAATTTTTAAAAGTTAAACAATACAATTATCATTCAAACCAAACGTTCACGACGAGTTTTCATATCATGAAAACGTTTCATGATGGTTTCGTTATCAATACAAGCAAAAACATTTTTCTCAATGTAAACAAGCAAGCTATCACTCAACCATTGATCTCCCATTTTGTTGCGAAGGGGGACTTTTGATAATTTTCATAGCAAAAAAAGCTATTTCCACTGAAACAGTTACAACCGGTAACATTAAAGCCAATGTAATAAACTTATACATATGATTATGTGATTTATGTCTCCCTGTCTCCACTATTTTTTTTGCAAGATCACCAATTCCTTCCAATTGAGAAAACTCATTACTCATACGCACATCTTGAAGTCCCGGATTAGTCGAACTACTTGGTGGTGGCGTTGGTCTCTTAACTAAAAACCTCTCCATAGCCACTATTAACCAATGAAAATACAAACCCCCTATCAATTAATCAACAAATTTAAATTAATAATCAATCTTAAGCATCACAAATACTCTCTTAAGTACAAAATCACAATTAACAAACACATTCATCATATTCCACAAAATTATAATTCAAATAAGCATAAATTCATAATCACCAATTCATTATCCAAAACCTTAAAAACTAATAAGAGATATTCAAAATGAAAACACCCAAGTCATATGAAACAAATAATGAAATTTTTTATGAAACTTTGAAATTAAGGAATAAGGATTTAGGTTAAATTATACATACTTGGTGTAGTGTTCTTGCCTAAATTGCCTTGTTGGTGAGCGGGTCTTAGAGATAGTGGCGCCGGAGAGATTGAGGAAGGAAGTGGAGATGAAGAAATTTGAGTGAATGATGAATTTGAGGTGAAAATGGAGATTTGAAATCACTGCATACAAGTTGAAAAATGGGAATCTGAGGATATAAAAAAAAACGACATGTCGTTTTCATGAAAAGAAGCAGTAGCTGTGGTTTTTTTTTAATAAAAGCTAGGGACTAAAACAACGCTGTTTTGGTCCAGGATTTAAAAAAAAAAAAACTCTTTGTTCTTCTTCCTCGCAAAGTGCAGCAAACACAGGCACTGTCATGGGCAGCCGCAAACCTTCAAGCTTATTTATGGCATTCTAGGTGGGCAAAAATGGATCCATTAGGCTAAAAATGTGTGCTCTGGGTGGGCAATTGCCCACCTTTGCCATAATGTGCATCAGCTAGTGTACATATGACGTGGTGGATGGCCATAACAGTGTGTCAATCCCTTACACCTGAGTTCAAATTACTATTATGTAAATTAAAATAGTTTACAATAAAAGATCGCCCTGTCAAAAAAAAAAAGACTGATTGTGATTTACGACCTTTTCCGTTTGATCATTACTATGCTTTATGGTAACGAAACTGCATTGTTATCATCATTATTATATGCTTGTTATAGTGGTTAGCAATTTTATAAGTAAAACCATCATCAAGGTTGTGGTTGTAAAACTTTTAATCTTTTTTTATCCTTATCGTTTAATCTTTATCATTATGGTGTGATTATATAGCAATATTGTCAATAACGTTGCAATCACTGTATTTGGTAGGAATGTATAAACATGGATCTGCTTTTTCTACATCCAAAACACCTTTGAAAGTAAGAGTTGAGATCTGCTGTGCCAGAATAACCAATGCCCAGCTTGTTACAAACCTGTTATTTTGACACCTGTTCTCAACATAACATGAGCTCTCACAGTTTTCCAGATCTGTTTGTCAGCTTCATCATCTTCCTCTCCAATTCAAATTAAAATTGGGCCAAGCGCAAATGGGGCTACGGGAGAAGGAGAGACATATGTTGCGGTTCGGTTGCTGTTGCGGAGAGGATAAAGGTTGCAACCGGCGGCAAGAGTGGCTGACGGGGTTGGGTGGGTGGGAGGTACCCATGGCTGTTTGGTTTTTTTTTAACACTATAAGAGCAAGTCCAGCGGGTGGAGTTGCTCCGTGGATGGTGGACCAAACAGGGCCCAATTGCCCGAGGGAGGAGGTCCAGCGGAGGAGAGCCCAAGGGACAGGCGAGGTCCGAGCAAAGGGCCCGTGAAGAATCGACAGTCCGAGCCACCCAGTGGGTGTGACACCTTGACTGTCGTCATCCTGGCGTCAGCCAAATTTTATATTTTTTTCTGTCAGGCGCGTGCACCCCACGCTCGAGTGGGGGCGCGTCAGCCAATAACTGTCAACGGGTGGGGCCCTCGATCCACTTGCAGTCTATGTTACCGTTGGGAAGCCACGTGGCTTCCCATGGACCGTGCGATCTCAACGGCTCTTTAATTTGGACCGTCCGATTTGCAACGGTAAACAAAAATAATAATCGAATTTAATATCAACCGTTGGATCTCAGATCAACAGTTGATATTATTCTCCTTTATAAATTTTAAAAAAAAAGTTTAAAATTCAGAAATGTTACCGTTGTGACACATGGCACAATCTGGAGTGTTGGAATTCAATTTTTTTTAAATCCAACGACAGAGATTAATTAGTTGAATAAAAAATATATATAAATCCGGAATTTTTTTTTTAAAAATTTGTAAATTTGTTTTTTTACTTTTCTATAAATACCTTGGTATTATCATCTATTTTGCACCACAATTCCATATTTTCTCAACAACTTTCAACCACATTCCTATCTTTCTCTCAAAGTTTCAATCCAAATAAAATTACATTTAAACACACCAACGAGAACGATTAAAAATTTTATCTGAAATAACAAATAAAATTATTTTGAATTATTTTATAAATAAAAAAATACAAATATTTTATTGCTATTGGCTTTTCGGATAATGACACGTGACGCAATGAGAACGATTAAAAATCTTATCCGAAATTACAAATAAAATTATTATGTATTATTTTATAAATAAAAAAAATACTAATATTTTATTGTCAATTGCTAGAGCAACTCCAATGTAGGGGTGGAGATGCAAAATGCAATTGCCAGGGGAATGCATTGTTCATTAGGGCAATTACTGTTCACTAGGGTGGATTGAATAGTGAATTGCCTGGGGGGAGGGCTCCTACACTGGAGTTGCTCTAAAGCTCCTATTATGTGGAGAACAGGTGTCAAAACAACATGCTTGTGCTTGTAACAGGCTGGGCATTGGTTATTTGGGCACAACAAATCTCAACTTTGGAAGTCAAGGTTAGAATTACTTCAAGCCAAGATGTGGGGTCAAACTTCAGTGGTACGTACCATTGAATGGTATGTACTGTTAAATGGTTAAGATTCATTTGGGGTCCACTGCAAATTAATCTGGACCATTCAATAGCCGTACTATTGAATGATACGTACCACTCAAGATTTTTCCCAAAAGGTGTCACATACCACCTTTATGTCCTTTCTAATACTACTTGTAGCTTTTTCTTAACTTCCAAAAAGGTAGACTGTCGTGCATTAATCACCAACTAATTTCTTTTTAAAAAATAATAATAATAATACTACCTTTAGCTAACTCACGATACCAAATATGTTAATGTCATATCTCGACCAATTCATGAAACATAAGTCCGCGGGAGGATCTTAACCTTTGTGATAGTCGGTTTTTGCCATACGGTGGGAGTTTGGGTTACTTTTAAGGGACTGGCTACAGTGCTCGCAAGCATTGGATGCTCACACCGATCTCACCCTCCTTCCCCCCTCTCTCCTCTCTCCTCCCTCTTTTTAACGGTGAGATCGGTGTGAGCATTCAATGTTTGCGAGCATTGTAGCCCACTCCTACTTTTAAATACATAATTATGTGTTAGTAAATCCGAATATGAATAGGCAACAGAAGTTTGAATAAATGTTTTAAATAAAACAAAATTCTTAAACTTACAACAAAAAGATATATATTCGTTAGATTGGTTTGGATATTTTGAAGAGAATCAATACATGATGCTCTTTCATATGCAACACAAGTAGTATAATCTTTCAAAATAATGGAATAGCTTGGTAAAAACGAAATTTTTTATTAAAATTTGTTGCGTTTTTCGAGGAATTGGTTTTACAGCAAGTTATAATTGTTACATTTCCTAATCATCAAAGCAATCCACCACTTATAAAATTATGAAACACACTGGGTTATCAAGCTTGAACCCAATTTGCGGGGAGGGTCTGATATCACTGTTGGAGTTTGTTTCTGAGGTAAATACTAGTGGTTTGCCTAGCTACTTAGAATCTTGATTTCATACATAGTAATAAGAACAAAGTTTACAATGAATACAAATGAGGATTATTTTTTTGTGAAACGGTCACATGACATTACAAGTCAATTTATGTTATAGCACCTGCTTTATTTATTAGTTATGTATTATAAACTGTAAATTCATCGATAGTACACTGAAATTTTTCCTTTATTAAATAGGAACAAATGCATGCATGCACCATATGTTTACTATGAAATCTAATAACATTAATTAGGATTCTAATATAGCTCTTTTAACATGTCATTTCTTACAAAGAGTCACAGAAAATAACAATAAACATAACAACAAAGATTAATTCTCATAATCTTACACAATGAGAGAGGGAGGGCAAATATAATTGTACAATTTAATGGAACTTGAGGCTGGTCAAGACGTTGTTGTTGACCGGGTCAGCCAAGTGATCCAGAAGGTTCTGGTAGGGCCCCACACCAGTCACAAGACCCTGAATAAAATAACCCAACACTGCCAGCATGGCAAGCCTCCCATTCTTCACTTCCTTGAGCTTCAACTCATTCAGCGACTTCTCATCTTTCCCAAACCCTAGAGGGTTGAACAAGGGCCCACCGGGGTAAGCTGGGTTATCGGACCCACCCAAGTACTTCTCAAGGCCCAAGAAGTACTGCTTGCTCATGGACCCGGGGTTGTACCAGTCCTGGAACCTCCTATGCTCGGCGAAGCCCATTAGGGCAAGCTCAAAGACAAAGAGTGTGTAGGGGTCGGCCCAGTAATTGTAGGTCCCAGCTGGCGGGATGACCCCTGTTTGGAACCAGGGGAGAGCAGTCTCGGCCGGAATTAGGCCGAGCTTGCCAAAGATTTCTGGGGCAATTGCACCAACTGCACCCAGCATGGCGAAACGTCCGTTGATGATTTCGCCGTAGGCTAGCCATCTGGGCTCGATGAACCCACCTGTGCCTTCTGGGTCAGAGAGGCCCAATGGGTCGAATCCAAAGTCACCGGGAAGGCTGCGAGTTAAATTTAACCATTTCCCAAGTTAATTTAGGTGACGACCAAGTGCTTATATATACGTAGGAGAAAATCTGTCTTATAACATGCTACATATTTTATTGTGCTTATCTCTCTTACTCCGCGATTCTCAACTAATAAAAACACAATTGAATTTACAACCGGAAACAACTAAGAATCTCTGTTAGATAGGAAAAAGTTTCCTAATAATTAGTCAATGACTCAAATACAATTTGCCCGAAATATAATGAGATTATACTTGTTCAAGGACTACTAAATATGTAAACCACATATCAAATGCAGATGGGCAACGAGTTTATGCTTTAACACATAAGGCTACTAAATATATGCATGGTATAACATGAGCGGATAAATAACCAAAGGCGGAACCAACTTATTTTTAGCCAGGTTGTAGTAGTGCAACCCAATTTATGTAGATTTTATATTAAATTAAGCTTATGTTCCAAATAATTTTTAATCCTAATTCATCTCCTACCAATCTAAGTAGCAGTGCATGAGGGTGTTACGATAACACTGAAAAGAGCAGTCATTAATTGTTACCTGCCATCCAAGTAAGAAAGGCTCTGCTTGGAAGCAAACCACAACTGTCTGTCCGCTCCTTGCTGAAACCGAATCAAACCACAAAGCATAACACAAAGAATGTCAGTTTCGTTACACTAACCGAAGCCAAATCATAACACCACGTGATACAAATCACATTCACGTACCTTAACGGGAGGAGTAGATGCAGCCCTTACTACAAAGGAGGCAGATTTTCTCGACCCAAATGGAGATTGAACAGCCTTTGCTCCTCCAAATATCTGCCTAGCAACCTCCTTCGAGGCCGTTAAAGAAGATGATGAAACCAGAGCTTGTGCTGCCATTTTCTCTCTCTAGCTCTCTCTCTCTCTCTCTTTTTTTCTTCCGCCACTCGAATATTTTGCTCAGTCTCTCAAATACCACAACTCTCCTACATGTAATAAGGAAGATACGAAATTGGTGTGGGCCAGGGCGAACCCAGACTTGTGGGCAATGTGGCGTTGAGATCCTGGTGGATATTGGAGCTGGACCCAGGTTCCAGATTAGGTTGGGATCTCACTGTCCAACAAAGTTTGTACACGTGGCGCCATTACCTGGATAAGAGATATTGCCAATTCTCAATCGGATACCTGGTTTCACAAACTTGGTTTAGAAAACGAATTTTCTTTGATACTGAGGCATATTGAATCATGCGAAATGTACGGTTGTGATTGAAAATTGAAGATCTAAATAATTATAAAAATCAAATCTAAAAATTAAAAAATAATACATAGCATTGAAGCCACGATCTTTCTATTGAAGATATTGATTAGCACTTAGTAGTTAGTACACAACTTTGATCATGCTGATTGTTTGAATTGATACTTTCCTTAATCTGTTAGAGTTGTTGAATGTGCAAGGCTGCAAGCATTACAAGTTGTCAATGTGCTCGGATAGGTAATTAGTGTACACAAGTGGTATTAGGACTCACGTCTTTCTCATCACGTGACTAGTCGTGTGATAATAAACATATAAGTTACAGTTATGAATCAATAATTTTTTTTACTCATAAGTAAGATGGTGCACATACACCACTTTACAAAGTTGTCTTTGGCTCCATACATTAACTAAGCCTGTTTGCGACATTTTATCAAACATTTTGATCCAAATGACGACAACCATGTTCAACGATAACATCGAGGGAACATTGAGCCATTCCATGTATATATGTATTATTTTATGAGGTGGAAACAATTACATACGCATGACTTATGGTATATCAACCAATGCATAGTTTCGTTCCAATTTTATTGGATGCCCCCGAAGGGACGCCAGTGCATAGTTTACAACTTTATATACAACTGATTGCATTTAAATTTTTTCCAATCAATTGTAAGCCCATCTTCCAACCTTTTATTTCCTTCTTTGAATAAAATGGATACGAGATTGATAAAAGGGAATTACAACAGATAGAAAAACCTATGGTCCGGGCCATAAAGGATTAGGCGAGTCAATTTACATATCAAATCCCGATTGTCGGACACCCGTCTTCAAACCTTAAACCACATTGAATCAATTGGGTCACAATGGGCCCAAAGGCCCAAGATTTTAACCTCTAAACAAAATGATATGGGCTTCAAAATTCAATGTCCTTCGTAAGCTGCATTTGGATTGAAGGCTCAAATTAGAAAAAGTAAAACTTGAGTCCCAAGGTCGAGTGCAGAGGATCCCAACCCTTAAATATCTCTTTCATTTCGTTTCCATAAGCCCCTTCGCTTCGCATCAGAGTCATTCACTCACTTCCTCGCCTCTCTCACTTAAACCCTAAACCCCAAATCTTAGGGTTTCTCTCTCTCCTCTCCCCTGAAACCCTAAACCCCTACGAATTACATAAAAAATGATGACCACCATCCTCCGCCGTACGCCTACTATAGCCACGGCGCGGACCTTCGCCGCCATCGAAACCCTCCTGATCAACCACCATTCATTTCTCGGGGCGCCGGCCCCCGAACTCGTAATCCCCGCAAATGGTGCTGTCGGCGGCGAGGCTAGGTCCTACACCGTCTCAGCACCGAAGACGAAGTTGGGTCCTTCGTACGGGTATCAAGTGAGAGACTTGCACGCGAAATCTGGGGCGTTGAGTTTTCGAGCGTCGACGGCTCTGAGCGCGCAGTTCGCCGTCGAGTACTCCTCCGACGAGTCGAGTAGAAGGAGCGGGGACGATGAAGGACTCGAGATCGCGAAGCTAGGTATTGCTAAGGAGATCGTGTCGGCTTTGGCCAAGAAGGGTATCAGCAAGCTGTTCCCCATACAGGTGATTAATCATTTCCCAATTTTGTGCTCTGCATGGTTGATGAGAAAATGATTGAAAAAGAAGATTTTTTTTTTAGTTTATTTGTTGGTTGATTTGTGTATGGACTATGTATTAATTCATTGTTTGGGGACTTTTGTGTATAGAGGGCTGTGTTGGAACCAGCGATGCAAGGGCGGGATATGATTGGTCGCGCTCGAACAGGAACAGGGAAAACTCTTGCATTTGGGATTCCCATCTTGGATAAAATCTTTAAACACAATGCCATAAAGGGGTTTGTTTCTCAAATCACAATCATTAGTTAGATTATTAATGTGCTCCGGTAGAGGTTTTCGATATGATTATCTAATTTCCCCTTTGCAGCATTTGCTTTTTGGTTTTTAGAGTTTGTATTTGATTTGTGTTTGATTATATATAGGCGTGGAAAGAATCCTTTGGCTTTGGTTTTGGCCCCGACAAGAGAACTCGCAAAGCAAGTTGAGAAGGAATTCCATGATACAGCACCTGGTTTGGATACAATCTGTGTCTATGGTGGTACCCCCATTTCAAGTCAAATGAGAGCGCTTGACTATGGAGTTGATGTGGCTGTTGGCACGCCTGGTCGTGTAATTGATCTTATCAATAGGGGAGCCCTGAATTTAGAGGAAGTTCAGTTTGTTGTTCTTGATGAAGCTGATCAGATGCTCCAGGTGGGATTCCAGGAGGATGTAGAGATAATCTTACAGAGGGTACCAAAGAAACGTCAGACCTTGTTGTTTTCTGCAACAATGCCCAGTTGGATTAGAAAGCTTACGCAGAATTATCTAAAAGATCCAGCTGTTATTGATCTTGTAAGTATGTTTTTTTAGTCTGTTCTTCGTCGACCATGTGTAGCTAATTGTAGGATCAGAGCATAAGCAATGGCATGCTAGACTGAGAACAACAAGCTTAAAACAGAAGGCTTTCTCTCCACTTCAAAATTGTTTTAGCGCTTAATGGATGTGACCCAATTGTTTCTGTAACTGACAACGATACTTTTGGTTAAATTGAACTAACAACTTGTCTTGTCCTTTTTGTGTCTGGATATTTAGTGAAAGTTTGCAAAACGGAAGAATTAGGTTTCTAAAATTATTTTGAAATTACAGTAGCGGCAATAAATTTTTGTGGTGATTTTTTGTTTGGTAACTTGAAATCTACTAGTATAAAGATGGCTTATGGGATACACATATTCATCTGATCATGTTTACTAATTGAGAGCTGGCATTTGCTTTAGGTTGGGGAGTCTGATCAGAAATTGGCAGATGGAATTTCTCTATACTCGATTGTATCGGACTCGTATGGAAGAGCATCAATTATTGGACCACTTATAACAGTAAGTAATCTTAATCTTTTCAGTTCTTACCTTTTCCAACATATGGTCCTTTCTCACCATCAAGTATGTGTGTTTGTTAGGAACATGCAAAAGGAGGAAAGACTATTGTTTTCACTCAGACAAAGTGTGATGCTGATCGATTGGCATATGCCATGTCAAGAAGCTTTAGATGTGAGGCTTTGCATGGGGATATTTCACAAAGCCAGAGGGAAAGGACCCTTGCTGGTTTTCGAGATGGTAATTTCAATATTTTAGTTGCCACTGACGTTGCTGCTCGTGGGCTTGATGTACCCAATGTTGATCTGGTGAGATTTATTTAACCGTTTACTTTTGATTTAGTTTCATGTGTATTTATCTGTGTGGTTGTGCCCTAGTTGATAATCACTAGACAATGTAATACTACATTCTTCTCTAATCTAGTAGTTATTACAACATCTTCTCTTTCCCTTCCCTTTCATTAGCTTTCATGACTTGATTAAAGCTTTTAAATACTCGAGTTAGGCTCATATATGGTTTTCCACTGCATTTTGGCAGTGATAATGTTATGGATTCAAATTAAGGAAAAGGAGTTGGACTGACTTTCTTCACTTTCTTGGTCTTAGGTGATACATTATGAGCTGCCAAATAATCCAGAAATATTTGTTCACCGGTCTGGCCGAACAGGTCGTGCTGGGAAGAAAGGAAGTGCTATTCTTGTTTACACACAGACTGAATCCAGGACTGTTAGGACTATTGAGCGAGAAGTAGGATGCAAATTTACTGAGGTAAAGATGAAGTTCTTTTACATTTGCATCTTCCATTTACAGGTTTTTTTTCTTTGTTTGGCTGGACGCTGCTCATAGTTCAAGGCATTGAGAATAACCCAATTCGGACTTTGATTATCTTGTGTTTTTGGGTAAATTAATTTATAGGTTACATGCCGAAAGTGGCTTGACAGTTTATACGCTCAGGATGGTGGGCAGTGCTGTGCACTTTCCTGTTAAAGTCTCTAAATGAATTATACTCATTTGACAGAAACAAATAGGCATTCCCATTAAAGATCTGTGTTCTCTCTAAAATGTTTGTGTGCACTCACGTGCATGCGCTCTGCCTATGTGATTTTCTTCTTAGTTTGAGTCGAAGCTTACCTGAGGTCTGACATAGTCCTCTCCGGTATAGTATGGGGAGCTTCACAGCATTTTGCTTGCTTGGATAACTGATAAATTGCAATTTATATATTTCTTGGAGAAAATCTCTGCTTTTGTGTATGTAGCATCTTAGACTGATTATCTGATTACTTTCAGCTCCCCCGGATTGCTGTTGACAGCAAAAGTATAGACATGATGCCCGACATGGGTAGAGATCGATTTAGCACGAAGGGTAGTCGATTTGGTGGTCCCTCGGGACCAGGTTTTGGCCGTTCTGGTGGGTTTGGTCGTTCCAGTAGCTACGGTGATTCTTCTGGTCAGATGGGTAGATCTAGTGGACCTCGTCCCGGTCGTGTTGGTTCCTTCGGTGATTCTTCCGGATCTAGCTCAAACCGCGGAGGAAACTTCGGTAATTCAGGTTTCGGTCGTTCAAGTGGTTTCGGTAGTTCTGACCGTTCAGGTGGTTTTGGTAGTTCTGACCGTTCAAGTAATTTCGGAGGATTTGGTAGCTCTGATCGTTCGGGTGGTTCTAGGAACTTTGGTTTGGATCGGCAGGGTGGACTTGACAATAATTCTAGCCGTTTTGGCAGCTTTGGGGATGACAGGTTTTGATGATGATCAAAACGCTAGAAGACCGTCCGGACTTTATTCAATGGTAAGTCTGTTTATGTATTTCTTATTTACGGTTGATCTTTGCTGTCCCATACATTTACCTACTCAGGTTGGTTTCTTTTAATTGAGATATTCCCCTGTGCTATTGGGTGAACAATGCTGGCGATTCACTGACACGTCTGTCTTGCAATGTCAGTTAAGAAGATACAGAACCCAGGAGGAAAGAATTACCAAGAACAATTATTTGCTTTCATGAACTGAAGTTAGAGGGGGCGTGTAGCGCAGTGGTGCAGGTGCTTCTGCACCTGCGAGGAAGCGTCTTTAGGTGTTTTTTTTTTTTTAAATGTTTATATTGAGTTTATCAATTAGAATATGAAATGAAAGTCATCGTATTCGGGCTCTTAAATGTAATTGATCTTTTTAGTATCATTATGTTTACGCTACGATTTTTTGTGGTTTATTTGAGGTCGTGTTAATCCTCGAGATTAGTGGTTTTACTTGGCAGTGTTTGATTATTCTCATAAAACACCCCAAGGGCAAGGATTATCGTATCTATGATGGAAAAACATGTTAAGATTATTGAATGGCTATGAGCTGTGATTGATGAGCATTTCAAATCTCTCTTTTACAGCATCCCTTCCTTTAAGTTTTTTAAAGAGTCTTCACCGTTCGATTGCAAATTAATGTCTGCTCCTCAGGTAATTATGATTTGAAGTTACTCGGATTCTCTTCCAACAAAGTGAAAACTGCGTGTCACTAAAATGTTGAATGTTGACGTAAAATGATCATTTATGTATATTGACTCGTGTTGTCAAGTTTTGTTTAGGAACATCTAGTTAAATCCATTTGTCTTAAACATATCAAGTGTCATTTGGGGAATTCTCGCTACGTTTGCTATGCACCCCTGTTCATTTCTGGCCATCGGGTTAAAAAGTTGAGGGACAGTAAATTGAGGTTTATAATAATAATAATAAGATAACACCATATATTCACGTTACAAATTTTGAACACGCTTCTCTCAAATTGATTGGAATCCAAAAATAGCAAAATGTAAATAGCACTAATCTAATTCTACTCAACTATTGCGAGATTTAATACAATATTTTGTCCTATGAAAAATCCGTCCGAAAGCGACACATGAGATTAGCAAACCAAAAATAATCAACGTAAAAACCAGTACACGATTTACATTTCTATAGGATATAAATGTTGTCATGCGTTGAAGAGCTTCCTGAAGGGCCCGTCTTTTCGATCCTTTGCAGCTTCGGTTAAAGCCAGGAACCTCTTGAACCCTGTTGTGGCTGCACCTCGCCCGAGTGCAGCTGCTCTGGTTAGCACATCGTCTCTGGATGCGATAAGTCCGGCTGAAGCAGGATTCGGTATCAGAGCAGCTGCGGGGGCAGTTGGGAGTGGGATGGGTGGGGCAGCAACCGGTGGTGGGAGAGAAGGTTGTGTGATTCCCGGGCCATGCTTGTTAAAGTCATCTAGTATGCTTTGCTGATCTGCTTTCTTAAGACCCTGCAAATTCATATTCAAATTGATTCAGAGAAACATACATTGATTTAAGCCGGATAAACCAACTCGTAATTTGTTGAAAATGGTTTGAACAGAACAGAAATGCGCTAAAATGCAGTGTCTGCTCACAAGTCAGTCTCCTATAGTTTCTTGAGAACTTCAATTTGATTTGATTAATGGAATGAGCAAGAATGTCTCATACAAAGGAATGAATGCGAAAAGGCAGGGGAAGTTGGTGATTACCTTGAGCTCCAGAATTCTCTGAAACTCCATGGGTGTTCCCTCTGGTAGCAACGCACGATATGTATCTGCAACTGAATCAATTGGCGATAGTATGACCTGTATACAAAGATAACATAAACCTGCTTCAGAAAAGAAACCCAGAAGCTTCTAGAAAGGGTACCAACAAACAGATACCAACCTTCAAAAGAGCTTCAGCTTTGCTCATCTCACGGCTTACAAATTTCGAATAGCTAGCAGCACGTGAAGTCTGTTTGAAGAAATTATATTGATCTGTTAACAGGTTTGATTTGTGTGCTAAGAAAAATAACTAGTCAATTATGACGAGAAAACTATCACGGGCACTGATGAGTAGGAATCAAGAAATCTTTTTCATGCTTTTAACCCTGGAATGTATACTTTAAGCGGAGTGACACTAATAGGATCCTAATAGCCGTAAATGAGGAAGGGGCTTGTACTTTATAGTTCTGATCATACTTGTAACTATAAACATATATCAACAATTCACTCACTTGGTGACCAAGGGATGGTATCTCCAAAAGAATTGTCTTTACAGCTTGAGTATCCAATAGCATCTGCAATAGCATCCAAAGCAATTTTTTTTTTAATCTCAGAATCACATGAATCAATCACGAAGTTCACTTCCGATATAAACTACAAAAATGCTTGAAGAAAAAAGAAAAACATTTGATAAATGCATAAGAAAGATACCCTAAACTAGAAATAGAGATATAATAATTCAAGATGAAAGTTTGATTGATTGATTTCTATCACAAGGTAAGATTTAAACTACTTCGAATTCAAGACTCGAGGGAAATCCTTGGTATATATCCCTCAAATCTCATTTGTGAAGTGGTTATATATACTTGTTCTCATTTCTTGATATAAACAAAATTAGGTTTATAAGGAAACAGAGGCGATTATAAGGAATGCAGTCCCTACTTGTTGAGCTCCAGTTTCTGATATTTGCTTGCATTTGAAAATGTTAGTATAGAAACGCGGACCAAGAGATGATGCAAGCTGCACAGATGAAGTCAAGAGATTAAAACTACATTAGCAAAATGTTCAGAACGGACTTTAGTGTTAAGTATAAGGTAGACAACTGAGTGAAGGATGGCGCCACATGACTTTAAAATGGTTGAGAAAGCATGTCATGTCAATAAAAGAAAGAAAAATAAAATTATAGAAATAAATAATGACTCATGAACCTTGGAAAACAAGACTAAGATCTATGGTAAAAATGATAATATGAAACATGTCAGCCCCTTGTATTACCTTGTCCAAGAAAAATTGGAAGTAAATCGGTGAAAGAAGTGTTCCAAGTATAGGAATACTACTAGCAAGGATCATATTTATGCCATTAACATACCTGCAAAAAGGTGGATATGGTTATTTGTAGAAAGTGTGTAATTGATGTAAAGGAGCAAAATTTAGATTAATGCTAGCTTACTCTGATTGGTCACCAACACTTTCAAGCGTAGCCCATGGAACTCGTGTCATTGCAGACATTTCAGCATCAAACTTAGTTTCTAGGCCATGCACCAAGGTTACCAATGCTTTTGTTATAACGGCTGAAAATTCATCCTGCATGATTGCATAACTCTTGTAGAAAACGAACAGAAAAAAAATGACTTGGGTGAACTTCTTATAAAATAGCCAATACCTGCACTTCCGACATATCCACCCCATCAGCAAACTGAGTATCAATTATTTTGGATACACTTTCAGCCAGTTCACCAGACTGCAAAGAGTTAAGCATAAATTACCAAGAATGTAAAATAGTTTTCATTCTTGTACTATTGTTTATGCCTATACATAAATCACGTGAACACCAGATTCAGTGCTAATCATAAAATAATGACACCACAGTGGTTTCAGAAAGAAGACATGCCACGCCAACTAACTCAAATTTATAAGCTGATCAAGATAACAAGATTCACATGACACATTATGGCATCATACTAATGCAGTCGGTGATACATACAATAAGCAGTGCATTCATTTTTCACTCAAGTTATTATGGAGGTACGTGTGTCAGACATCTTACAATCATAGACTGTAATGTAAATCATTACATTAATCAGTGCCTTTGTTAGCTTCTACCTTTTGTAATGCAAAAAATAAGAAAATACATCAGTCAAAAAGAATCATCTAGTTCTTATTTATCCAGAGGTTCCTATCAGACAAAGTACCCCTTTCTCATAACAGCATCTTTTGTAAGTTTAAGTTGAGACGAGGCATTATAGCTTCACACGCACATAGAAATCAAGCTAACACTCACAAGTCAGAGTAGTTGCATGTCTCCGAAAAACTACTTACTGTATTATGGCAGTATTCAGCTGAGTTGACAATGTAACAAATCACCCTTTCATCTCTGTCAGACGTCTGCTTAAGCATAAAAGAAAAATAGCATCTATTCAGAATAACAAGAATTTGTGAAATTGTCATGAAGCTTAAAATTGGTCCCTTTATACCTTTATCTGTCCGTCCATACCAGTTGCTGCTGCAACAATTCCTGTACCACCTTTAGGTAGTCTTGCAAAAAGCTTTGTAGCATATGCTTTGAGAATCCTTTGAAACACCTAAACTTGGAAAGAGGCACATGTCAGATTCTGGTTAATCAAAATTATCTAATTACTCGTACTGTTTAAGTCGCAAGGAAGAAACATGCATTCTTCTTCTAATTTTTGAAGGCGGTTGAAGTAGAATAGTCTTGAAACAAAATATAATGGCCTATAATCACTATGCATCCACAATAAAGTGTTGTTTATGGATATGAAATATTATATGCATTATGTGTGTCGACACCAGTTAGGATATTAAGTGAGGAACTTCAAGAAAGTACCTTGAACAAATTAAATAATGTCTGGTTCTTTGTTAAAGCACTGCATCGCTTTAAGCTCCTCTTGATTATAAGAAACAACTGCAAGACCAAAAAGTGCAACCAAGTCAACATTATCTTTACATCATTAACGAAATAACCATAACCTAAAGAAAATTTAGCCATATAAGATTCTAAGGCATAGTTCTAAGAATTCAGTGTCCTGAAGAAAAAATGTTTTCTTGAAACAAATAAAGGATCTACAAGAATATAACAATTTGAGTATTGAACAGCATTTTATACATTCATATCACATGAATAAGTTAAAGGATGACATCAATAAAACTAAGAGTGACTGAGGCCAGTGGAAACACACACTGTCGCCAAATCAAAGGCATTTAGTCTTATTCAAGTCATTCTCATTAACTGCAACACTAAACTTCTAAAGTGGGTCAAGTGACGGTAGGAAAATAATGAACATCTAAGTGCTTACCTGCATGCTACTTGATAAAACATTATTCTGACTTCCCTCCTCAATGTCCCATGTTTCCTCCTATTGGAAAGATGAAAACAAAACCTAAATCAAAGGAGAAAAAGCACGAGAAAACTATTGAACATATGTTATAAGCAGTAATAAACCTATTCTACCTGAACAAGTTTATCCAAATTCTCCATCAGTGTCTTCTCTTCTAGTTCTGTGTAAACATTCAAGTGAGGCTCAAAGCAAGATGAAATAATTCCACGGAAGTTGAACTGCAAAATCAAACAGTACAAGTAATTCTCAGAAATTATGTCTTAGCACTAAAATACAAGAGGACCATAAGAGTAGACTATAACCGTAAACATGACGATAACTTAATCATACCATAGTAATAACCCCAAACTTTTATCCAGGATAATACAAATCAACATCTTGATATAACTTCACATGGATTGCTTACAATTATTTTCAAGATACCACTCAAGCAATCCCACTATATAAGATTCACCATTATGGTATGCTATCGGTAATGTAGACAACATGCATGAACGGCATACTAGAAAAGTCAAATCTAATTATACATCCACTCATGGCTCATTTCATATATATTATGGGGTTACTTAATATGAAAAAATATAGGCAGAAGAAAAAAATTTACCCCAGCTGCAGGCGCTGATAACTCTTTGTCCTTTTCCTGGCAAATGAAAATCAGAAGGAAAGCTTATTAACTTGATGGTATAAGGATTTTCACATTGTGATAATTTCAACCATATTAAGCCATGCGTAGTGCGTCGCATGCATACCTCTGTGCTACTTTCTTGATGTGCAGCAAGCTTTTTTTCATACTTCTTTCTAATATCTGAAGCGCTTTGACTAGTGTTTTCCCCTCTACCAATTTCTTCAATCTCATTTCCAATCTCCCTGCCTCGAGTACCACCACCAAATTTCTCCGCCAATTCATCCTCAAATTCAAGAGTTCGCTGTAGTGCCTATAGCAGCAGTCAAAGCATAAAAAACACCAACAAATGAGAAAGTTTTGAAGGCCATGAGAATGGATATAAAATGTCAACTGTAAAAAATATTTTTGTCTTATATTTATCACAACCATATCACTTACAAGAAGCCTAATATAGATGTGTCACTTGAGGTAAGGAAATGCTTAATGAGTATAGTTTCCCATATTAAGTCCAATTAGGCAGATCAAACCAAACTTGCACAGACAATCCAATCACAACCATAATTGGGTTTGGTTCAGTTTGCTCTTTCTATTGCTTTTTTTCCCTATCATAAACTTCACTGATTCATTAAAGAGAGCACCCACACAGAATAGCGACTGGAAGATCCCAAGGAGACAAGCATTGCATGATCCATATGGCTCCTAAAAAATTAAACATGCATGCACTACATCACTCATGGGTTGTTTAAAGGTTTCAACAGAAGTACCCAATATTATTAAGGACAAAACTAAACTAAGCTTTTGTACTCTGCTGATTGATTCAACATCTTTCCCGTGGTTTCTATCAAAAAGGATCTCTCACTTGTTTAATGACCCATTTCCAGTTATTTTCAAGAGGCAAAACAAATTATATCACATCTATGGACATGGAGTTGAAATTAACAAATTGTAAAGAAAAACTGAGTGCAACAAGAGACAGATGGTTGCACTTATAGCAAAGCCAAAAAGAAAGTGGATTAAAATAGTGCAAGAAGACATGATGACATAATGATATTCAATTTAAATGCCTCAAAAAAGGTTGAAATTGGATTTATCTGAACTTAGGTTGTTTGTGCAGCTTCTACAAGAATAGACAAGAACCAAACTAATCTAAGACAAATTAAAGAAACACCAAATATCACTCCTCAACTACATGTAAAAGCAATCAAACATAAAAAATTAGGAATATGGCTTACCAACAATAATGTCCCTACATCGGGCTTTTCTTTCTGATTATTATGTATATCTTCCAGCTGCTTTCTGAAAAAAGAACAATACAAAACAGTTTTAAGTTTCTTTGAATTTCTCTGGTGAAATCAGATGTTAACGAGAACCCACTATGTCCAGAGGGTCAAGTAAACGGCAAAAGGAAACGAATAAAAGTCAACCTCAAAAGTAAACTAGGTTAAGTATGTCGAAACCTTGAACATCATAAAGATGGCAATAGGAACGACAGTTTCCAAATGTTAAATGTTCTTTTTCGGTATTTTAAGAAGTTGATGGCTACATTTTATGTAAAAGAAAAACTAAGAAAATTATGCCCTCTATGAAAAAGAATTGAAGCTATCGACAGAATTTGATATCAAAGGGAAGTAGATTGTACCTTGTTTTTTTACAGAACTGAATACAGAGCCGATAAGGAACATGCCATGAAGTAGGAAAGATTTTCCAGATTTCTTCATTTGTTCTCATACGACGCTTGATCCATGCATATCTTCGTTCAGTTTTATCCAACTTAGCTAGTTCTACAAATAGAGAAAACAAGATGAAATTCAAAATTAAGGACAGATGAAATGAAGTCTTCATGCATACAGAAAGCATCTCTGCTAAGAATAACATCAAACATTTAAGACACACCAGCTCCTTCAAAGATCTGCTCATAGGAAGTAAGCTCCCTGCTGCAAAAGTTATTTACTAATTCTTCCCTCACAGATGGCTCTAAAGCATCAACAACCAAGCAAGCATCAGATAACTGCTGGAGTAAATTAGTTTCCTCCGACTCCTTTCCAGTACCTAAGCTGAGAATAAATCGCAAAAGAGAAGATACAAAGGAAACTAAGAGTCAAAGACAGCAAAAACACATCCTAACTAAGAGTCGTAGACAAACTCCTCCATATAGTCATAGACAAACTCCTCCATATAGTTCCTGCCTTAAATGAAAATTTAAGGCACACACATCCTAACAAAGCACAAAGAATATGACCAAATGCTATAATTATTAAACCCAAAACCAAGTATCAACAGCCGTTTAATGATCTATCCTTTTAATGGTCTACTAGATATTGATTTGTATATACGGCACTGCATATTATTTTAAATGCATACCTTGAGAAATCAGAAAACACGTGTGACTTTAGTATTTGTTTGATATTCTTAAATTTTTCCCTCAGCTCCGTGATTTTCGGAATGTCCCTATAGGCTTCAAAATGGCTACATAACTGGTTCACTGCCTGATACACATCACAAACTAGAATCACAATGATGAACTTTCTCAAAATTCATATAAAACTAATCTTCTAAAACTAGCAATTACTTTTCCATCATCTTTGTATAATGCAAAAGTTCAAATCAGGAAGAAAACAATTCTATTCCAAAGATACAACAAAAGCAAAATAACACAGAATGCATGCAAGCAATGCATATCATTTCTTACGAGGATCTTCCAATCGCTTAATTGAGATAGAGATAAAATTTATACTAGCAGATAAGTTACCTCCAACTGTGCCGCTGCCTCTTTATATTGCCGTTTTGAAGCCATTACTTGAAGCTGCTCAACAGCAGAGACTGCCATGTTACAAAAAAGGGTACACCCATGAGAATGTAATATAAAGGCATTCGTCATCAGTTTCTAATCAAGGTCAAACAGTTGATCTATAAATCCTGATCAATCGTCACTGTAAAAATCATAAACGAGCAACTAACCAAGCATGGTCAGGCGATGAAGAGCAGTAATTGTCGTTGTTATATGCTTCTTTGCAAAGTCTAACTTCTTAATGTCGCGACATATTTCTTGAACCATTGTCTCGCTTTGCTCTGCTTTCGTTTTAATTTCACGGATTTTATACATGAGTTCCTGCCTTAGAGCATCACAAAGTAAATAAATAAAACAAAAGAAAACAACAAACTAAAAAAATAAAAGCTAAAGAAAATCCATTTACATCAATTACAACCCTTTGGTTCTGCAAATCACAACAATGCTTATGAACAGAGTTTAGAACAGACCTCCACAGCACGCGTAGCAGCGGCAAGATCTTCTTTCGCTTTTGTCCCTGAATTGCTCTGAAAAAACACACCATTCAATCCATCAAAAACTACAAAACTAGTAAAAAACGTGCAATTGCAGCTGTGAGCTCAGAGCTCAAATGGCAAAGACAATGACCTGCTGGCGAACCGCCGCTAAAATTCCAGCATCCACACGCCGAATCTCACTGTGTATCTTTTGCATTAGCGGCTCCACACCGGATAAAGACGCCTCTGTTTGCACAATTCAAAGCATTCAAAAAGTAAGTTCAACACCTACACATTCTGCTTATACAAACACAAACAAGTACATATATACACAGAGAGAGAGAGAGGAGAGAGACCTGTGGGGAACATCTGGTTGATGTATTCCAAAGCGCTTGACTTGTCCATGGCTGCCAAATTTAAGCTCTGAGCTCGTTGTGTTGGAGTAATGGATGGCAGAAACAGTTGGAAGAAGGAGATCTGAGAATTTGGAGAGTGGATTTCCTTTCTCTTCTCTCTCTCTATCTCTCTCTCTCTCTCTCTCTCTCTCTCTCTGAGAGTTGGAGCTTTGCTTTCGATTCAGCAATGGCGGAAATATGGGTCGATCTGAGATCAACGAGATTGTTCGAACCGGGTTTCAGAGGAGCAACGAACGACTGACCCGAATGTTTTGGAGCGGGCTAGAAAGCTCGGGTTTGTATCCTACCCTATATGGGCTGGGCCTCTACTTTACCGTCCTGTGGGCCGAACAATTTTGCATGAGTTTCTTCCAGGATACGGATCATTCAATGGTCCGGCCATTGAATAGTCCTAAATTAATTTGTGGTGGGTTCCAAATGAATTTGGAATCGTTCAATAGCCGGACCATTGAATGGTCAGTACCATAGAAGCCAGACCCGTTTCTCTAACGAAATAAATTCAAGCTTGGATGCATTTGTTTGGTAAATTACTAATCAACATTTACTTTTTGACAAGGTAAAGACAGACGTGGATTAAGTTAATTGGCAATGACAGATTTGTGTCGTCTCTTCTTATGCAAAGTTTGAATTTCTTACTATAAATTAGAGTAATTTAGAATTTATATGGTCTTGTCAAAAACTAATCTAGCCTTAATTTAAGTGGAGCTTAAACTAATTTAGACTCTTCATCCTTAAACTCAAATTCTAATTTCATAAAGAAATTACTAATCAACCATTTTTTCTTATGACAAGGTCATATCTAAACCCTAATAATACGTACCACCCAAGTTTGACCTAATATTCTAAATTTCTAATCTACTCTCATTTTCTTCTTAGAGCTTAAACTCTCATTTGTTATATTCATAGAGATATCTATAAGACTAACAAGAGAAATAATAACATTTATTCTTTTGTACAATTTAGTATGGGAACTATTATTGGCACTTCAAAATTTTTATTATGCACTCATCACAAGTTATTTTTCTTTCTAAATATAAAAAGTTTAGCGTACAAAATGAGAATTTTAGATTGCCAATAACAATTCCCTTTAATATAGTTTGATTTCAAATGGGGCGTTAGTTTATGAGTCTCTTTACTTGTAAGAGAGATGTCTTAAGTTCGAATTTCGTGAATGACGAGTTCGATATCAATTTTGTGTAAATATATATTTGGGTCATGAGTTCAGCTCTCAATGAATGCAAATGTTTTGGGCGGTGATGATAAATTTAGTGAATGTAAAGAAAAAAAAATGTACATAAGGAAATCACACAATGGTGCCCAGAAGAGACTGAAATGTCTTAGTGAGTCTTCCTGGCCCTCTGAAAGGTAAACTATCGTGACTTGGGCACCAGCTGATTTTTTTTTTAAAAGAATAATAATAATATAACATTCACTTTAGACAATATTATATAATTTGTTATTACTGAGTGTTTTGTCACTAAACAAAAGATAACATTCAATAAAACTTATATGTAAGTGTGATTTGGAATGCAATCAACAATTTATAACAACAAAAAAGTAACATTTTTAATTAGGGAAATAATTTCAACACACCATATTTCACCTTCTACACACTCTCTCTAAATTTTAACAGTTGATTCTCTTTCAATTGTTTAATCTAATGAAGCGTAAAAGGTGAAAAAATGTGTGTTGAAACTCAAATTACCCTGTAATTATTTCAAACAAAAGAATAAACATTTCTAATTTAAAACTCAAGACAGGACCCATGAAAAACTATTTGATGTGTCACCCTTTTTGTCCTAAGAGCAAGTCCAGCCATGCACCAATTGCAAGGGCAAGGCTTGGCAATTGCCCTCCCAACCCAAAAACAAGCCTTCACCAGTCCAAATTGCAAAGGGCAAGAGGTGGCCCCAAGGAAGCCCAACCTCAAGTGGGAGCAGTTTGTGCTCGAGCAGGCGCCAGCGGGCTTGCTGACGTCAACGTGACGTTAGCGGCTGTTTTAATTTTTTTTAATCAGCTGCGTGCACAACACACGCGAGTGGGGGAGCGTGGCCGACAGAAAACTGTCAGTGGGACCCACGCGTGTCGGTGACGCCAGCGAGAGCCAACGGCTCTGTGACGTGGCGCATTGCTAGTCGTTGGATTTCCAACGGTAAAATTTTTTTTTTCTTACCGTTGGCCACGTGGCACAATATGGTGCGTTGGATTACTTTTTTTTATAAAAATGGCCGGCCACGATTAATCCGACCGTTAAAAATTAATTAATTTTTTTACTTTTACTTTTTATAAATACCCCCAATCATCTTCTTCATTCCTCACACTACATGATTGGTTGAGAATCTCATCAAAAATTTGCTCTGATATTTTTAATAGATAATGACACGTGTCACTACATGATTGGTTGAAAATCTCATCAAAAATCTGTTCAATTATTTTTTAAAAGATAATGACACGTGTCGTGACGAGAGTGGTTGAAAATGTCATCGAAAATATCTGGAGATAATCACAAGCTCCAGAGAAGGCCAACAAAGCATAAAAAAATAATTTAAAAATAATTTTTCCTTGCTCTTGCTCAACGGATGGAGTTGCACAAAGGCAAATACTGTTTTCCAAGGGCAATCACTTGTCCTTGCCCTTGCCCTTCATGAACGGGTGGAAGTGCTCTAACAAGTTAAATTAAAGCAGCTAATCATGCTTAATTAATCAACTAAACAAATGAAGTAGTAAAGTAAAGCAGAAGCAAAGGTAAAGTCAGAAAGGAGAATCCACCAGCATTGAGCACACAAATCAAGTTGGCGGGGGATTATATAAACAAAAACCATTTAAAAAATCCCAAATCCGAAAAGAACAAAATCCGACTTAATATTTGATCATTTTGATTCATTCATGTCTCGTCCGACCACAATTTGTTGTGTCCATCATTGCCACTGTTTTCTGTGTTTTCCAATTCATGCTTAGTTTTGGCGACCGTCAGCTGGAAGCAGACTGTCGGAACTCACTCACTGTTCGAAATTAGGGTTTTTTTGGTGTAAATTTTGGGAAAGTTTCTGGTTATGACGGAGAATTCAGCTTCTGAGCTTCAGCAGGGTGAGGAATCGACTTCGGAGAGCTCATCTGATCAGCACCAGGTGATTTTTTTTCAATTTTCAGGTCCCAGATTTACTTTTTAGTAATTTCAGAAGTAAAGATTTGATTTTTCTGTTTGTTTCCTGCATTTTCTCGGTTACCAATAAAAAAGTGTTAGTATTTTGCTTTTGTTTAGTTGCTCTGAATTGGAAAATGATAACTTCAAAAGGGTTTCTCTCAAAAGCTGATTTTTGGTTATTTAATGCTTAAATTAGTTTCTATGACTTCAATTAGTGAAAAGCAGTTTGAGTTGTATGCACAAATTGCATTGCTTTTGAGTTTTTCGCACGTCAGACTTCGGTTTCTTGACAGTTCAGATGTGGATATAATCATATTAAGTTTTTAATTTTATTTGTTGTCCATGTATTTACTTGTACTGAAGTGCTTGGACACCACAACATTTTCCGATTTTCGATCTCATTGTTGAATTACTTACCGATGGAATGGTTTGATGGTTTTGCAGATTCATGATCAAAAGTTAAAGAATGAAGAAACCTTGCTGACTCAACAGTCTAGACGACCAAACCTTTCCTCATTGCAAATACCGGCAAGGACACTGGAAAGTAGTTTGTCTGCTTTTACGAGAATTGATATTCCCTTGGCCCCAAGTCCAAGTTCTAGTAGAGTTGGACTGCCGCCTAGGCCACATTCAGCTAAGATCAAATCAACCGTGAAAAATCTGTTTCCTCAAAAAAGCTTTAGGGTGAAAAATTTGCCCCTGGATGGTGAGAAGACCATTCTCATTGACACACCCCCGTCAGATAGTCCTTTGGAAAAGCCTTCTACTTCGCGGTCTTTCTCGCTTAATAAGGTTTTCTTCTCTACATCAATGAAAGGGACGCATTCTTTACCAGTTACACCAAGTGCAAATCTGGGTTCCGAGACTGGGCAGGGAAGACATATGGAGAGTCATTCTGATTATCCTGTAAGTGATTCTAATTTACCATTTTCATGTACCAGTGCCAGTTTAGAAACTCTCGTGTCACACTAAAAATGATATTTGTTTCAGAGAATTGAGGGTAAGCATCATATGTCCCGCTCATTCTCAGTTCCAGTAAATATTACAACCAGAAGTTTAAGGCGGATGGATTCTGGAGGCATGATCCGTGTAATTTCAGCAACTCCACGTTGTTCAGCAGTTGAAGGTGCCTCACCAAATGCTGACCCAGCACTAGAAAACGGTAAATGCTACCTCTTGTCATGAATAGATTCAATAGAATTTCAAAATTTTTGCCTGTAGGAGATTGAGCATATATGGTTAATACACTTTTGTAGGAGTTTTATATGCACTAATCATGCCAGTAGGAAGAATGAGCATATTCGCAAACCTCTCCTACAGGCACGATTACTGCATATATTACTCCTACGGCCACGGGTGTCAAAGTTTTGGCTAGTTAGAGAATGAGAATATTCACAAACCTCTCCTACAAGTAACTCCGGAAGTATAGTACATATAATACTCCTATAGACGTTTAGTAGTGCTACGTTGGTTGCAGATAGATTTGATTTCATATCTTTTTGTTCATCTGTTGATTTTTGTTCATTAACTTGCAACTGGGAATGTCATTTATAGTTTTAAAATAAGAAAAATTGAAAGCCGAGTCTTTCAAACTTGCTTGTTTGAAGTATTTAGCCATTTACTTTTATCAAATGCTTACAGATTTATTAATTTGTTTCTTCCACTTTGAGTGCTCCTTAATTTTTTGTATTACCGAACAGATATATCTGTAACTAATGAATGATAACTTGCCAATTTCAGCTACTGAAGATTCAGGTGAAGATATTCCTGAAGAAGAAGCAGTTTGCAGGATTTGTTTGGTGGAGCTCGCGGAAGGTGGTGATTCTCTCAAAATGGAGTGCTGTTGCAAAGGCGAGCTGGCACTTGCTCACAAAGATTGTGCAGTAAAGTGGTTTAGCATTAAAGGGAACAAGACCTGCGATGTCTGCAAGCAGGATGTCCGAAACTTACCTGTAACACTACTCAAAATACACAATCCTCAAACTGTTATCAGACGACCACCAACAATAATGGAGCAGAGGGAAGTTCCTCGTTACAGGCAAGTCCCAACTTTTCCGATGTTCATAATGATCCCAGATTCCCAGCATGACATCGTAGTTATGACTCATTGTAAAGAGCCCTAAGGTCCCTGTTTTCAATTTTAGAAGAAATGCTTGTGGTCTATTTGCCTGCATAATGTTTCGACGCTCGGTTAATTGCATAGAAAAAAACATGAGAAAAAAATTTCTCCATCATGTCACTCAGCATATTTTCAAGAAATGTCTGGTATCATGCCCTCTGTTGAGACTTGAGATATTACCATTTGAATTTGATTTTGGATTTTGCCTCGTTGCATGCGTGACAGGGTCTGGCAGGACATACCAGTTCTTGTCCTGGTCAGCATGCTTGTGTATTTCTGCTTTTTGGAGCAACTTCTGGTATGTTTTATGGTTCTTTACAATAAACTCAAGCTCTTCACTATATGGAATCATAGCTTGGGTAGCAAGCTCACACTTTCTGTTGAGATTCGAGATTTAACCAACACAACTTATGGGATTGGGAGACAGCATGACAGTGCTTTTAGAAAATTGTCATAACCTCAAGAATTTACCAGTTGCAGTCTCTACATCTTGTTTAAACATTTGTATGAACATTTTGTTCTTGTTTTGCTTTAGAATCATTTTTTCAGTGACATTTTCTTTTTCATTCCAAACAGGTATCTGACTTGGGTCCTCGCGCTCTTGCCATTTCTTTACCTTTCTCTTGTGTTTTAGGTCTCCTTTCATCCATGATTGCTTCCACAATGGGTGAGTTCCCCAACGCGTCTGTGAAGTTATTAATTTTAGCCTTTTCTTACTGTTTTTGTTGTTTCTATTTGATAAGAAATAGACGCTTTGTCATATTAAATTTCAATCAGGGAATATTTAATTGCACCCTTTTAAGAACGGAGTTGTACACATCTCTTGCAAACTTGAATTTTATATTGTCATCTGCTAGGGCCCGGAAAATGTACTAATCTCTCTGAGTAGAGGCAAGATTTGGCTCTGCAGGCACAATTCTAGAAAGTTAAAGGGAAACAAAATGGAACATCAAATCTTAGAAACATAAAAGTACACTGGATGAAAAGTACCCGAGGAATTATTTTCTAAAACGGCATTTTTTTTTTCAATGTTACTTACTTGAAATATGGTACCTGATTATGCATGATGGTGGCAGTGAGCAGGAGCTACATATGGGCTTATGCCTCCTTCCAGTTTGCCATCGTGATCCTCTTTGCTCACATATTTTATACCGTAGTAAGCAGAACCAATTTCTTTCACTAATTAATACACCCTGCGTTCTTTTCCATTTTCTTCGTATTCTATTGGTCTCTGATGCAGCTTCTCATGTTCACTAACCGCGCAGCTTAATGTAAATCCAATTCTCTCGGTCCTACTTTCCTCATTCACCGGCTTTGGGATTGCAATCAGCACGAATTCCCTTCTGGTGGAGTATCTTAGATGGAAAACCAGCAGACAACTGCAATCTTCCCATCAACATGCTAGCAGTGCACTCCATCAGCATGAACTACAACTGCAGCAGCACCGGCAACAGCACCAGCAGTGGCAGCAGCAAGAAGAGCAATATCAACGCCAATTCCAGCAACAACGACGGCAACAATTGATGGAAGATTCACATAATCAGTACCAGCAACTACAACGACAGCTGCAGCTGCAAGAAGAAGAGCATCATCGACACCAACTAGAGCAACAGCAGCGACGGTTGGGTGAAGATCCAAATGCTGATGGTTCCAGGCAGCTAGAAGTTAGACAGGGAACATAATTCATAAAGATTGAGCAATTTTGGTTTCTTTGATAGGTAAATTCGAGCTCTGTAGACCGAAGATCTTTCATCTTTGCCCATGCATATTAAACATTTAATCGTTTTCTAACAATGGGAAAGGCGACTTTCTACTTTCCTTGTTCATATTGGAGTTGGTGCGGCCATGTGAAATCTGTATTTTCGAGTGATTTAGAATAACTGCTTGCTTTATTTTAACTTGCAGATTAAAAGGTTTTACGAGAAAAACTGGTCGATCAGGAATCAGAAACGCAAATGGCGAGTAACTTAACAAAAGTCATGCTGTAGAAATACCCAGATTCTTAGACAAGGCTGACCGGATGGTACGTTGTATTCATGCATTTACGAACATTTTTGTAAGCGAAAACATCTCGGGCACGACGAGGTACTCCCTGCCAATGAGAAAGTGAAATGCCCCGTCGTGATGGACCGTTTAATCTTGACAGTTACGATCAGAAATTTCAGAATTTTAAAAAACGAAACAAATTTTCTTACCAAGCCCGAGTTTTTCTGAGAGTTTTGATCTGATAATTTGTTGCGTTTGTTGCCTCTGTCCTTTTAAGGAACGAAGCTTTCTTGTAAGAGTTTTGCAAAGTCTGTACCCCTTGCGCATGCAGTCTACACTTTTGCAGTTGTTTCACTTAGTCCTCCAAATTATTTTTCGTGCCAAGTTGGTCTCAAAATTTTTAGTGTGTACTAACGAGGACAACAATGACGCTTGTTACAAAAGTTTGAACATTGACCTATCAGTTTGAACATTCTTCAAAACGAGTAACCGACTTTTATGGTCATCGATACCGGTAACGACGGCAACTCATCACACATCACTGCCCTCAATGGTTAGCACAATTCAATTGAAGATAATTCCTAGAGTGCCAGATTTTGATAACTGGAAAGATGAAAAAAAATTAACAGAAAATTCATAGCACGAGCTTTGAACTGCTCAAAACATAACTCTCCAAAATTTGAACAGTGCCTAAATCGAAACTAAGTAAATTGAATGAATCTGTAAGGAATCCTGCGTATACCAATTAAGCTACAACAACCTTGAGTTTTCCCCCAGCAGATCGAAAACCATAACAATAACATGTATAAATGAGATGCCAATGTAATTTCACATACTGGTCATCACAAGATCGAGGGGGAGCAAACAAGTGAGTTACATGAGCAGTAATGCACAATTCAGCTCTCGCCTCCACGTTTTACATCCAAGGTCACTTTGCTAACTGGGAAACATTATGACCTTGCTAGCGTCAAGAGTCCATCTGGGGATGCGCTTGAGCACATTGTATTAGCAGACTCCCGGAGTTTATCGCAGTACACTTCTAGCATTTGGTTTGGCCGTCAATGCTTCAAGAAACCTGTACATCCATCGATCTAGCATTCCTGATCCAAGAGAAGAAATAACACAGTTAAACGGAATGAGTAATTAATGAAAAAGAGACCCTCTCATCTGCAACACAAATATGGTAAGAATGGAAGCTTCAACTTTGGTGGCCAAGACTCTAATATGGAGACACATCAGCTAGTTGGAACTTCAATAAGTGGAAACAGAAAGTTCCAAATCCACGATATATTTTGATAATGCTGAAAGAAATCATACAGAGCACAAACCTGTCAAAGCAAAGGTACCACCCAATACAGCACAAAGCCGAGTGATGAAATGGAGAAAACTGCGGCGTTCTTCTTTGATAGTTACAGTAATTGGTGAGAGATCATACAAGAAGTATACAGCTGGATACAAACAAACAAACAGGGCCGATAATTAACACCAAGAGGCAAGAACCCAATAAAAGGGACAGACAAATAAATTTCTCATAAACCAACCTGGCCATGTCCTATCAAACTGTTTCATGGGAGAAAAATATTCTGTGACGGAGAACTGATTGGTTGGCAAAACTTCTTTTGAGATATACCTATATTCAGTTGGAACAATCTGCACCGTAACGAAAAGATACATTTTCAGAATTGATCATGGTTGCTAAGTTGTCCATGAAAGCCCTTTATAAAGAATGTATGTAAAAGAGTATATCTAACAACAAGGTTGGGCCTGCTGATGTCCCATGCAAATTATCTAATTGGTCATGTTCTGAACATTAACGTAGAACAATTCCTTTAGTTTTTCTGTTCCTAGCAATTGGATCAGTTCATTTGTATTTGAAAACAATAGTTTGGAGACAGATACTTAATATTCCTAAAAAGGAATCCTCTTCATGTTCACAACTTATGGCGCTGAACTGATATCAAAACTCCATTATACTTTGAAAAGGAACGAATTTGAAAAGGAACGAACAATATTAAAATCCAAACAAAACAACTAATATTTGGTTGGTAGTGACATCACCACACATGGTTGATTGACTTTTTTATTCTAAGGGCAAACGGTATGCATGCCATGCCTCCAAGTCCAAGATGTTGAGGCAGAAGAACTGGCAGCATACAGCCCAGGGAAGTGTATAACTTTCTAATAAACCTTAGGTATATTTATTTTGATAAAATCAATGCAGGTATCCATTTCTGAACAAAGACATATAACTATTAATTCGAGAAAAAGGTAATGAATACCATTACTCAAGGTATTTCGGCTTTAGTAATATAAAGTATTGCAGACCACTAAATGAAAGAAACAGTATAAATTCTTTATTGGAAAGACAAGTTCCTTGGCTAGGAGTATGCCTTTTTGGATGCAAGTGTATTCCTAGCAGGGAAACTTTCTTGCTTTGAATCTCTCCTATCTGAGTTAAAATATGGAGCAACTACTTGATTTTCCACAAGTAACAGAAAGTAAAAAAATAAATTTAAAGTTCATTTAAAGGCTTAGACTCAAGCGAGAATTCCTGCACAGACATGCATGAAATATGCCAGTGTATATTGCAGATTCCTGAGATTTATATCTACCAAAGGGCTGTACATTAATCCAGACGAAGTTCACGTAATCAAACCTTTATATAATATTTGAATGTGCCGCTTGTGTCATGCAAAATACGGTCTGTCCCATCAAGTGGGTTGTGAATTCCTGGATATTTTGGGCCAAACGACAAGTCATGAATGATGTGGCTTACATTTACATTTTTAGATCCTTCAAAAATCTGCAAAGAAATAGTAAGATATGGAAAAGTTAGTTGGAAGCTGTAATAATATGCTAAGTGAAAAAAAGCTAGTTGACACAAGACTGATCCACAAAGCACCCCCTTGATACGACAAGTGGGACAGGGATCAGTTTACTCAAGCGCCTTCAATCCCCATATCATTTCCACACCCACAAGGTTGAGAAAAGATTGAAGATATCTAAAAGGATTTAAACAAGAGTTTATCAACAGTTCCAAATGCCAAAAACCAAATTTTATCAGAATTTTCATTCAGGGGCCTATAATTTAGATCCCCCATAAGTACTTCAGATCAGGCACTGAACTTTGCATGTTCTAGAACACATGGAATTCTTTCGCCACAAAATGGAAAGAAATTGGAGGGAGAAGGAAACAAGCATTTAAGGCAAACTAACCATTTGTGCAACGAAAATGTTTAGCCCATGAACTGAAATATGAAAGTTTCCAGCAACCCTTTGGACATCTAAAACACCAAAAACCTGCAGCAAAATTTTATATCAATATGTGAAAAAATGTGGTTCATTAACATAAAAATAGAGATCTCTGTAATGATATACCCGGCATCCTTCTTCATTTGCTATTGCATGCTTCACCCTCTTAATGAGATCTTCTGCTGCTTGATCAAAAGCTCCTTGTAAATGAATTTCCTGGTCCTTATCATCGTGATGATCTTTGCCATCATCTGATCAAGGTTCTTTATCAGAAAAAGAAAATCTGAAAGCAAGAAATACATCCAAAACAAAAATATGATATGTATGCAACAAGGACATTACCATGCTTGTGAGAATGCTCCTTTTCCACAAGGTCAGACAAATATTCAGTGCCGATGATGTGGCCATGACTGTTCAGGCGAAGCTGCAGCCACTCTAAACTGGTTAGGAGAATAACTATGAGAGAAATGAAGAAGGGATACAGATCACACACAACTAAATCTAACTGAATGCATGCATGGGAAAGAGGCAGTCTAACATTATAACAAAAATTTAATTAGATGTGCATGGATCAAAGGAAAAACAAAAATAGTCTTCACTACCAACTTCTCAAAAAACCTAAAACCTCTGATCGCCCAGCAAAAAGAACCACTAGAAAAGCTTGACAAAACACTACGTAGAAGGAGATCCAAAGAATCCGCTGTAAAGCGTGCAGGTAAAAACATATTATGTTCGCTTGAATCAAAATCTCATACTTAATTCAACAGTTAAATTGGTACCTATTAAAAGGTATGCATCGTGTATCACATAAATGTAAAGACAACACTTAGTTGCCAAAACCTTTATAGCACATTCTTCAGAGCTTTTAACAGATAAAACACTTTTTCTACACAAGTACACGAATGTAGTTCTTTACGGTTTGACATGCAACACCTTAGTAATTTGTACACCATTTTCAATAAAACGAGGGTTGTAAGTATCAACAAAGTGTCTTACTTTCCATATGTTTGTGTCAAGATCCACTTCATGCTTGCCTGACATATCAATTGCATCTACACTTAAAACTGCAAACAAAAGTTGAAAACCATGCGTTATCGTCACAAAAACTACCCAACAATAAACAGCAAGAGAAGGAAACATCCTAACCATCACAAGGTAAAGCTGGAAATGTCATATTTATGTGAATCGGAAGAGTCTCTCCGCGCTTCAAGTCTACAGACATCTGCCGAAAACACAACCATTTTCAATTAAACAACTTATGATCTCATGAAATCCATTCCATGCTATGTTTCAATTAATCACCCACTTCTTCAATTTAACAAAATCAACACACAAACAAAAAGGCAATGCATTCGAATTTTGAACCTGATGGACGGTATATGTGGTGAGATAATATCTCAGCTCGTGCACAAACAATGTTGCCATTATAAGCAGCCCAACAACAGAAACTACAAATTAAAAAAAAAGGCAATAAATTTCCAATCCAAAACACAATTCACAAAAAACCCAACTATCCAAAACACAATTCACAAAAAAAACACCAAAAATCTCAAAAATTACCGAGTGCCCCGGATTGTGTTTTCTGCAGCAAGTGCTCCTCCGCCCGAGGAAACGCATCCAGGCTCTTTAACGCTTGTTTCACCCCCATTTTTTACCGCGATTTTTCACCAATAACACCCGACAAATTTACCCGAATCCTGCACCATTTTCACAAATTTCAACTTTTGAAGCATAAAAATTAATCTGATTCAATCATTCCGACCAAATCAAAATCATGGTGCTTTTAGAGAGAGAGAGAGAGAGAGAGAGAGAGAGAGAGAGAATCGGAATGATTGGAATTGAAGAGGGAGGGAGGCGTACCAGTTGATTTTTTTGAACGAATCGCCAAAAAAAAGAGAGAATTTTGCGTTCCGGAAGACCGAAGACCGAAGTCGGAGAATTTTAGCTGCTGGACTCCGCCGGTTTTATATTTCGGAGTTGTGTTATGGTGCACGCGCGTCTAACTTGGTCTTCTCCTGAGCCCGCGCCTCCTCTTTTACTATTTTCCTTTCTTCAAGATTAAAGGGTCAATTTTTTTTTATTTCGGTCCATTATTTTTTTTTTATAAATATTTTGGTCCATTAAATAAGAAATTTTTTTGAGAGTGTTTCATGGATTAAGCCCCAGTTTGGGATGGCTTAAATTATTTTAAAAACAACGGGTCTACCATGCTTCTCAAAACAACGCTTATTTTCAAAGAGGTGGAGTGAATAGTAGCATTTAATGAACTTTGTAAAATGCAATAATACCCTCACATCTTTTACAAAAAGACAATTTTTACCCCCTTTCCACTGTACAATCCACCTCCACTAGTTCACTGTATCAAAAACAACCTTCCTCCACCCTCAACCACCACACCACGGCGACCCCCAACCACCCATCCACTCTCTGAAGACACATTGTCCAATAGGGCCAATCATTGTTTATCTACTGTAGATTGCACTAATGAAACGATGATGATGGGTTGTGTATAATACGGTGGACCTATGGAGGTCGTTATGAAGCCACAGTGGACCGGTGGTGGTGGATCTAACGGCAAAATGGCAGAGTGACAGACGACAGAGGGCGGAGTGACGGAGCGATGAGATTCCCCTTACTTTGAGAGAGAGAGAGAGTCGAACGAAAAAATGGATAGAGAGATGAGTTACTGAAAAAACAAAGAAAATTGGGGAAATGAATAGAGAGAAAGCCTGGGTGGCTCCAGAAAATTCTGGGTATTTTTTTTTCTTGACTAGCAAAAATTTAATTCGTGTTGGAGATGCTTAAAGAATTTAGTATAATTTAAAGGGAAAGTTTAGTTTCATATCCCTTTTAGTCATTATACACACTCAAAGTATTTTTACATAAAAATTTACCAAACATTTTGACACTATTTTTTTGGTTAAAAACACTTTTACAATTATAGTTTACCAAACACTTTAACTGCTTTATTTCACAGTTGTTTATTCTCACAGCACAGTAAAAGCAACACTGTAACTACTTTATTTAACTCAATAATAAATTGAACATTATAATTTGAAAGAGAACAAACTGTTGTAGATAATATTAACATGTGATAAATGTGATTGTGTAAATTCTAGGTAGATATGGATTGGAATATTCTCATCATCTTAAAATCCTTGTTCCATTATGATTGTACTTGTTTCACTATAAATAATGGCACCAGTCTGAGGGAAATAACACACAATAATTTCCCTCATCCCTATTTTTCTGTATTCTCTCTGTGCCGCCGGGCATCCTTCTCCCTGTTCTTAACCCTTCAATAAAATAGGTCACAAAACGTTATCAGCACGCTCCTAACGCTACACTACGGAATCTGAAGGGCGTTCCTTTGCAAACAAATTGTTCCACCATCATCATCAGTAATCCAAGTACTTCTAAAACACGGTCTCAATGTCGATATTTTTTTCAGCCTTAATTGCATAAACCTTCACCATGATGCATGAACTCAATTTTCTGCTTTTTAACGAGTTATAATCTTCTACAAATATTGTGTTCGTATTAAATTTAATATGTCTGCTATATATTAAGTGAATTGATGATTGTGTGAATGAAGAAAAAATTAGGGTTTTTTTTTCTAAAAAAAAATTCGTATTTTTTGAAAAAAAAAACCTTAAAGCTGAGCCGCACCATGCTCTAGCTAAGCCACCCCACTCGAGGCCTTTGGGCCTCTAGCTTGTCTCGGCCCACTTGCAACCTCTCGGCCCGTTTCCCAAACCAGCCTTGCTTGGGCTTGGTTTCTCCCTTCCTTCTTTTGTAGCCCAGTGGACTTTAACCACTGCTACTCCAGCCCCTATTGGGCTCGGACCTGCAACCCGCACCCCCTAGCTAGCCTGCAACCCAGCTATTTATTATTTGAGCCTGTAGCTCCAAACCCGGTCCACCCAAATTATTTAGGCCATGATTTTCACATCCCGTAGGCCCTGTAGACTTACATTCATCCATCTGTTTCTGCTATATATGTTTATTTTTGTTCTATATATTGTGTTTGCTTGCAGGTATTCATGAGCTTAAAGTTCATAAATTCAAACCTGAAGTTTCGAATAAGTGTCATGAAACTCGAAGTTTCCTTAAAAATTAAATACCCATGAAACCCGTAGTTTTCATGAAAATTTAAATCAAAACATGTCTAATAGAACCTGAATGTTCTACTCCATGTCTATGAACCATTTTTCATAGTACTGACCGCAATCTTGTTCGTTTCGTTATAGCTAAATGTCGAATTTGAACAAACTCAACTTTATCGCTTTGGAAGTCTCTGGAATGAATTACCTCAAGTGGGTACAAGATATAAAGCTTCACCTCACTGCAAAGAGTCTTAGGGCTACCATTGAAGCTGAGACGGATAACCTGGTTGGCAAAGCTGACAAAGCAACGGCCATGATCTTCATCCGAAGACATATGCACGATGCACTGCAGACCGAGTACCTCACTGAAGAAGATCCAAGAGCTTTATGGGTCGCTCTAGAAGAGCGCTTTGATAATCAAAGAGATATTTCCTTGCTTGAAGCAAGACACGACTGGCAGCATTTATGCTTCCAAGACTTTAAGTCTGTGAATGAGTACAACTCTGAAGTTTGTAGAATCCGATCACTTCTCAAGTTTTGCAAAAGAAAACTTAACTGAACAGGATCTCCTAGAGAATACCTATTCAATTTTCCATGCCACTAATATTGTCCTGCTGCAACAATATAGGGCACATTAATTCACCAAATTCTTGAATTTGATCTCTGTCTTACTACTTGTTGAAAATCAAAACCAGTTGTTGATGAAAAATCATCAAGTTAGACCTACTGGCTCGACCGTTGCGCCTGAAGCACACTCTAGAGCAAATCGAGGCCAAAACCGACGCCAGAGGCGTGGTGGGAAAGGCAAGGGTTCTAACCCTAAGCAACAAACCCAAGATTGACAGAGTGTAGGTCCATCCAAGGGAGGAAATAACGTCCCGAAGCGCAACAATTTAGCTCCCAAAGCCTTAAACTTCAAGACTAAGAGCAAGGCAACCAAATAGACGAGTCTGTGTTACCGATGTGGTTCTCAAGACCATTGGTCCCACACTTGCCGAGCTTCAGCTAACGTTGTTGCTGAGTATCATTCAAGTCGTAAAGTCGTAGAGACTAATCTTGCTCAAGTGAAGAATCCCAAAGATACTACCTTGGAGATTTCTAATTTTCAAGAAGCATCTACTCCGATGGAAGATTAGATTTTAGACATGGGCCTATATGTTGGCCGAATTTCACCACTAGTGGCTAAAAACCACTAAGTGGCTGAACCCCCTATCTTTTGGTTTAAGTTTTGAACAATTTTTCTTTTTTGTTTAGATGATTTGTTTGGTATTTGTTTTAAGTTTTTGGATATTATTTTATGGATATTATTTCTCGAATGATTAATTGAATGAATGAACTTTTAATTTCCTTATACATGCGACCAATTCAATTAATTTATTTCTAGGTATGTCTTGTGGGGAAGTTAGTTGTCTGGCAGATAGTGCAACCACGCACACCATTTTACGTGAACACATCTATTTTACTTACCTCATACCTAAAATATCACCTCTGACAACTCTTTCAGGCTCATCCAACATGATTGAAGGGTATGACACTGTCAGCTTAATGTTGTCCAATGGTACTAAATTAACCATTAAAGAGGCACTTTACTCACCCTGTTCCGGAAGAATGTTGTTGAACTTTAAAGATAATCGAGATAATAATTACCACGCTGAAACTTCTGAAGAAAATGGAGTTGAATTCCTTTGCATCACTTTCTATGAATATAGCCAGAAGTGTATTCATAAGAAGATGGAGCACCTTCCAAATGGCTTGTATATTACAATCATTCACTCCGTTGAGGTCCACCATGTGGTCAGCCCTAGTAGTGGGCATGCAATGGAAAATTTGCTTTGGCATGACCGTTTGGGACACCGTGGACGAATTATGATGCGCCGTATCCTCAGTACTTCACACGGGCATCCTCTTACCCTCAGTAAGGACTTCGTTCTTCACACTTTTCCATGCCAAGCATGCTCTCTGGGTAAGCTAATCACTCACCTATCCATGCACAAGATCCAAAAGGATCCTCCCAAATTTCTTTAAAGGATTCAAGAGGACATTTGTGGACCTATTCAACCATCTTGGGGACCATATAGACACTTTATGGTATTGGTTGATGCTTTCACACGTTGGTCAACCGTGTGCCTTTTGTCCACTAGTAACACTGCATTCTCCAAACTCCTAGCTCAAATTATTTAGCTAAGAGCTCACCACCCTGATTATCCGATTAAGTCGATTCGACTGGATAATGCTGGGGAATTTACATCAAAAACTTTCGATGACTATTGCATGTATATTGAGATTGATGTTGAACATCATGTACCCCATGTTCACACCCAAAACGGCCTAGCATGAGCGTTCATTAAGCACCTTCAAATGATCACTCGGACTTTGGTAATGCGAACCAAACTTCCAATATCTACTTGGGGCCATGTAATACTTTATGCAACAATGTTGGGCCTCCTGAGACCCGTCATGACCCAACCTTATTCGGCGCTACAGTTGGTGACTGGATATGAGCTCGACATCTCGCATTTGCGCATTTTTAGTTGTGCGGTCTATGTGCCAATTGCGCCACCCTTACGTACGAAAATGGGTCATAAGCCAAGATTGGGAATCTATGTCGGTTATGATTCTCCTTTGATCATTCGTTACTTAGAACTTTTGACAGGTGATCTCTTTCCCACTCGCTTTGTGGATTGTCACTTTAATGAGACAGTCTTCCCGACATTAAAAGGAGATAAGAACATAGTTGTTCTTGAAGAACGCCGCGAATTGTCGTGGTCTAATTACACTATGTCTCATTTAGATCCCCGCACTGCTCAGTCTGAAACAAAGGTGCAACGTAATTTAGATCTACAGAGCATTGCTCAAAGCATGCCGGATCCGTTTACGGATCTAGCGAAAGTGACGAGATCACATATACCAGCTGCAAACGTGCCTGCAAAGATAGATGTACCAAATTTACGTCGAACCATCGCCTTTGAAGGACGAAACACCTCCGAAGAACGTTTGGTCGCACCTAATGTTCAGCCCGGTACCTTGGCAGCTATCCAATCATCTGCTCCTACCATGAAGCGTGGCAGATATGTTGGTTCAAAGGATTCACAACCCCGGAAGAGGAAACCCACGACACCAACTAGTGAGCTTAGTTCGAATCATACCATCGCCAAGTCATCATTTCCAACGCATGAGGTTATTCTAGATTACGGTAGTGTCCTTGAAGAGACCAATCCGCCTCCTGAGAATCGTGAGATTTTGGTCCATTATGCTAGCTTGGATGTACTTTGGAATAAGAATGAGATGATAGTCAACGATGCATTCGCATATGCAGTAGCTACTGATGTCATGTTGAGCGACGACATTGAACCACGTTCCATTAATGAATGTCGACATAGAACCGATTGGTCAAACTGGAAACAAGTAATCCGGGTCAAACTTGATTCACTTGGGAAACTTAAAGTGTTTGGGCCTGTAGTTTCTACACCTCCACATGTGAAGCTCGTTGGCTATAAGTGGGTTTTTGTAAGGAAGCGTAATGAGAAGAATGAAATAGTGTGATACAAAGCACGCCTTGTGGCGCAAGGTTTCTCTCAACACCCTGGGATTGATTACGAAGAGACTTATTCCCTCGTAATAGACGTTATAACGTTCCGCTGCCTTATCAGTTTGGTAGTTTCTGAAAAACTGAATATGCAGCTTATGAACGTGGTAACTGCGTATCTCTATGGAGATATTGATACAGAAATATATATGAAAGTTCCCGAATGACTTACATTGACTGGATCAAATAGATCTAGACCATGGAACACTCTATCAATTAGATTGAGGCGTTCACTCTACGGATTGAAGCAATCCGGATGGATGTGGTATAACCGTCTGAGTGAGTATTTGATTAGTCAGGGATATGTGAATAATGAATTATGCCCATGTGTGTTTATTAAGAAGTCACATTTTGGATTTGCGATAGTTGCAGTTTATGTCGATGACATGAATCTCATTAGGACTCCCGAAGAGCTTGAGAAAACTGTCTCGCACCTGAAGTAGGAATTTGAGATGAAAGATCTTGGGAAAACTCGATATTACCTCGGCCTGGAGATTGAGCATTGTTCGATTGGTATTATGATTCACCAATCAAACTACACTCAGAAGGTGTTACGTCGTTTTAATGAGGATAAAGGGAAACCTTTGAGTACTCATATGGTCGTCTGAACGCTAGATGCAAAACGAGACCCTTTCTATCCTAAAGACAATGAGAAAGAGATTTTGGAGCCTGAGGTTCCATATCTGAGTGCAATTGGCGCTTTATTATACTTAACTCAGTGCACTAGACCGGACATCTCCTTTTCTGTTAATCTTCTTGCAAGATATAGCAATGCGCCTACACATAGACACTGGAATGGTGTTAAAGACATCCTTTGTTACCTTAATGGTACTTTGGATTTGGATTTATTCTATCCCTATGCATCTCAGAATAAATCACACCCCCTTGGTCTTCAGAATGATGCTTGCCTTGTTGGTTATGCTGACGCAGGTTACTTATCTGACCCGCACAAGGCACGTTCTCAAACGGGTTATGTCTTTACCGTTGGAGACACTGCAATATCTTAGAGGTCAACCAAACAGACCTTAGTTGATGCCTCTTTGAACCATGCTGAGATTCTCTCCATCCACGAAGCTACTCGTGAATGTTTTTGGCTGAAAGCTGTTGTTGAGCATATTCGAAGCAACTGCGAACTTTCTTCCGTCTTTGATGTCCCAACAACGATCTTTGAAGATAATGCCTCCTGTATTGACCAGAAATGATATATCAAAGGAGACAACACCAAGCCTATTGCGCCGAAGTTCTTCTTCTCACATCAACAGCAAGAGCATCAGAAGATTGAAGTCAAGCAAATCCGCTCCCAAGACAACCTTGCCGACCTTTTCACTAAGTCACTGTCGAAGTCTACTTTTCAGAAGCTTGTTCAAGGAATTGGTATGCGCAAATTGTCTGATTTGCAACATTGTTAATTTCTCATTTGGAATTTTGTCAAACTTAGGGGGAGTATCATGAAGTATATTCGCTTGACCTTAATGTACTATTTTTCCCTACAATCAGGATTATTTTTTCCCATTGGATTTTTGTTGCCTGACTAGGTTTTAATAAGGCACCCATTCTGGGCTGGTCATACCCTTGTGTGCATCATACTGACATCCGGTAGATGTTTAGTATTGACATTGCATTAACTCACTTTTTCTCCTTAGACTATGGATTTTGTCCCTCCTTGGGTTTTACCATAGCCAGGTTTTGTGAGATTTACTTCTTTATGCAAGTTCCATATTTAAGACTAGCGTGTTCTCTATCGTGCCTACGAGACGACTTCATCAACTATCTCTACATCATCTTGAAGATCTGATGCGATATATACTTGAGTATTTGCACACTCAAGGGGGAGTGTTGTAGATAATATTAACATGTGATAAATGTGATTGTGTAAATCCTAGGTAGATATGGATTGAGATATTCTCATCATCCTAAATTCTTGTTCCATTATGATTGTACTTGTTTTACTATAAATAAAGACACCAATATGAGGGAAATAGCACACCATAATTTCTCTCATCCTTATTTCTCTCTATTCTCTCTGTTGCTGGCCATCCTTCTCCCTGTTTCTTAACTCTTCAATAAAATAGGCCACAACACAAACTAAAATATTAGTGTTTAGTAGTTTTATGTTATCTTTTAATTGGGCCAAATCAAAAACTGAATATATAAAGTGAGGAAAATAATATATTTTTTCGTATTTTTCCACTTGATTTATAATATGTGTAGTACTCCAGTTAAATCCGAGCACTTTAAAAAATTTCTTCATCGAACGAGTGAGGGTTGGACCTTCCCTCGAAGGATCCTCTTTATTATAGGGATACTTGCGTGATGCCACTTCCTGATGCCTATCCCTGGTTACCAAGTGCTGAAATCAAGATTTATTATTTCTTGTATTGGTCGATTTCTTTAGACTCAAAGCAAAATTTTTTTGTTATTTTGGTAACTGCTACTTTTTCTACGTTAATAGTTTCCGTGAGGAAGTGAGAGGCTCCAAGGGAGCTAGCAATTGGGTAGCAAAGTTGTAATTGATATGCTATATCAAAAAAAAAAAAAAAATTTATGTTAAAGGTAGTTACCAATTAGCAAATTAAAGAATTAGCAATTAATTTTGTAAAGATGTAGGGTTGCTATTTTTTCAAGTTAAAAAATTAAGCCCACAATATATTGTATTCAATACTCAATAGTATTATTTGGTAAGGTGATTGAAATTAAAATTTGAACTCTACAAGATAAGATAAAGTTAAAATAGTAATATTTTAAAGTAAAAAATAAAATTTGAAGAGTTAAAGAGAAAATTTTTGGATAGCACGTACTATTTAATAGTACGGCCATTGAATGATTCCAAATTAATGTGATTGACTCCAAATAAATTTTAAATCATTCAAAATATATACCATTGAAATTTTACCTGAGATCAAAATTAATTCCTCTCACTACGACGTGGCCAGAATAGTTGGCAACTATGATTTGATTTTTGATCGTTCAGAGGGTCATTAGACATGTTTAACTGTGTAAAGTTGATGATTGATTCTTTACATATGTGACACGTGTCTAAGTATTTACTCAGGGGACAGGGAGAATGGGGGGGACACAAGATCCGGACTCGGTACAAGAGAGGCAGATGGAAGTGAGAAAAGTAAAGCTGTTAGAAGTCTTTGAGTCAGTGAGTGGGGATGGCGGCAAAGCTCTTAGCAACTTCCCCATTCGTAGGAATTGCAGTATTTGTCACCCTCATCGCTCTCTTCGCCTTCTATTACAAGCCCTTCTCACAACAGGTCAGAGAGCCCCAAAAGTTCATTTCTTTTGCTTCTCCAAAAGCTGAAATTTTCATGGTTTTGGGAGCAAAGCAAATCAAAAGATTCGATTTTTTTTGGGTTTTCTTTGGGGATTTCGTCTGTGAATTTAATTTCCGAGATGGGTTTTTGATTTGTTTTGTTGGGTTGGATTTTGAATGTTTGAAATTATAGTGCAAAAGTATGTGACTTGATGTTGTTGTTGTGATTTTATAGAGATTGTTCACCGTTGAAGAATTGGCTTTGTACAATGGGACTGATCAGAATTTACCGATTTTCGTAGGAATTCTTGGGTACCCTTTTCGATTTCACTCTATTTAGATGTATGTATTTGCACAAAATGCAGCACCCTACTCACAATGCAATGCAATTCAAGCACCAAAATGTGTGTAGTATGCTAGTTGTGGTTGATTATTTAGAATTCAGAGATTGAAATCTCGCACCGAAATTGAATTTCGGCAATCAAGCAGAGCACTTTATATGGTTCCTAAATGCCTTGTGAGCATGCACTTACTGAATCGAAGAAACTGATCAATATTTTTGTGATCAGATCGGTTTTCGATGTGACGAAAGGAAAATCTCATTATGGTGAGGGTGGGGGGTACAATCATTTTTCTGGAAGGTTTGTTCTCTTATGTAATCCTTTTGAACTTGCATACTTAAATTCTGTACTCAGCAGTGCATTTTTTTTCCCCAAAACAAAGGTTCGGATTAGAATTTAGTTGTGCTAGTCCAAAATTGTTCTTCTTTCACATCAACTTCGTTCTTACAATTCGTAACTTGAGATAAAGAAACCATCCACATGAAGATCACTAGTGTTTTTCTGAACAGTTTTATTTTCGAAAAGTAACAATCCCGTGTAAGATGCCAAAGGGAATGCACTGAGTACATAAGAAGTTTTGGTTCTCATGTGACAGATAGCATTAGTTGGTTTATGATAGGAATGAAAAATATTTAACCATCAATTATATCCTTTTATGCTTTGTATCTGTCTACACTTGTATATTAATAGCTGTTTTCCTTCCCGTGCAAACCATCAATCAATCAAGAGATGCTTCGCGAGCATTTGTTTCAGGAAACTTTACAGGTAAAAATGGGCTCCTTGTCTGGCTTTTAATTGGCGATGATTTTATGCAAGTTAAAAGTTTGATAGTTTACGGAGTTGCCTTTGCATTGAGTTATAAGCTCATTTTCAGTTTGTCTGATTAACCCAGTTTTTATTGTTTGAAGTTTCTTTTGGGGGATTTAATGGAAAGTCACTTTTGATGCTATAATATTTGGCAATTTGTTATATTGCAGGAGATGGGCTCACAGACTCGTTACGTGGTTTATCCAGTACACAGGTAACTCATCTTTTTTCCTTCCCTCTCTACCCTGGTGTTTGCAGAACCACGCTAGGTTATAGAGGAAGAAAAACTACTAAACTTTCAGAACAGTGGCTATCAAACATCACTACATATTGAATATGGAAGTCACCTGCTGGTAGAGCCTCTTAGTCAATGATTTGCAGAGTGTCCGGTAGCTCATATGTGATGATGGAGAAAAACTTAGGTCTAACTGGGAATTATCCCCTTCTCTCTATCTCTCACATCACGTGACCAGTCCACATGATGTAAGAGATAGAGAGGATGGGATAAATCACCGGTTACACGGTAGAATCCCACGTGGTGATGGCATGCCCAATTCACCCTATGAATTCTCATTCGATGATGTATGGAGTTAGTAAAGGTTAGTTCACCCACACTTGATGATTACCTAATGCCAAATTCCAGCCCAACTGACTTGTAGTAGAGTCATTACTTCTAATGTGCAACCGTTACCGTATGGATTCAATCAAACTTCTCTTGTAGAGTTTTGACTACCTGTGTCATGCTTTGCTATGGTGTATTTATGTCTTTGTCATATTTTGTGACTTTTCTTAATTACGTTTTGCACTCTCTGCTCATTTTTCTGTTTTCACTTTCAAACATAATAACTATAATAATGTCGGACTAATACGTAATATTCAATCCCCTACTAGTTGGTTCCCCTGCATATCTGGGAATGCGACAGGCTAAGTTTCATTAGTTGCTACAAGTATGATTTTGTTTCTGTTTTGTTTGTTTTGTATTTTCAGGTGAAGAGTGTCGTTGATTGGAGGGATTTCTACGTTCGAAGTTACACGTGAGTTATAACATCTTTCTGCTATCTTTTTATTTCAATGCTGTTGGAAGTTTGATCATGGTCACTGGAAACTCAGTCCTAATCACCAATCTGTATTCCACTTATTAAACTGTTGGAAGTTTCTTTTCGGATTCAAATGTTTTTGCATCTACAACTAAAATTTGGAAGAAAATAAAAAAGTTCACCACGAATCTCTCAGAATTTCATCGAGTTGTGTAACCATATTTTGATGCAATAGTGTTGCATACTGCATATAGAAATCATCGTCATATCTGCCTTTATATGCTATAATTGTTTTGGTAATAAGAGAGATTTACGTCTTTCCAAATTTCATATTGCCTTTTCTTTCAAATCATTTATGTTGTAAATTTATAGCTGTTCGCAAGACGCATTTCGTCCACCATTTTGTTTTAGGATAAAGATATAATTTTGCGATTGCATAACTATGAGTGTAGTGCTTGATAATTACTATTCATGACTTTTAATTGTCAGATTTGTTGGTAAGCTAGTAGGTCGTTACTATGATTCTCAAGGAAATCCTACAAAATATTTGAAGGGAGTGGAAGCAAAGGCTGCGAGAGGTGCACAGCTTTTGGAGAAACAGAAGAATGAAGAAGCGAAGCAATCCAGTTGCAACTCAAGGTGGAGTCAGGACGAGGGTGGAGAGGTATGTATCTCCATGACTTGGAAACATATACCGAGAACCAAGCACTCATGTAATGTATTTTCATTGTGTGTTTCAATATTGCGCTTCATCTTAGATTTCTACTGTTTTGATTAGGTTTGGTGTGACGAGGGCGTCCCAAGGTTAGTTCAGAGACCGCTAGAAATGGCTTTGACTGGGAAAACGAGCACGCGATGCGCGTGCTTTAAAGAAGATCAACTGGACCAACCAGGGTTGAAAATCTACGAAGGATGTGATTTTCTTGCCAAGACCTGCCGAGTATAAATGAGATCCGTTCTGGAACTTCCACGTTAGAGATTCTGAGTATATCCTTCTACATCTGATGCCGCTTTACAAAGTTGTTGAAGAGGATGAACGAGGGCGGAAAAACAGAAGCATTGTTAATGTGTTTGGTCTACAATTTTCCTCCTTGCATAACATGGATTTTACAACCGATGGTGTATATTTGTATGTTTTCTTTTAATTTATTTTGTGAATTATATTTTCTTGCTAGATAATCAACCAACCAGCAAACGTTTCTAAGGCTTGATGGATCATGTTTGATTGCATACCTCTGGTAAATTGATGAGAATATTGGAGGTTTAACAAAATCTAGAGGGGTGGTGGCAACCGGGTTTTTACTCCGGATCGTTTAGTCCAAATGTATTATTCAAATCACAGATCGTTTAGTCATTCAAATGTATAAAAAAAATAGACGGTTCATCATAAATATGTTACTTGGTACTCACATCGTTGATTTGTTTTGGATGACTAAACGACTTCCGATTTGAATGATTTTTTGTGAGGATGATCTTCAAATGAAGGGTGAGAAATTGAGCGGTTCCGATTGTAAAATTTATGCGGTAAATATACGTTACTTAGAAGAAATGGGATATGTGCATTCCCCCAAATAGGAACGTAAGTATTATCCTTTAGTTTTTAGTTTTTGTTTTCACTTTTATTAAAAACTACTTTCAATTTTCAGAATTCTTTTGAGTGTACTCGAAACACAAGTTGATGCACATAATACAAGTGGAGGGATTTTTCAGTGTACCCTGAACACGAGTCAATACACCGTATGTCATAATACAAGTGGAGGGAGACCGGCTTGGGTGGGTACATGAAAAAATCTCTGGGAAATTGGGTGCGTAAAGAAAGATTGTGGGTGTCAATACCAAAGCCCAATTTCCAACCCCAACGACTTTTCATTTTACGCGCCATTTTCCCAACTCTCAGCCCAATTTCTCCTTCTTCCAATATTTTTTTATTTCCTCTTCTTTCAATCAGACCTTCCCCAGACGGCACAGCAGCACCAGATAAGTATAATCAAGACTTTCAAGTCAACGTGCATTTTTTTTTAATTTCTTTTCTTTTTGTTTAGAGAATTTAAATTTTTTTCCATGAATTCTGTGCATGCTATATGAACTCCAGCTGAATATAAAATTGGTTTGGAAGTTTTAGCCTAGCCGAATAGTTGGTGATTCGGGCTCCACCCCCGTTGCTTTAACATGGCGGGCCTTCAGAAGCGGCAGCAGCAGCAGCAACCGGTCCCCTCGGATGGTGGATTTCTTAAACGACCCCGGATTGAGTCTGATGATATCATAATTGATATACTGTCAAGGCTGCCAGTGAAATGTTTGATCCAATTCCGGTGTGTATGCAAGTCATGGCGCGCTTTGATCTCCGATTTGCATCTTGTTAGGAAGCACCTGAGCCGGGCAGTCACAGGGGTTAACCCTAATAGCTATAGGCTCCTTATTTTATACAACCCCTTCCTATCTGTGGACTACGAAGCACTCAAGGATGTCGATAATCGTGTGCAAAGCTCTCTGCTTCGTTTGCAATTGCCGGCAGTGCTTGAGTGTATGAGCATTGTGGGTTCTTGCAATGGCTTGATATGTCTGAAAGGAAACAAAGGTGAAGTTCTCTTATGGAACCCTTGTACTAGAGATATTAAAATGTTACCAGGAATTACTTGTTTTCCTTTGGGTCCTGTGTTTTACGGATTTGGTTACGATCTCACCATTGAAGATTACAAGGTTGTATTGGGTGGAGAATCTACAACTTCGAGTGGCGTGATGATTGCGGTCTTTACACTAAAATCGGGTTTGTGGAGGACTAAACAATACCTCCCTTATGTTAAAGTGAATGGGCAAGGGTGCTTGGTAAACGGAGCTCTACATTGGGTTGAGCTTAAATGGAGTGGGGAGGTGCTCCACCCTGTGCTTAGTTCAAGAATCATTTCTTTTAAGTTAGCGGAGGAGAAGATTTTCCCGCTATCGTATATTGAGAACGAAAGTTATATCTCCATCCGCATTGGGACTATTGCAAATTGTCTCTTTGTATATTTGTTCAATGACAGCAATTTGAGTGATATTGCAATAGAAGTATACGTGATGAAGGATTATGGGGTCCAGAAGTCATGGACTAAAATCATACAAATCCCTTTGGAGTCTTTACGTCAACTAGATATAAATCTCGTGAATCCTATATGCATTTTAGAGAATGATGAAGTTTTGATGAGTTGTGATACAAGTTACTTGGCCGTATACAATCCAAAGGAAAATACATTGAGGAAGGTTCTTAAGACTCCTACTAATTGGTTGCCTGAAACAACTATGTATGTGGAGACCTTAGTTTCACCAGTAATTGGCAGTGGCGCCAACATCTGAAACCAACGATGTAAGTCTTTTCGCTCTTTCCAACTGATATTATGCAATTTTGTCTGGAACAACATAATGTTGAGTGGCTTCTATAAGTGTGTAACCTGAACAAATAAGATTCGATACTGAAGTTTTTTACTCGGTGTTTGAAATATAGCAATCATTCTATCATTTTTCAGTTTTTGTAGTTGATATATTTTATTAGTTTGCAAGTTGCTTTCGTGGATTTGGAGGACAAGCTAGAGTCGAATTGTGCTTTTTACTCGTTTAGATTAAAGTGAACTTCTTAGTAGATTACTTGTATACTAAGTTATAATCTTGTATACTTAGCTTAATCTTTGCTGATATAGCAGCAGGAGATGCAAATTTTTGTGGCTTCTCACAAGGGCTACAAATGAAACAACAACGATGAGATTTTTAAACTGTGGCTACCCGCCGAATCACTTTACTATATGACTATGCTGTTCCCTGCCAACTTCTGTTGTAGAGCCTCTATGACCTTGTGTCTTCGTCGGTAAAATTCCCATCTCCCCTGCCCATTTTGTGACATATCCGATCGACTTCTTCAGTTTTCTGGTGCAACCTCGGTTATTAAATTTTGTTTTTTGTACTCTCTAGTCGTTTTCACACTGATAAACTCATTCTCTCTTATCACTACTACCTGGTTCAACTGCATAAATTTTGGGAATACGTCATGCTAAATTTCATTAATATTTTGGTATAATATTAATGTGGCTTATGGTTAAATGATTTTGTTTATTTCTGCCCAAACTGCATATTGCCTTTTTCTGGAGTTCTCTTAAACATTAAACACAACAAGCTTGTCTGTTCCTCTTCCATTTTGTTTGAGTAAAGTTAACCCGTCAGATCTATCTGATGAGTTTGATTTGTTCTCGTCTTCATTTTAATGGTTTCAGCTTAGATTTCAACTGTTCGGTTTGGTTTGGTATGACGAGGGCGTCCCAATGTTAGTTCAGAGATCGCTAGAAATGGCTGTGACGGGAAAATGAGCACGCAATGCGCATGCTTTAAAGAAGATCAACTGGACCAACCAGGCCTGAAATTCTACGAAGGATGCGATTATCTTGCCAGGACCTGCCGAGTTTGAACGTGATCCGTTGTGGAACTTTCACGATAGAGATCTAATATATCCTTCTACATCTGATGCCGGCTTGTAAAGTTGTCGGAGGAGGATGAACAAGGGCGGAAGGACAAACATTGTTAACGTGTTTTCCTCCTTGTGTTGCATGGATTCTATATAACTATACATGTATATTTGTATGTTTTCTTTTAATTTATAGGATTTTTATCACAAATGGTTTCTTATGTTTTAAGAAGCCATCAATTTGGTCATTTATGATTCAAATTCATCAATTCGGTCATTGATCTATTGAGTTGCTCATTAATGTCGTCCCTGTCGTCTAACTTTGTTAGAAAATCTATTAGTTGGCTGACGTGGCACACATGTAGAACCCACAAAGCCAATTAGATGCAGCCACATGATTAAATACAAATTAGAAAAACAAATTTGAAATGAAAACTAAAATTAAAATAATAATAGTAAATTAAGAGTTAGAAAAAGTGAAACCTAGTAGCCCCCGATTTGACCAAAAAAAAAAAAAAACCAGTCGCCCCCGTGCTTTTAGTCACACCCACACCCTAAACGACAACATCTCCCTCCTATGAATGTCGCCTCTCAACCCCACCCTCTCTACAACCCCAGTACCCTCCTCCACACAGCTGCCACCTCTTTCCTTCCTTGATGCACCACCCCACCGGAGGTGGAGAGAGTAGCCATGCCTTCGATGTGATCGGCAACGATTTGGATTTTTTGGTTTGGCCGGTTTTGTAAGTTTTTTTTTAATTTTTTTTTAAACTTATTTGATTTGTTTTATGATTTTATGGTTTTAAAAAAAATTTATTTAATCCATTTGTGCCACATCAACCAACTAAGATTTTCTAACGGAGTTAGAGGGCATAGACGATATTGATGAGCAACTCAATGAAAGACCAAATTGATGAGTGAAACATAATGGACCATATTGATGACTTCTTAAAATATAAGGGACAATTTGTGATAAAAATTCTAATTTATAATTTATATTGTGAATTATATTTTCTTGCTCGATAATGAATCGACAAACATTTGTAACGCTTTGATTGATCATGTTTGATTGCGTAGCTCTAGTAAATCGATGAGATACAATCCCGGTGAAGCGTGACTTCAGCAGCTTTTCTTAATGAAGCAGAATATAGCAATACCGTCCAATTAACTATACAAGATTTACCGAAGGAAAAGTGGTCACAACTCCATCACAGGGAAAATATAGCAATACCCCTCAGGTCTTGTTCCTTAAGAACTTTCAATTTGGTTATGAGTAGTTCTCTAACTTTTAATTTGTGTCAATGTTCTCCTTATTAGTTTTGTCAATTATTTTTTCAAATTGAGAGTTATTTTCGTCCAATTTGTGTAGTATAAGACTTTGAATTTCCCATAAATGTGTAAGTTTCAATAAAATTCTCTCGTACCAACAAAAGTTCTACAAAAAAAGTGTAAGTTTCAATTCTCCTTAAAGTTTTCTCATAACTCAATTGTCATAATTTCAAGTATTTACTCATTTTTATTTGTGAATGTAACATCGTTGATGTATATTCTCATAAAAATTTGTCATGTGTACTGAAGTGACGAAATTATCAAAAGATTGTGAAAACATTGATAGTCCTGAATATTGACCTGGATTATAAGTTGTGACGGGCATAAAACTAAATTGAAAGTTTCGCGAGTGGAGTAAGTTCCAAAGTCAAGTGAACATTACTAAAGTTAATTGGATGTGTAAAGACGGATTTTTTGAGTGAGAAAATAATTTTCACACCCTTTTTCATTTCATACACATATTTCTAGTTTTATAGTAGTGAGATTGAACAATTAAAATAAAATTAACGATCAAGTGGGTGTGTGCGCGCACAAAAAGGCCTTTTTTTTCACTTTATACACACTTTTCTAATTTTATAGCCGTTAGATTAAACAATTAAAATATAATTTCCAGACACAAAAGGGGAACAAAGCTTGGTTACTGAAAGTTGTGCAGGAAGTCCTATACAAAAGCATACGTGGGCATTCCTCCTTGTGACACCTGTGTACCTCATTTTCTTTTCAGGAGCTACTAGACCCACCCACATTTTCTATTTCTCTACCCACTTTATTTTTTCACCCGCTATTAAAAATTAAAAAGGGTTTTTAGCAAAAATACTCATTATTTGCCCTATTCAATAAAAAATACTCACAATTTGGTAAATCTGTAAAATGATATTTCAAAGTGGGGACTGGCTACAGTGCTCGCAAGCATTGAATGCTCACACCAATCTCACCATCCTTTCCCCCCTCTCTCCTCTCTCCTCCCTCATTTTAATGGTGAGATCGGTGTAAGCATTCAATGCTTGCGAGCATTGTAGCCTACTCCGTCAAAGTGAGTGTATTTGATTAAGTTTGAAATTGTGAGTATTTTTTATTGAATAGGACAAATAGTGAGTAGTTTTGATAAAAACCCAATTAAAAAGTAAAAATGCTATTTTTCCACCTTCTATTTTTCCCCAAATGACCTTCTCATTTTTTAATTCCTTTTTAACTTTTCATTTACTATATAAAAAATAAAATACTTAAATTAAAAAAAAAATTAAAACTGACAAATTATTTGTTCTTGGAGACCACAACCTCCCAGCCGGTAAAAACCTAGCCGCACCACTGTACCCCAAAACCACAACCGCAGTGGCGGACCCTAGTGAAGGGCTAGCCGGTAAAATTTTTGAGAAAAATAATAGTACTGCAGATAATCTTTTGATTGCCCAGTCCAAAATACTTCAACAAGTATGTCGTGTAGCTTGGTTTCCTTTTTGGGTGGACGGACGACATCGTTTCAATTGGGGGTTTGTGCGTTTAATTAAGATTTGAGAGAACGGAGAAGAAGTCAGATTGTTGAGGTGGGTACATTTCAGAAGGAAATGGCAGATTTCCAAGAGGGTGGGGGAGAGTTTAGAGAGTGAAGGGGGAACTGGGTTTCAGGTTGACGCGATGTGCTTCAATTGTTTGGCAAAGATTGTTTTTTCTTTTCTTTTTTTCATTTTTTTGATTTTTGGTTTTTTTTATAAAGTAAATAAATAATGTTTTCTTTTGGCTAACAATAACTAAGGTTACGTGGTGAAAGCTGATTGGTTGATATTTAGGTCTTTAAAAGTCATTTTGTATGAGGATAAGTTTGTAAATAAAATTATCATTTTAAAGGAAACGGAAAGATAAGACAATTCGGTGGGAATAGCACCGCTAATTTTTAATCAACCATTCATTTGATGAAAATAGGCACCTAAAAAGACTAGAAAACCCTCCCTTTCTCCGCTTGAGACTTCCCGACTCTGTTCAACTCGGCTTCCTCCGTCTCTGCCTTGTTTCCGTAGACAAAACTCGTCGTTCTCTTGCATTCTCCAGCAAAGCTATGGACGCTCTTCTCCAAACCCACCGCTTTTGGCCTGAGAAAAAAAAAAAACCGAAACCCTCCAAAGAAAATTCGATCAGGCAGCTTCACTGATGGAAGAGGGCTGGCGATGTACTTGACCAATTGTACGGTTAATTAGAAAAGAAAATGATGACATGTGTCACAAGGAGGACTGCCCACGTTTGCTTTTGTATAGGACTTCCTGCACAACTTTCAAGAGCGAAGCTTTGTTCCACAAAAGGGCTGTTTAGAAATCACCACCCGGTTAGGTGACCACGCAAAGGACAGTCCCGCAGATTTTTTAGTTTCCGGCCCCAACGACTTTTCATCTTACGCGCCATCTCTAACCCCAATCCCAGATTTCTTACTTTAGCTGAATCGATCACCAGCAATTCATCCAAATCACAGCACAACACCGCCACCGCCGCCGCACCAGGTAAGTCTAATCAAGATTCAAGACTTTCACACTGCTTTCTTTTTCGCAGAAAATTTATTTATTTATTTCATGAATTTTAGAGTTTAATTTGAGGTCTGAAATCTCAGCGTTTAGGGTTTAAATTTTGGTAGAATCTTTTTGCTCCCAGGGACCCCCAATAAGTAGATAATCCTGTTAACTCCGCCGCTGTTAACATGGCGGAGCTTCTGGCCCGGCAGCAGCAGCAGCCGGCCCCCTCGGGTGGTGCCCTGCTTAAACGACCCCGTATTGAGTCGGATGATATCATAATTGAGATACTTTCAAGGCTACCAGTCAAGTGTTTGATCCAATTTCGGTGTGTATGCAAGTCATGGCGGGCTTTGATATCCGATTCTCATGTTGTTAGGAAGCACCTGAGCCAGGCAGTCACAGGGGCTAACCCTAATAGCTATAGGCTCCTTATTTCAGATCGCCCTTTCCTATCCGTGGACTACAAAGCACTCAAGGATGTCGATATTCGTGTGCAAAGCTCTCTGCTTCGTTTGCAATTACCAATAATGCTTGAGCATATGTGCATTGTGGGTTCTTGCGATGGATTGATATGTCTAAAAGGAAACAAAGGCGAAGTTCTCTTATGGAACCCTTGTACTAGAGATACCAAGATGTTACCAAGAATTACTTTTCCGTCGGGTCCAATGTTTTATGGATTTGGTTATGATTCCACCATTGAAGATTACAAGGTTGTATTGGGTGCGAAATCTACAACTGCAAGTGGTGTTACTACCAGGATCGCGGTCTTTACGCTAAAATCGGGTTTGTGGAGGACTAAACAATACCTCCCTTATGTTAAATTGAATGGGCAAGGGTGCTTGGTAAACGGAGCTCTACATTGGATTGAGCTTAAATGGAGTGGGGAGGTGCTCCACCCTGTACTTAGTTCAAGAATCATTTCTTTTAATTTAGCGGAGGAAAAGATTTTCCCGCTAGCATATTTTGACAGCCAAAGTTATATCTCCATCCGTATTGGGACTATTGCAAATCATCTCTTTGTATATTTGTTCAATGACAGCAAATTGAGTGATATTGCAATAGAAGTATACGTGACGAAGGATTATGGGGTCCAGAAGTCATGGACTAAAATCATACAAATCCCCTTGGAGTCTTTACATCAACTAGATATAAATCTCGTGAATCCTATATGCATTTTAGAGAATGGTGAAGTTTTGATGAGTTGTGATACAAGGTACTTGGCCGTATACAATCCAAAGGAAAATACATTGAGGAAGGTTCTTAAGACTCCTACTAATTTGTTGCCTGAAGCAACTATGTATGTGGAGACTTTAGTTTCACCAGTAATTGGCAGTGGCGCCAACATCTGAAACCAGCAATGTGAGTCTTTCCTTCGCTCTTTCAAACTGATATTATACAATTTTGAGTATGGAACAATATAATGTGGAGTGGTTTCTATAAGGGTTTAACCTGGACGAATAAAATTTGGTGTTTATATTATTTACTCGGTTATTCTAGTTAAGTAATAAACATCACAGTGTTGGTGTATCTAGCATTATTCAGTTTTTTTATTGATGTATTTGTAGCTGTATGCAAGGTGATTTCGCGGGTTTGGAGGACAAGCTAGAGACTGTGTGTTTCGTTACTCTTTTATATTGAAGGGAAAGTAATTCTTGACACTATAATGTTTGAGTGTCATAATAATACTTGGCTCTTTCTTTGGTCATATAGCAGAGATCAATGGACATTAATGGAATGCAATTCTGTGTGGCTTCACACAAGGGCTACAAAGAAACGAGGATGAGAGTTTTAGAATCGTGGCTAATAGAATTGCTTTATTATATTGAACATGGTTGCCCCCTGCTAACTTCTGTTGTAGAGTCACTACAACCTTGTGTCTTCTTTAGTAAAATTGCCCGTCTCCCTTGCCATTTTGTGACGTATCCGATTTCTTCTGTTTTCTTGGTGCGACTTCTGTTATTTATTTTTATTCTCTCTCTTTGCTCATTTACACTGTTAAATTTGTCCTACCTTATCACTACTATCTGGCTCAAGTGCATACATTTTGGGAATATGACGTGCTAAATTTTGATGTAATACAAATATAGCAAAGTTCTGTCCCCTGAACTGGCTTATTGTTAAATGAATGTTGTTTATTTCTCTGCCCAAACTATCTTTTCCCGTTTCTTTGAAACTCACTTAATTGTAAGTTTATACTTTATATCTGTTTACAACACAGACCCCAGGTGCCTGTATCCACTGCATCAATTTTCCATGCGATAAACGCAATAGGCTTGTCCTTTACTCTTCCATTTTGTTTCAATTAAGTTTTCCAGTCAGATCTCTCTGAGCTTGATTTGTTCTTGTTTTTAATTTTTATGGTTTTGTCTTAGATTTCAGCTGTTTTGGTTAGGTTTGGTGTGACGAGGGTGTCGTTCAGACCCCACTAGAAATTGCTTTGATTGGGAATATGAGCAATCGATGTGCATGCTTTGAAGAAGATCAACTGGACCAGCCAGGGCCGGAAGTCTACGAAGGATGTGATTAATTACCTTGCCAAGACCAGCCACATTTAAACAAGATCCGTTATTAAACTTCCTTGGTAGAGTTTGTAAGTAGATCCTTCTACATCTGGTTGTAATGTGCTTGGTCTACAAGAAGCTTGTCCGTAACTCCTCCATTTTGGTTTGAATGAAATTATCCCTCTTGTATCTATTCGAGCTTGATTTGTTCTTGTTTTTAATTTGAATCGTATCTATGTACGATTCAGGACTATTAACTGTCAGATTTGTTGGTGATAGCTAGTAAATCGTCACTCGTTGCTACCATCTTCAAGGAACTTCGACAAAAATTTGAAGGGAGTTGAATGAAAGGCTGGTAGAAGTGCATAGCTTTCGGAGAAACAGAAGAATGAAGAAAGAAGCTAAGCTATCTCACGAAATTTGATTTGTCTATAACATATTTTTTTTAGTTTTAATTTTTAATTTCTTTTATAATTTTTTATTGGACTGTTTAGAGAGTTTAATTTTTTTAATGCTTGGGTGTAGTAATGAAATACGTGGGTTCATTCAGACATTCCCATTTTTATATATAGTTCATGAAGTACCTTGTCGACACAATGCTTTCTGCAATGACAAACTCAAAGGGTTGCTCTTGTATTTACCGCCTTTTTCCAAGAATCTCCACTTCGAAACCCTCGCCAGCAGCTGGAAGTAACACTATCAAGGCGGACGGCCTCAATAGCCCCCGGCAGCTGAACTTACCACCAGTCCCCTCTGGTGGTGAACTCCGTCAACGAGTGCCTCTCACTGACTACAACGACATTATTGTCGAGATCCTCTCAAGGCTCCCAGTCAAATCTTTACTCCGATTTCGGTGTGTATGCAAGTCATGGCGCGCTTTAATCTCCAATTCTCATTTTGTTACGAAGCACCTCAGCCACGCTGTACTCACATACATCAACAACACCAGAAACTTCACCCTCTTTCTCTTGTCCACGCGTATCCACTCCATTGTCCACGTCGCATTGACGGATCAAGAGAGTGATGCTCATGTTCGTGTTACAGGTAAAGAGCTTGATTTTCCGGTGAGGATCCCGGATATTGTTTTTATGAGAATTGTGGGTTCCTGCAACGGCTTGATATGTCTACAAGTGCACGGCAACAACATTATCATATGGAACCCTTGTACTAGGCAGTCCAAGGTATTACCAAAACCTCTTTACTCCGGTTCCTTGTTTTATGGATTCGGTTATGATTCCACCACGGATGATTACAAGGTAATCCGAGGATCGTCTAAAACTACACTTGGTTCTAAAGAAGTCGCGATTCAGGTTTTTTCACTAAAATCCGATTCATGGAGGAGCGCTGATGATGATCGCAACAAATATATTCACTTGAACGGGAAGGGTTGCTTCTTAAACGGAGCTCTACATTGGGTAGAAGTTAGTATGATTGCTTCGCGAATTTTGTCTTTCGATCTAGCGGAGGAGAAATTCAAGGAGATGGTGCCATTGCCCAACCTTGGCAACAAAAACTACGTCTTTGTGGGAGTTGGAGTTAGTAGAAATTGTCTATTTGTGTACTCTTACCCAATGGAGACGCATCTTCGGATATGGGTGATGAAGGAGTACGGAGTCGCAGAATCTTGGACCAAAGTCGTAAAAATTCCTCTGGATCAGATTCTACCTGAGGAGGGTAACGAATCTTTCAAGCCTCTATGCATTTTAGAGAATGATGAAGTTTTGTTGGACTACAAGCGAAACATATTGGTGTTGTATAATCCGCACGGAAAGACGTTTAGAAACATTGCTGTCGGGACTCAGTCGGAAGTAGCCGCTTACATTGAAACGTTAGTCTCGCCGGTTACCGGCAGGGGAACCGACATCTGAATCAGACCAATTGTGAGCCCTTGCAATTGTTTCCTTCACACGTTACGCATTGTAATGTAATATATGTTTGGTTTAATCTTCTACTTCCGTACTGTTGGATTTTGCATTCATTATGGACCGTTTGATGACAATTTCGTTTTCAGTTTTTGTTTTCACTTTTTTGAAAACTTTTGTTTGGTAACTATTCCTAGTTTTCAGTTAAAAAAAAATTAAAAACCAAAAATTGAAAAATTAATTCCTTAAGTTTTCAAAATTTGGCATTGAGTTTTTCACTTTTTGGTTTTCAGTTTTCATTTTTTTAAAAACTGAAAGTAGTTACAAAACAAAATTTTAGTTTTTAAAAAAGTAAAAAATAAAAACTGAAAATAAACTGGTTATCAAACGACCTCTTATTGTATTCTACATGTCTATAAAATGAGCAGTAGCTTTCAGCTTAGTCAATTTGGCTTGGCTAGAACATATAACATTTAGTTATTTCTATTTAAATTCATTTATAAGTGAGAGGTCTTAGGTTTAAATTTTGTGAATAGTGAATTTGATACCAATTTATTTCTTTCACCCTTTATCATAAATATATCGTTATATCATTACTAGCCCCTACGTATGTCTAACTATCAAATTAACCATTATTTATCATTTTCATTTTTCCTAAATTTTTTAATGTACCTTAAATTACAGGGAGGGAGATTCGAACCCAAAACTTCAAGTGAAAGGACAAATTTTCTTAACCAATTGAACTACAAGCCATTTGCAAGTTCATTTTGCCATATCGAGTATGTTACATTTGCTAAAACTTTTTGTTTTGTTGTTTATTTTGTTGCTAATATACCACGATGGATATCCGACGTCCGTGTCATTTGTACTCAAATTCTTCTTTTGATCGCATCCAAACCGTTGGTTTTTATCACGGTTGGTCCCTGAAATTGGACCGTCCAATCAAAATGGTCTATGAAATTGAAAATTCATCAATTTGGTCCCTGAAATTGGGTCTCGCAAATCAATTTGGTCATTCCGTTATATTTCTGTCAAATTTTCTGTTATGTGTTGAAGTGACACACAAGTGGGTCCCACCTATCCAATTATATGGTGTCGCATGGATTAACTATTAAAAAAATTGTTTTATATGGTGCCAAATCTTTTAAAAACAATATTTTTTTTTTATGGTGTGGCACCATATAATTGGATAGGTGAGACACACTTGTGTGCCGCGTTAGCATATAACAGAAAAATTGACGAAAAGGTAATGGAAGGACCAAATTGATTTGCGAGACCCAATTTCAGGGACTAAATTGATGGATTTTCAATTTCAAGAATTATTTTGATTGGACGGTCCAATTTCTTACTTTTCACATATCCTTTTCAATTTTAGCCGTTAGATTGTATAAATTGAAAAAATTTAAGATCAGAAATTAATAAGGAGTGTGAGAAGTAAAAAAGTGCGAATAATGCAACTCATTTTTTAAAACCACCACCGCCACTTTCTCTAAAATTTGGCGCCTTTTCTGCCCTCATCTCTCTCTTTCTCTCACTCTCTTCGTCTCCCTCTCGCACAGACGCAGAGATCACAACACCACCGGCCAAACGACGTCGTAACGAAGCCAAGATGGTATTCCTCCACCAGCAAATCCCTTCCCGCAAACGGCCGGCCCCCTCTTCTTCCGCCCCTTCTTTCCCTCCCCCCAAATCTTCCAAACCCACCGCCACCGCGAACTCAACCAGTCCAACCCCAAACGACGCCTTTGAAACTCCATCCATCGATAAAATGGCCTCTATTTTGGCCGAGGCTGGTTGCACCCTCCTCAACCACTCGGGCCCGCCGTGCCTCCCCTCGGACCCACACAAGCTCCGACGCCATCTCCACCGCACTTTTTCCTCTTCCGAAAATGCCCCTGCTCTTCTCTTGGATTTCCTCTCCGGCCTCTCCTCCTACATCAACTCCCCTAAAAACATCCGCAGGTTAGTAACTTCCTCTACACTCTAACTACTTCTTGTCTTCTATTTCAATTTTCTCTTATTTCCTGTTTGGCTGCTGAGAAAATCTGACGGAAAATTGCTCCTACATTTTCAGGATTCTCACTGCCTCCGCCAGAAGCGAGAGCTTACTCCGCCACTTGCTGCTGGTGCCTTCTATCCAATTGCAAATTCAGAACATGCTTCTCGAGAAGCTTCCAGAATATTTCCATGTGTATTCGGAACATTCCAGTCCGTCGCTGTCCCTCGAAGACGACGTCGCTAGGTTAATCATCAATCACTTCCGGTGGCTCGATTTCATCGTTGATCCGTATGCGTTGGCCGAGAAATTGATGCAGGTTCTTTCGATTTGCCCTCTGCATTTGAAGAAGGAGATCATCGGCTCGTTGCCGGAGATCATTGGCGATCAGAATAACAAGACCGTGGTTGAAGCTCTCGAGAAATTGCTTCAGGAGGACTCGGCTGTAATCGTGCCGGTGCTCGACTCCTTTTCGAACCTTAATTTGGAACCAATGTTGCAAGAACAGGTTTCGCATTATCCTTTATTATCTGTTTGGTTGCTGAGAAAAATTGGAATCTCAAATTTGTGCTTATTTTCTAGGAAATGAGAAAACAAGAAACTTCACTTGACTAAGAAAATGCATGATTGAGTCTAACTAAATTACGGGTTGATATTATATGAACATAGGATTGAAGCTGTCATTTGCATATATTCAAGCTACACCTGACTTTGAATTTGCTTAAATTTTAAGGTAACCACTATAGCATTGTCGTGCATAAGAACAATTGAGGCGGAGCACATGCCTCATCTGCTTAGATTTCTACTGCTTTCAGCAACGCCATCAAATGTACGGAGAATAATCTCACAGATTCGACAACAGTTAAAATTTGTTGGAGTATCAAATTATCGTACACCACAACAAAAACTCAAAGGAAAGTCACGTGTGGACAACATAGAGGCTTCTATCCTTGATGCCTTGAGATCAAGTCTTCGGTTTAAGAATGTATGTCTTCTCTCAATTGGTCCTTAAAAGAACAAATTCACATCTTATAGAGTTTAAATTTCCCCTAATATATATATATATATATATATATATATATATATTTGCTTCTATACGTATCCGTATTGTGTAGATACTATGTCAGGAGATTTTGAAAGAATTGAACAGCCTGGAGAAAGCTCAGGATCACAAAGTCATTGATATATGGCTACTTATGCTGATATACATGAATGGGGAATCCCTGCAAAGGAGTGTCGAAAAGTTATTCAAGAAGAAAATTATTGAAGATTGCATCCAGGAAGCTATGTTTGAGCAAAGCATTCATGGGCACAAGGAGCTTGTACAGGTATCTCTGATCATGATCTGGTATCAAGGATCGGTTTCAGTCTGAAATACAAAATTAAGTGATGTACTTCTAGAGCCTGATTTGAATCTTCCTATCTATTTGTTGTTAGGATTATTTTCTCTCTTTCATTTCTCTGTCTGAGTACCTGTTGGCTTGCAAAGAGAAAAATGCCAGGGAGTTTGGCATGCATATATATGTTTTCCTTTTTGAGGAGTTTGCCGATACGTATTCTAGACAGGAAGTAAGTGGCCAACATATTCTGCATTGGTTATCTGATAATTAAGAAAGGGTGGTTTTCAACTACTAGTATGGCTTTTTCAGGTTCTTGGTTCGCTAGTTACCCACGTGGGCTCTAGTGTTGGTTTTGAAGTCGGTTCTGCTTTAGAGACCTTGGCTTTGCTTGCTTCCAAATATGCGCAGCAGTTAATTCCTCTTTCTTCTCATATTAGCGGTATGATATTAGTTTATGGTTCATGTTGATTGGTCGGACTTTGGAGTAATTGTTTTCCAAGAAATGCATGATGAGTTCTTTGTTCTACAAATCCAGGTATTTTGGATTACTTAGAGGGATTTAGCATTGAAAATCTGCACAAGGTAGGATGCTACATTTCTTTGTTACTCTTGGCACAGCAGTGTTGGATCACCATTTCACTGGCTTTACCACAGTGCAGGTCTACGAGATTTTTGGTCATCTGGCACTTTTGGCTCGGTCTAGTGCAGATTCATATAGTTCTTCCTTTGCGAATGAACTTTTGATGATAGTACGCAAGCAGGTACCAATAATTATTTTCTTTTCATTTGGAGCACTTTAACATAAACATGATCAAACGTATTTGAACCACACATTTATGCATGGTCATTTTCACACTTTCTGGTAATCCAAGTTGATCTATTCCATTCCTCTGTTTGGCAGGTCACTCATCCTGATCTGAACTACAAGAAGATGGGCCTGGTTGGAACTCTGAAGATTGTTTCCTGTCTAGGAGATGCAACTGATGTTACCTGTCCATCCCCATCTCAAGTAAGATCCAGCAGCATTTCAGTTTCACTCTTCCATAGTTAAGGGCACATGCTGTTAGTAAGATAGTAATATTTATAAATTCTTTTTAATTATTAGAGGAAACAAAGAAAATATGGAAACCTACAAAATACATTTTCATGTGTCCAGGAATTACTTATACTATTTTTTGCTGTGAATATAGTTAACATCAATATTTTTCAGTTTCCAAAAGTTTTATTAAGGGATCTACATTCACCATTCTTGAACACAACTGCTACAGAAATCTAATTGTGACGAGGCACTGGAACTCTTGAAGACATCTTTGGACTCTTGCAAACAGCTGCCCTTACCTTTGATCATGTTTTATGATGAACTGACTGAAATGTTGGATTATAAATCACTTCATCCAACAGTTATGGAATGGTCAGTTGATTTCAATAAGCTTGTGTTTTTCTTTGTTATGTGTGTTAGCAATTTGAAAAAATGTACAAGTAATTATTCTTTATTTGAAAAAAAAAAACTAATCTGCATATTTCAGGATTGGGAAACATGTAGGAGAGTTTGAATCCATGTTTCTGTCTGACCTTGATGGTGGGAATTTGGCTGTTAAGGACTCATATTGTGGTTTAGAAGGTGATTTGTGTGATGCTATATTTCGTCCTCTCATTTTTTGCTGATGCTACCTGAGATTGTTTCATATAAGCAATTAATTGAGGGTGGATTAAAGTTGCCATTCTTTTTTCCTTTGTAGGGGATCTGTGGATGAACTTGGATGGTGATATATCACCCATTTGTCTAAACATTTTGCCATTGGCTTCCTCTACATTGCAGTAATGTTTTGGCCATATATTATATTTATTATGGTATATAAGTTTTTCTCCACTTGATATCTATGATTGCTGAAGTTGGATTCTTGTTGTGTGCAGGTCTTCTTCTTCTTTACAAGTTCTTCCTGCTAACTTCCTTTTATTAGCTGCAGTAAGTGACAGGTGGTTATAACTTATAACTGATCAGGTTATGACCTTTATGATAAAACTTTGGAATTTCTGTCAATTTTCAGATTGAAAGGTTGACGAATCAAGGATCTCTTGGTGGAATTGATGCACTACTTGGCTGCCCTTTGCACCTCCCTTCTTCTAAGGTGAGGCGAAGTAAAATGCTTTTGTCAACGGTATCCACTAATTAGACTTTGGCTTATACCAAACTTTCTTTAAGTTAAAGCTGCAATCCACATTTTAAATTTGGAGAAAAATATACCTGATTAACACCATAAGTCACACACATGTTCAGATACAGGCACACAGAGATTGCTCCAGCTAATTTATTTACTGCAGAATTTGAGAATTATGAGTTTTCCATCAAATGAACTATGATATTATTGTTAGTTGGTTTGGTTTCTCAAATTTGTGTAGCCTACCAGTGTTGGTGGCAATGACCTACTCTGACATGTGCTGACTTGTGCATTACCAGTATTTATTCGGATCTGAGTGGAAGTCTCTGACAGGGAAGCAGAAACATATTATATGTGCGTCTCTGTATTATGCTGCCAATTGGATACGGGAACTAGTAAGTGAAGAAGCTTAAAAAATAGTACCTTAATTTTCAAGTGGTTCTTTACATTTGAATTGTGGTTTCTGACTACTTGTGTACCATGCATAGCTCAATGCCTTCTGTACACAAGTTACTGGGAGATTTGAATTTACAACCCAGGCTGCAAAGGAGGATACAATTTCCAAGCTAATCAAGCGCTTGAGAAACCTTGTGTAAGTTATTGTGTTGTTATCCCTTGAAAACATGTTTGTAAATTTGTAAATCAACTTTTTTGTGTACGGGAACTAGCTTGTTTATTACAACCTCTTGATCCCTGAGTACTGATGGAGACAATGTTAACAATGCAGATTCTTGGAAAGCATATTAAACAGTTGTATTCAGAGGTGCTCTCTATCTCTTCCTGAACTTCATCCTTATGCTGATATCTACCGGTCTTCCCTCTTAAACCAACCTCATATGGTGCACATTGAAAAGAAAACTGAGCATAAGAAAACACATGAGGACACCTCTCCAATAGGCATGAAGAAAAATAAAAAGACCTCAAAAGCATCAACAACATCAGATACCAATGGGAAACTTCGGCAGCCCACATTATTTGATGTTTTGGAGAAGGCGGGAGTTCTAACAGGACAAGAGGTGCCAAATGAAGATCCTTCCTGTTTAACATCAAAGAGCAGGTCATATGAGTCATCAGAGAAAAATTCTTCCGACTCTAACGAGGCTGCCATTATAGAAATTTCTGCCGTTGCCAAGGCTATCGATGCTCAGAGATTTAAATTCAGACCTCTGCTGGTTCATTGCTATTCTATTTTGACATTTGGAAAGGTATTACGCTTTGTGGTGGCGGTTGGTCTCTTATGGTATTTATTGTGATTAACTGCATTTTTAGGCCACTGCATTTATTAGTGTCACTGTTCAGTTAGTGAAGGAAGGTGATTCTCATAGCCCAATGCACAGGTCTTCAAGCCCAAATAGAATACTTTTTTTTCTGAATGTGGTCTTAGTTAGTAGCGCTAATGAGTTAGTCCTAAACACTATGCACTATATTCTAAAGTTATTTTATATTTCTTTTCTTTTTAAAATGCAAGCAGAGTGAATAAGTGTACTGTTGAAAAGTGTAAAGTATTAGTATCAAATTGGTCTTCTTTTAGAGTGATTTGTCTTGCTACATATTGACTCAAATGACAATTGGTTACGTGTCAAATGACGCACTAACAGAGTCCCAAGCATTTCTTGATCTTGTTTTACAAGATATGCAGTGCATTTGAAATTCTGAATAGAAGCATTATGCTCTTTCTGTGTATTTGAAATGCAGAGTGAAGCGTCCTGTTGTGTTGATGCTGCTGCTGAGGTACCCACCAACTTGACTCTTTTTTGTTATATATCGTAAACAAGTTATAAACTCATAACATTTATGTTCTTTTCTGTGGGTGCTAGTTACCTCTATATCTGTACCTTCTGCGTGATCTTCACTACAAGCTGGATTACTTAAATCCTGGAAAACAATTGTGGGGCAGAGGCTTGAGTCCTCCAGTTGGGTTCACCAGGATGACAGTGGATGAATTTTTGAGCAAAGTTAAACCACTCTTTCCAAATCTTAAGAGGCATTTCGATAGTGCAGTTTTCTTACTTAAGGAAGGTGAGAAAGTAAAATCCAAATTTGACGGATAAACACTAAAAGAATGCCACTATCTTCTTTTAATCTTTGAGCAATAACTATGCAGGTGATGAAACTTGTGAAGAACATTGGAATATTCAATCTTCTTCTGCCGGAAATCCAGACATTCCCAATCTTGTACATTCAAAAACTGCAGTTTCTACTTCAATATTCAAAGAAGTGCTTCATTGTTTCAATGCGGTGAAAATTCACTATCTTATTATTACCTCAATGAAATGGCATCTGATCTCTCTCTCTCTCTCTCTCTGTGTGTTTTGTGTGTGTGTGACCTCCCAGCCTTGGCTGATAACTAAATGAGTACTTACACACAAATTTTACGTTTGAAAAGAAAAATACTGAATATTTTTATTTGATTTTTTAATTACAGATATTAAACCTTCCTGGTATTCAGACAGACAAGCCAGCTCTCTCATACCTGCTAGAAGCATTCCAGCCTACCGAGATTCCAGATAGTTTTTTGGAAGGGATACAGCTTAACCTTTCCCCCAGGACTTTAGAATATTTATACTTTGGCGCTTATTCATTTTTTGAAGGTGTCTTGGACATAGGTACATCACTTCATTCTGTTTCCTGATAGTGTTTAGGGTGCTCATTGATTGTCACTCTTTATTTAGCCACTTACTTAACTGCATATGGTCCCTGCAGCATGCTCTCTCTCTTTTATGCTGGCTTCAGAGTCACTTTTTACTCTAGAATCAATTGTAGCATCGGTCCACAAATTCATCAGTAAGATGGAGGGAAACGGTAAAAACATGCACACAGGATTTGTCCAGGAGGCTCTTCCTACTTTGCGCACCAAACTTGGTATTTCTGCCGAGAAGATTTTAAAGCATAGATTTGATGAAAATCTTGAGAATGGTGGGAAGAGCAAAGTGAGCAAACTATGTTTCTAGCTCTTATTTCTTGCACGTGTTTGGATCCATATCGTGCTATCTGTGTATGCATTTATCATTTTTGAGTTTCTAATATTTTCAGGGAGAAACTGTACAGAAAATATTGCGCATTTACCTAGAAAGTACAGATTCCACTTCTGATCGCCTGGAAGAGCTAGCCTGCTCTAATTTGCCCGAGGTGCATAAAATTTGTTTTTAATTCCGCATTGAAGAGCTGGCTTTTGAAAGTTTCGGGTGTATGAATATAACATAACCACACTGTATGGGAGTCAGCAATTAGTGACTTTTTCCATTTTTCTTTATTAGTGGACAAAGGAAGAAGATGATGATCATGGTTTCCCATCTCTAAGTTCTGGAACATTTGTTGTGTGGTACAAGATACTGGTAAGGCTTACATTTCCTTTTATCAAGTTTACTGATACTCTTTCTTGACAGAGATAGTAACACAAGTCGGTGTTATGTGCAGCATGAAGAGAACCTAACTGTTCTTAACAAATTGGTGAGATGTAGATTTATTTTTGAAACGTTTCAAAAGACTAGGAGTGTTCTACTTGAAATGCATTTGGTCAGAACTACTCATGTTGATTCTCTCTTAGGTCAAGGAAGCTGTTCTCCTGAAGAAAGCGAGAGCTGGCGCTCAACGTAACATTATTGAAAAACTTCTAAGCAAGCTACAACAGTCTGTAAATGTGGTTGTGTCATTAGTTAACCTTTGTAAAACTCATGATAAGGTAAATAAACAGAACTGCGGAGTTCTCTAAATTAGCATCTGTTTTCTTCTTGATTTACTCGTTTTGTGTAATAATTGTCTTTATTATGTTCAAATGCCACCCGGGCAAGATACTCTTGACATGCCAATATCGTGGTTCAGGTGACTCTGCATGCCATGGCTGTTGGGTATGGTGGGAAGTTTGTTGATTCCTTCATGAAAGGTATATTCATGACACTTTACGTATGATTAAATGAGAAGTGTCTGAGGCATTAACATCATTACGTTTCCAGTTTTTGACTTCTTGCAGTCCCACTTTGAAGTTCACAAAGAGGATATAATCCACTTGGTAAGATCTCTTGAGCAAATACATAAATACATCTTAATGATTGGAGTCAAGATTTACCCTTAATTTATCCAGAAAACAAAACTTATCCTTGTAGTGAATTAGGTTTTAGAGCTTCAAAAGGCCACAAGAACAATACAGACCCTATGCTCAGAAGCAAAGGTAGGTCTTAAATATATATTTTTTATTTTTAGTTTTTATTAGTTTTTGGATTAAATCATCTTCACCCTTAGAGTTTGTTATCGTATGATATCATTTTATTATTTATTTTTTATTGTGGAAGGGTTTGAGGCAAACAAGCATTACCAGAAAAATTCCTGCTACAAAGAGATCTATGGAACGCCTTTTGTTCTCTGTGAAAGCTCTTCTCCACACAACATCAAATGGGTGTACTTTCTGGATGGGTACGTATGATTTTGAAGTTGATGTCCTAATTAAACCACATAGTTGAAATTACCTCATCCACAACTAAATAGAACCTCCTTCCCAACTGATTTTACGTGAATACCTTGTTGCCGCTGGGCTTTGTTGAAGGCTTTTCTTATGCTTAATGATCATGCCATACATAAATCTTTGATGCATTCTTTTCTTAGACCTTTTACGCACCTTATTTTTAGTTTCCCTTTCTCTATGTAGTGCGTCTGTACATGTTAATCATTTTCCAATTGATGGTTCTTATTTATCGTCGTTGCCTGCTCCAACAGGCAGTCTGAAGCATAAAGACTTGAAGGGTCAGGTGGTGAGTTCCCAAGTGTATATGGATACCGAGGATGACAATGCTGGTGAAGAATCAGCAGAAGCCGCTGATGAAGAAGCAGCTGATGATTATCAACCTGAGAGTCTTGATAGCGAAGAGGACAGAGAAACAGAATGAGAAATGCATTCGGGAACTTTAAGCATGTTAACTGGAGCCAAACCTTGTGTAAGTTTTAAAGTTTTCTGTAGTAGTCTGACATTTTGCAACGAAGTAAAATGTACAATTGAGTGGATTGCTATTCTCGGTCTAAATTCTGAGTTGAGTTATATCGTCAAGAACTGAAGACAAGGATAGCACGGTTTTTTCTCTTCTTGGTTGAATTATGATTAAATTTGTAATTGCATATCGAAAAGAGATTAACTTAATACATGAAAGATGAAAGATAATTCTACGTTTAGTGTATCAGCAGTTCAATAGCAATTAGTTTAAATGTTATACACTTAATAAATTCCATGATCTAAATTTTGCAGGACCTCTAAGAATTCTTGAGTTCTGATGATTGTGGACGACATATGATAAGTGGGCAGTACATATTTATCAACTCGTAGTTCCGAGTTAACAGCAGCAGCGTATAGACATGCAAGATCCTCACACATGCGTTGGATGGAGTGAAGGAGAATCGTACCAGGAAAAGTCGGTACAATCTAGTTTCTCCTGTTTTGGAAATTCTATCTCACGCTTTAACCCCCGCACTGTTGATAGCATTCGTTTACAGCAACCGTTTAGCTGGATCTGGGTAGTATATGAATCTTTTTTTTCATTAGGAATATAAATATTACACTCCAGGGTTTATTCATTTGATAGATTTTGACAAAATATAATAAATATTGTAAATGTAATAATATTGTTTCTGATAACATAGAGTTTATTTGTATGACAAGGTACTATTGACCCAAAAAGATAGCAATGCCATTGATCAAACAGCAACTCTTCTGCGTTTTAGGCTCGACGAGGTCCCGTTGTGCGACCTGAAATCAAAATTACCATAAGGTTAGTCATCAAATAGGTGCTTATGTTATGATCATGATATGAAAGACAACCCATCGATCTAGTTTGAATTACCCTGTTCGATGGAAGGAGATCCGTCTGAGTAGAATTGCGGCAAAGGAGCGCCACCACCAGCCTTGTCATGAATCTATCAGACACAACAAATCAATTGATCAAATGAAAGTCGAGGTCATACATAACTTGAACATGATTGATGTATTTGGGATAAGGGAGTAGGAAAAGTGCCAAACCTGGTTGTGTGGGAGCTTCACAGCTGTGTACGTAGCAGCACCAGCTAAGGCACCAAGTGTGGGTGCAACCAAGTAGATCCACAATCCCTTATAATTTCCGGCAGCAACAGCCGGACCCAAAGTTCGGATAGGGTTCATTGAGCCGCCCGTTGCTGGCCTGAACAGGTAAATACAATTTGATTTAGATAAACTAATAAAGTTTAAATGCTGTTAATTTTATAACAAACAAGGTTACTCACCCTGCCACAAGAATGTTGAGCAAAACTATCGCTCCAATTGCTACACCTGCCAACTCCCCCACCTGCATGAACTTAGAAATTAGTTTACATCATAGATTAAAGAGAATTTGGATTGAAGCATCGAAATAGCGCGCGCACACACACATACCGCACGAGTATCAGTGGCAACGGAAGTGACAGTGAACATGAGAATGAAAGTGACAATGAACTCGAGCGCAAAAGCTTGGCCATGGCTAACGGAAGGAACCGTAACTCCACCAGACATGAATGGATGAAAAACACCCTTGAGAGCAAAACTAGCTGAGATGGACGCTGAAAGCTGCGCTATTATGTAGAGGGGAACTTGGGTCCATGGGAAGTGTCGAAACGCTGCAAAAGCAATGGTGACAGACGGGTTTAGGTGTGCTCCGGAGATGTGGCCTGTGGACAAAATCACTGCCATCACTGCTAGGCCTGCGCATGCCGCATTGCCTAGCAGCGTCTCCGAATCTTGATACTTTTGGTTCACAATAGGCGCTGCTGCTGCTGAAAATATAAGGATGAAGCTCCCCACAAACTCGGCTCCAAGCTGTAAATACACATGCATGATGCGTACAAAAATATATATAGCTTAATTTGATGTCAAAAGTTAGAAAATCTAATAATTTGTTGGTGTGTTAAATAAGAGGCACGTACCTTCCGGAGCAGAGTGGCATGGGGAGCATGGAAGCTCGACGAGGAATTGGTCCCTGGCATTATGGAAGAAGAACGAAGGACGAGAAACAGCACTAGTAGTTGGGGCTTTGTTTACTTATATAGTTCTTATAGGCCGGAAACCACAACTTTGTTTACAACTTTACATAGTGCTTATAGGCCGGAAATTGTGAGTTTCGCTCTAAACAAAAACTATGTAGTGCTAATAGACAGTTTGAATCAGTTCTTGCGCCTTAAGAAATCTTGACCTCCAATCAAAGCCACTGTGCATCAAGTGAGGAATTGGCTTGATTTGGTTCTTTTCTATTACTCGAGCGAGTACGGACTTCAAACTAGTAACTGAAAACGAATACAAAGGAAAAATTGTAATCAGAACTGAATACGTACGGATTGAGCAGAATCACTAAACTGAAACAAACTAGTAACAAATCATGCTCGAAATTAGAGTAAATAACATGCAAGCAAAGAAACCTAACTGAAATAAAAAGCATAAAAGCTCAACAGTTGAGTTGGCTCGTCGAAGGAAAATCCATACCAAACACAACGGTTTTGCAGAGTAATCGTCAAAAGGAAATCAGGAATCTGGATCAGTTGGATCAAATATATGATAAGTTTGTCTTTGAGATAAGTTATTTGTTGCGAGACTTGTGTTTCGAGACGAATAAGTAGTCTTCCTTATATACTACGGATCGTCAACCCTAACTTGAGTGAAAAGCAATCTAAGCATTTAGTCACTTTCCTATTCAAAACTGCAAGAAATCTGAGTTAGATTTCACTCAAAGATCACGATCCTGATATCCAACCCTCATAAATCAATTTTATTATTTAAAATTAATACCCCAATTATAGTTCATAGATTGTTAATTGTGGATATCTTGAACTTTTGCATAGGAGATATATTGGACCGAAAAAAAATACAGGTTAAGATACAGAATGATTGTATTTCAAAAACTAAAACTTTAGAGACAAGTTCACACATTTTCAAATCTCGAACCCTAAACCAATTAGCTGCATGCGGTACAAATTCAAATTTCAAACCCTAAACCAATTAGTTGCAGTGCATCTCCACATACTCAAATCTCGAACTTTTGCCTATTCTTCTGCACAACTTCTACTCAAATCTCTTTTTAACCTGCAAAAATACAGATAGGCAGCACATAAGAACTGCGATCACTGTTTCGGCACTAGACTAGGTATAAAATCAAGACATGCATACTAAAAAACTATACTACCGGTTTTTGAGATACGAATCATAACACTCAATTGAATAAGAAACAGAGATCATATTCTACCTAACGATGGCTCTCTTCGCTAAGGCTGGCTAGGATCTTCCGCTCCCCTTTGCTCGTTCTTCTCCCCTTCAGCCGGGTCCAGCTCCGCAAGTGATGCGATTCAAAGAATTTCGGGAGCACATACTGCCTTATTACTATGAGGACGAAGAATGGCAGTGGGAACAGTATTCCACCAATGGGGATCCATGTCACACCATAGCAAACCAAGAAGTACAAAAACTGTAAGATGGTGAATCCGGCCATGAAAAACGTGTTAGTCATTAAATGTGGAAGAGACAAATTAGACAATGAAAACCTTAATAATATTGTTGTGACACGTACAGATGTCGTAGTGGTATGCAGATGGCTTCTTGAGGTTGAACTCCTTTGGCTGCGCCATCTTTGAAGCAACGCAACGCTGTGGTCGAAGAAATATAGACTGGCTACCATCACAGCAGGTGTGACGGCAGCAAAGACGTACACAGGAGACACCTTCCCTATGTCCTGCAAAACAGAGTGAAAACATTAAAATCTGAATCTAATACATGCCGCACGTCTCAAATCAAATTTCAGAGGAAGAAATAATTAAGAGTACGACAGAATAACGAAAACATCTACTATTGCTCCACAAAATTTCGCAGCACAAATTAGGAATAGAATAGAAACAAAGAATTTTACCTTTACCGAAACCACTTACGCCAAAAACGTACAAGCCCTTGTCACTGAGGGCGTCTTCGTCATCGTCCGAGTCGGTTGGAGGCTCTGCTTCAGTGGCGGTGGCCATGGTGGGAGAGAGTAATCTAGAGGGAGTATGAATCGGTGGAAAGGGCAGTGTTGCTTTTGCAAATCACATGAAAGCAGAAAAAGATACCACCAGAATATCCAGAAGGGATATGTTTCTAATTAATTTCTGTGAGATAGATAGAGATAAGGCAGGCCGCGTGATCGTACGTGCTGGGGATTTCCAGCAGTGTAGTGGTGGAGGCAGCAGTGGCGTATCTAGAAATTTTTTCTGGGCGAAATATAAAAGCTCTCTATACCCGCTAATCAATGAAAATACAAATTTCCTATCAATTAATCAACAAATTTAAATTAATAATCAATCTTATGCACCACAAATACTCTCTTAAGTATAAGATCACAAAGAACAAACACATTCATCATATTCCATAAAAACACAGCTCAAATAAGCATAAATTTATTGAAAACCTTAAAAACTAATAAGAGATATTCAAAATGAAAACCTCAAGTCATATGAAACAAGTAATGAAATTTTATATGAAACTTTAAAATTAGGGATTTAGGTTAAATTATACATACTTGGTGTAGTGTTTGTGCTTAAATTGCCTTGTTGGTGAGTGGGTCTTAGAGATATATAGTAGAGCCGGAGAGATTGAGGAATAAGTGGAGATGATGAAATTTGAGTGAATGATGAATTGGAGATGTAAAGGGGGTTTGAAATTTGAGTGAATGATGATTTTGAGGTGAAAAGATAGTTTTTTTTTTCTTTTTTGATAGAAGGGTAAAACTTTACCCGGAAATTTATTAAGCCACATATGGCATCGGCTGCTACGGGTTGACAAGAGAATTTGAGATCCTAAAACGGCGCCATTTTGGTGGGTTTTAAAAAATAAAAAACTTTCTTTTTCCTTCTTCTTCCTCGTGCAGGCGCTGCTATGGACAGCTCACGCCTTCAAGCCTATTTTCGGTGATCTGGGTGGGCAATAATTGATCCAGTAGTCTAAAATTTTGTGGTCTGGGTGGGCAACTGCCCACCTTTGCCACAACGTGCGTCCCCCACGGAGAGGGAGGACGGTGGAAGTGTTGAATATGAATTTAGGGTAAAAATAGATTTTAAGGTGAACTTGAATGGGTTGGTTTTTATGGCGACTAGTACTACAAATGCTACCTAACCAACCAACGGCTACAAAATGTATCACAAGAAACGTATAAAATAGCAAAAATGCGTCACTTAGTTTGATATATATGATTGGTAGCGTATAAACCCTAGGTCTGATGTGACCTCAGTTGTAGATAGAAGAAATGGGAAAGAGGAAGAGAGAGATAAGAACTAAAAGAGTAAGTTAGGGTCATGGACCACTAATCAAAATCAAAATCAAAATCAAAATCACAAATTATGATGTGAAGTTGGATTGCTTGCCCTAAAAAACAAAATAGGCTCAAGTCTAGCAGTAAATATTTTAAAGAATTTAAACTCGGTACCAATTTACACGGGACGGGAGAAAAATTAATAAAGAACCAATTTTAAACGAAAAAAGGGGCCACGTTCATCCATATGCTACTTTTCACTTTTTCCTTGGGGATTAACCGTTTTACAATAATAATATAAATTTATCAGGTTGTTCATATAGAACTTTCTGGGCAGTACACTCATTTCATTTCAGATTTTTGTTATGCATTTCATTTGATAGATTTTGAAAAAATATAATAATATTGTTTCTGATAACATACAGAGTTTCCTTGTATGACAAGGTACTATTGACCAAAAAAATCTGGCAATGCTATTGACCAAAAAACGAGCGCAAATGCTATTCAACGAAAACAGATAGGATGATAGCACGCAAAGCTCTTCGTTCTTCAGGCACTATGAACTATAGTTTAGACATTCTGCAACTGTTCTGTGTTTAGGCTCGACAAGTTCCTGTTGCGCGACCTGAATTCAAAGTTACCATAACGTTAGTCATCCAATTGTCCTTGAAATAAGTCAAGTAGCTGCTTATGTTATGATAAAGATATGAAGAACGACCGATTTAGTTTGCATTACCCTGTTCGATGGAAGGAGATCCATCTATGTTGAATTGTGGCAAAGTAGTGCCAACATTAGCGTCGTCATGAATCTATCAGACACCGAATCAATTGATCAAATGAAGGTTGAGATCATATATAATTTGAGCATGATTGATAGACTGTATTTCGGATAAGGGAGTAGGAAAAATGCTAAACCTGGTTGTGTGGGAGCTTCACAGCTGTGTACGTAGCAGCACCGGCTAAGGCACCAAGTGTGGGTGCAACCAAGTAGATCCACAATCCCTTATACTTTCCGGCAGCCACAGCCGGACCCAAGTTCGGATAGGGTTCATTGAGCCAGCCGTTGCTGGTCTGAACAGGTAAATACAATTTGATTTAGATAAACTAATAAAGTTTAAATGCTGTTAATTTTATAACAAACAAGGTTACTCACCCTGCCACAAGAATGTTGAGCAAAACTGTCGTTCCAATTGCTACACCTGCCAACTCCCCCACCTGCATGAACTTAGATATTAGTTTATATCACAAATTAAAGAGAATTTGGATTGAAGGATCATATATATATATATATATATACGCGCACACACACACGCACACATACCGCACGAGTATCAGTGACAGTGGCAACAGAAGTGACAGTAAACATGAGAATGAAAGTGACAATGAACTCGAGTGCAAAAGCTTGGCCATGGCTAACGGAAGGAACCGTAGCACCACCAGACATGTAAGGATGAAAAACACCCTCGAGAGCAAAACTAGCTGAGAAGGACGCCGAAACCTGCGCTATTATGTAGAGGGGAACTTGGGTACGGGAAGTGTCGAAACGCTGCGAAAGCAATGGTGACAGACGGGTTTAGGTGTGCTCCGGAGATGTCGCCTGTGGACAAAATCACTGCCATCACTGCTAGACCTGCGCATGCCGCATTGCCTAGCAGTGTCTCCGGATCTTGATACTTTTGGTTCACAATATATAGGCGCTGCTGCTGCTGAAAATACCAGGATGAAGCTCCCCACAAATTCGGCTCCAAGCTGTAGTATAAATACACATGCATGATAAATACAAATATATTTAGCTTAGCTAAGACAAGTATGTTATTAATTTAAAAGTGAATCTAATTTGTTGGTGTGTTAAATTTGGTGTACCTTCCGGAGCAGAGTGACATGGGGAGCATGGAAGCTTGACGAGGAATTGGTTCCTGGCCTTAAGGAAGAAGAACGAAGAGAAATAGTACTAGTAGTTGGGAATTTGTTTACATATATAGTGCTTATGGGCTGGAAATTGTGAGTATGCCGCTATACTAGGTAGTGCTACTAGGCAGTTTGAATTAGTCTTGCGCCATAAGAAATCTTGACCTCCAATCAAAGCCACAGTGCATCAAGTGAGGAATTGGCTTGATTCGGTTCTTTTCTATTACTCGAGCGATTACGGACTTCAAACTAGTAACTGAAAGCGAATACAAAGAACAATTAATGTAATCAGAACTGAGTACGGATTGAGCCGAATCACTAAACTAAAACAAACTAGTAACAATTCATGCTCGAAATTATAGTAAATAACATGCAAGCATAGAAAATAACTGAAATCAAAAGCATAAAAGCTCACCGTTCAGTTGGCTCATCAAAGATCCATACCAAACACAATGGTTTTGCAGAGCAATCTTCAAAAGGAAATCAGGAATCTTGATCAGTTGGATCAAATATATGATCAGTTGATATCTTTGAGATAAATTATATGTTGAGAGACTTGTGTTTCGAGATGAATAAGTAGTCATCCTTATATACTGATAATCAACCCTAACTTGAGTGAAAAGCAATCTAAGCATTTAGTCACTTTCCTATTCAAAACTACACGAAATCTGACTCGAAGATCACGATCCTGATCCAATCCTTAAGAATACTCTTTCCTGTTTGGAGCACTACTTAATGGAGAAAATATTTATCATAATTTATCCTTTTATAATCATCATAATAATATTATAAATTAATACCTATTAAATTGTAAACGACTACAAGGAGAGTGAGTATTGACGTTTCTGTAGAGAAAGACAATATTCCAAACTCCAGAATATGACTTCTCAGTTAGTGCAAACTCCACACTAGCCCAATCGAGGCAACCAACCGTGAAGAAAAAGAATGGAACTCAAAGAAGATGAATCAACTTTCACTAACAAGGAAAATAAACTTACAAGTTACAACACTCTCACCAAGAGCATGAACAATACGGCCAGCTATCACGACAATTGGAAAAATTATTATGCGGAAGGGAAAACAAAAACATAAAGTAGTGCCTTTACACCATGAAAACATGTGGGTTCCCAAGACCGACCACAATTAAGAAGAAGTTAATATAAGTTGTTGGGTAAGTGGGAAGTCATTCTAGAAAAACCACTTTAATTTTAACACTCCCCCTTAAAGTGATTTCATAGATATTAATCAAGTGCGCACGGAAGCCTTCTAGCGGTCACTTTGAGTGACTTTGTAAAGATATCGGCAACGTTGGCAATGCTTTGAACTTCAGAAACCTTGACTCTTCCTTTAAGCACACATTCACAGTATAGTGATGCTCGGTCTGATGTGCTTGGTCCTCGCGTGAAACACACCGGATTTGTTGCAAGCTTTATAGCACTTTGGTTGTCACCATGTATAACTTGGTAGGATTGTAGATTGGTGAATCAACATCCCCAATCAGCGAAACGCAACCAAACACATTCTTGAGCGAGCGAAGAAGCTTTATATTCGGCCTCGAGTTGTTGAAAGAGAGACGGGTCTTGTTCTTCTTTACTCCAAGAAATACATCTTTGATCCACAAAAGAAAACATAGCGGTCTTAGATCTTGATCATCTAAATCACAAGCAAAGTCGGCAATACGTAAAACCATATAGCTTAAAATCAACTTCCTTCTTGAACATAAGTCCCATGTCAAGGTTCAAAAAAAAAAAAAAAAAAAAGAGTATCCACAAGAAAATGATTTGGCAACCCATCAACCAAATTTTCAATACCATTGCTAACTTATCCATGCTGAGATGCCCCAATCTAGCATGCCAAAGTGTAGGACTATCATTTTTACTCATATTATCAACATAGAACTAGATGTGGGCGATAAAGTGAATATATCTTTAACTCTTTTACAGTATGAACAACATCGGCATACATGCTTTCAAGTTCCGTAAAAACTTTTCGGGGCCAAGAGAACATAAGTACACACATCATGAAGTATTTGCCACGAAAGATAGATTTTCTTCCTGCAGCACTTGAAAAACACTATTTAGTGTAATACGATCATCACCGTCGTCAATCGTAACAACTCCCTCCTTTTTACGGGGTGGACGAGAATCGTCGATGTGATAATGGCATCATTTCCTTCATATTTTCGGAAAGAAGAGAACATAGACTCATTGCACAGCCAAGATGATGGGTGCCCAGCGGAATCAACAATCCGGAGTCTTCTTTAAAATTGGCCAGGGGCCAAGGCATACATAGTGGTAGTTTCAGCCACAAAGCACTTCCCCAATTTTCCTCAATCTTGGGTTCCTTCAATTTAGCCATGTTCCCTCCTTGCATCTTCACATTACAATTTTTTTCGTATATGTCCCATTTTCCTAGCGATGGCATTGCTTATCCACATCTTCGTTGAGTAAATCTTTCCCTCTTCTCATCCTTTTTGAAGTTGGCGTCACGGGGCGATAGGCTTTTTCTTTTCAAACTTCTTCTTTCTAGTAAATAGAATAACTTCCATCACCATTTGAAGATGACGAGGCAACCAACCATTTGTCTAGCCAAAGACTCTTGAGAGGCTAGAAGATTTTCCACGACTCTACCAAAGATGGTGATTTTCCATCCTTGAATTGATGTAACAAAAGGAATATATTCATGTTTGAGTCCACGGATAATATGCCTCCGTACTCGTGCATCCGACATTGGTCCTTAGGTATCAAGAGACGAAATTTCGGAGCATAAATTTTTTACCTTGAAGAATTGAGAAATAGAAAGATCACCTTGAGTTAAATTTAACTAAGTCATTCTCTAGCAGGATTCGGCCTCTTCATTCTTTTTTGTTGAATAAGCCATCAGAGTTCTCCGAGATCGCGTTGGTTGCAATCAATGATGTGTTCAAAGCGACTTGCGAGAAATAGATTTCTTGAAAGCAAATTCGGCCTTAGCATTCCTCACCTTCCACTTCTTCAAAGCATCTGGAATTTCTTGTATTTTTGGAGTGGCAATTTCATCTCCACCAACAGCCTCCCATAGATCTTCACCCGAGAGATAGGATTCCATACGGGATTTCCATGTGAAATTTAGTTAGTTCAACAAATCAATACCTAATCCGGAGCTTCGGTTTGAATCCATCTTTGAGTATCATAACCTTTCTTCACCGAGGAAACTTGACAATAAAAGCTACCTCCCTTGTGGCTCACATTACCATGTGAAAGACAATATTCCAAACTCCAGTCATGACTTCTCGGTTAGTACACCAAACTCCACTAGCCCAAATGCGAGCAACCAGTGAAAAAAGAATGGAACTCAAGAAGATGAATCAACTTTCACTAACAAGGAAAATAGCTTACAAGTTACAACACTACCATACAAAGGCATGAAGCAATCTGGTATTTATCGGCAATTGAAAACTATTATGCGGAAAGGAAAACAAAAACATAAAGTAGTGCCTTTACACCATGAAAACATGTGGGTTTAGAAGACATGCAAATTAAGAAGAAGTTAATATAAGTTGTTGGGTAAGTGGGAAGTCATTCTAGAAAAACCACTTTAATTTTAACAGTTTCACCTCCGATTATTCCTTATTACTATTATGTGATAATCACTCAACACTTGCAAAAGAAAAAGATTGAGCACAGAGAGCCAATGCTTACTAAATCACGATTTCATGTGGATGCACAGCTGTGTGTGTGTGTGTCACTATTTGAATGTTGTTGCGGAAGTTGCTTTGCTTTAGCATTTTGAGACAAGTTGTTTTACGAGCATCATCATGCCAAGGGCTTGCAATTCAAGTGATTAACAGCATCGATGCACACTGACGTCCTAGATTCATCCCTCCAATTCCCCCACTATCGCTTAATCCCAAGTTCTATTAAGCCATCAAAACCCAGCATATTGAAAATTGAAATGGTTAATCTATATCTTTACTTATATGAATAATAACTCTATGTCACTGTAATGGAGCAAACTTGAGTCCATGAGGGCACTTTGGGTCATGCTCTACGTTCTATTCATACGAGGGTCTTTTGTGCAAATATCAGATAAATGACCATATTTGGTGTTATAGAAATTGGGAGGGTGAACTTGGTGTAAACCAAGATGGAATTGCAGTAAAAGAGAGAGAGAAAGCAGAGGAAATAGAGAGAGAGAGAGAGAGAGAGAGAGAGAGAGAGAGCTTAAGGAGAAAGGATGTATTTAACGATGGTGAAGTCAGACCCAAAAAAAAAAAAAAAAAAAAAAAAAAACGATGGTGAAGTCATTACCTTAAGGAGGAAAGGATGTATTTAACGATGGTGAAGTCAGACCCAAAAAAAAAAAAAAAACGATGGTGAAGTCATTACAACGACTGACTTATATAGTCAGACCATTACATAGAGGTATAACAGCCTTTCTTACCATCTAACTAACTATCTCGAACAATATAACAACCATCCATAACTATTCTCTAATAAAATGACATGCGGCACAATCTATTCTCTAATCAAATGACATGTGGCACAATCTAGTTCATTCATTTTTCAATGGTTGGTTTTTATGGTTGTTGAAATATTAATATAGAACCAAACACTTGCTTGGTGAAAAGAAGAACACGTAGTGGCTGGTAGAAATTTTGGTGAAGTGTGTAGGAGAAGCCAACTTCACACCAAGCAAAAGTGAGTTAATCTCCACCAAGTAAAAGTGTTGTGTGTGAGAGAAGCAAATTTTTCACCAACATATTAACAAAATACTTTGACAGTATAATCGTGAGGGACATATGAACGATCAAAATAAACCATTCCCACAAGCTTCCATGAAAGAAGTGAGGAAAGAGAATTGTTTTAGGGGCATTTGGCACGTCTTGTACGACCCCCCACTTATGGGAACTTATGCGATTAAATTCAAACAATCCACAGTTTTTTCCACTCTTCGTCAAGACATGCCAGTTTTTATGAAATTGTGTATGGCGGCCTCTCAGCCGTTGTCGGACAGGACCCAAAAATCTCATGATTGGCCATGAAACTCATGTTAAGGGGACTTGTTCGGAAAAATCTTGAGTGGTACGTACCATTCAGTGGTACGTACTATTCAATGGTACGACTATTGAATGATTCAGATTAATTTGCAGTGGGCCCCAAATGAATCTTAACCATTTAACAGTACGTACCATTTAATAGTACGTACCACTGAAGTTGGACCCGACTTGCTCAAAAAGCGAGTTCTATCTAATATCAATACGTGTGTGTAAGTAAAAAAAAATTTAAGAAAAAAAAAATCGGTTTGAGAGAGAGAGAGGGAGGTTAGGAGAGAAAAAGTAGGAAGTGGAGGGGTTGAGATTGAATGGAGATAAGTTATTTATTTGTTGTTTGACATATTTATCCACACTTAATTAATATATTTTTTTAAATCCAGTTATTCGTATAGGGTTATGATGGTATTTTCATGCGTTTTTGATTTGTTACAATAGCCAACGATTTCCAACCAAATTGGAATTGTCTGATATCCAAGAATCAAGAAAGAAATTTACTTACCTGTTGTATATTTAATTTGATTATATCTTTATCTATATAGATAAAAAGAGCACACTAAAGTGGTAAAACATTCAAATAATGAAAAAATTACCCTTTTGTTATAGGTTACAAAAAAAAAAAAGTGAGGAGAAGAGAGTAAAAATGTGGAAAGGAGCGGGGAAGAGGGGAAGATGATAGAGAGATAAAAGAAAAATAGTAACAAAATAGAAAAGGATAATTATCCTCCTATTACGAAGAAAAAGACATAATTATCATCTTAGACTGAGCAATTATACATTAAACACATTGGAAAAAGAAAAAATTGAAACTGCTACTTGTAGTTGCGAATTGGTTTTATTTCTTGTCCACAAAAACTAAATCATCTTCACTCTCAGTCTCAGTACGTTATTTTTTTCTTCTCCTATGTCTTCTTTGTTGTTTGATTTATTTTAAATTTCCCTTTTTTTCTTCTCCTATTAATTTTTTCTTTGTTTTTCTCGTATGAACAAAAGCACAATTTAATGGCAGGGAGTGGGGTGAATGGTGCTGTGTTATTTATAAGGTGAGTGATTGAATATTTTGCTCCATTTTTTCCTTTTGGGCATCTATAATTATAGTAATCATTACGAGTTTTTTCAGATTATATGAAAAAATGTTGAAAATTAAGTGCTTCTCCAATGATTTTTTTTTTGGTCAGAAAATAGAACTACATTAAAAAGGTCCAACCCTAGCATGATACAAAGGAGCAAGGGAAAGTTAGAAGCAGGCAGAGCAAATAAACAAAAAGCGGGTAAAAATTGGGGCCAGAGAAGGAATTTAGAGGATAGATGATTCATGCTTCTTCATTGATACTTTGGTAAACGAAACTAATATTTTAACTCCTTTTGTTTTTATTAAAAATCTCTCTTTCTACCACACACTAATACAAGAAAAGGGCAGAAGAATTATGAACACATGAAGAGAGCAAATGCGTTAAGTTTCTAAATCCCTAAGCTAATAATTCCGTTTGTTTTTTCTCTTAAGTTAATTAATTTGGATTTATATTTTTATATTTTCTCCATCTCTTTCCCTACTCCTTTGATTGTTTGGCTTTGAAGTTGGCATAATCAATCAATATGATATTCTTTCTGTTTTCTTTTGTGTTTTATTGTTGTTCAATGCATATTTTGGTTGGAACATATAGCAAGTTGGGGCAATCATCGATAGGTATTGATTATGATTTAATTCTTTACTGATTTTGGCTAATTTTGTGCTTAAACGATTTGGCTAATTTTGTTTACAGTTATTATTTCTCTCTATGTTCTATGTGTTTTTGATAATTATTTTATAGATCACAATTTACAGATTTCTTTGTGTTGAGTAATGATGATAAATATTTTCCCAAAGGTACTCCCTCTCTTCTCCCCCTCCCCTCCCTGTGTTGCATTTCTCCCTGCGTGTTGAGCGATGGTGATAGGAATAATTTAATATCTCCTTATGGAAATTGAATCATACAACTTTTGCTTCTTTCTTTGTTCGTTAATTTGAAATTAAATTTTTTAAGAAGATTCCATACATGATTGTAATGTGGCAGGAAAAGAACCACAATTAAAACTACGAACAATGGAAATGGTACTCCCTCTCTCCTCCCCCTCCCCTCCTGTGTTGCATTTCTCTTTGCGTGTTGAGCGATTGTGATAGGAATAATTTTATATCTCCTTATGGAAATTGAATCATACAACTTTTGCTTCTTTCTTTGTTCGTTAATTTGAAATTAAATTTTTTAAGAAGATTCCATACATGATTGTAATGTGGCAGGAAAAGAATCACAATTAAAACTACGAACAATGGAAATCTGAAGTACGGACAAATAGGTGGGAAATGTGACATTGATGTTAGCAAGCTTTATGGTCTTCAAACTTGATAATATATGTACACATTGAAATCAAAACTTCATATATTCACTTAAGTTTGTTGGTCTCTTGACACATGTATACTTCATTGTTTGGTATTAGTCATTGTATTTGATTCATTCATATTTCTACGTGTGTAGTGTACGTGATTAAAGGCCTTTAATCCATATGCCAACGTAGCGCATTTTGGGGCACGCAGCGCCCGTGATTAAAAAAAGGCCTCTTGCATGAGCGTTAGTGCTTGCAGAGAGGCTAGTAATAGCTTAAATTAGAGGAGTGATTCTTTCATTGGTTGTAAAAGTTGAATCCGGGCACAAACAATAATAATGGACTCTGGATTTAATGAAGTTTGTGGTTGCGAACTGAACTGAAGGATCACTTCTAGACTTTCAGTTTGGTCACCAACTCCGTTGGACTATGTTTGTGTTGGTTCAACTTTTAATTATACTGATGCGTTTCGTGATAGAACACCCACCCTGCCGTGGTGTACACAAATGATAAGATGCAAATTAGGAGATAATATCGGTACGGTTAATGGTGTACTACTAGCCTGTACGTCTCTCGAAAATCTTTACAATTAATGTGATCAAACTGGTTATGATGAGTAGGCAATACTTATGCCAGGTATAGATAACAGTTTAGTTTAATCAGGGTCCTCCACGAATCTGATATTTTTTTGGGTAGGTGGAGTATTAGACTACTTTTAGTCTACTCTCACAACACCCCGTTCATTTTCTACTTGCTGTTATCATTTCTATCCATTTCAGTGGTAGATATTGACATATATAACATAGTATATGTAAATAATAGTCCCCAACTCAGTTTTCTTTAATTTAGTTGTTTTTTATAACGTAACAGAGCTTTCTTTTCTTCAGCTTACTGTAAAATATAAACTATATTTGGTACCATACAAAACTAAATATATAGATTCAGCAACTGTTCCGTTTTTAGGATCGCGAGACCCTTTGATGATACCTGTAATCAAACCTAGCATAACGTTAGTCATCAAAATGGTCGTCCAATCGATCGAAATAAGTCAAGTAGCTGCTTATGCTATGAGCATGACATGAAACACGATTGGTCTAGTTTGAATTACCCTGTCCAGTGGAAGGAGATTCGTCTATGTGGAGTCGTGGCAAATTTAGCTTCATGACTTAGTGTCGTCATGAATCTATCACACACACCGAACCAAATGATCAAATAAAAGTGGAAGTCCTAGCCTGATTTGGTGGTTTTATTGTCCTAACTAACCTGGATGCGCTAGTTGGCAGTAGTAGGGGAAGTTCTAGCCGTGTAGGCGGCAGCGCCAGCCAAGGCACCAAGTGTGGGTGCAACTAAGTAGATCCAAAATCCCTTATAATTTCCGGCAGCAACAGCCGGACCCAAAGTCCGGGCAGGGTTCATCGAACCGCCAGTTGTTGGTCTGCCAAAGTAGACACAATTTGTTTTAGATCAACTGAGATTAAATGATGTTATTTTATAACAAGGGTTCTCACCCTGCCACAAGACCAAAACTGCAGCTCCAATTGCTACGCCTGCCATCTCCCCCACTACATGAACTAACTAGAAATTAGTTTACATCATAATTAAATTAAAGAGAATATGGATTGCACGATCATGACGACATATATACAAACATACTGCACGAGTATCAGTGGCAACGGCAGTGATAGTAAATATGATAATGAACGTGACAATGAAATCGAGGGCAAAAGCTTGGCCATCGCTTACAGAAGGAACTGTAACTCCACCAGACATGAAGGGATGAAAAACACCCTTGAGAGCAAAACTTGCTGAAATGGACGCCGAAACCTGAGCTGCTCCGTCGAAGGGAACTTGAGACCACGGGAAGTGTCAAAACACTGCGAAAGCAATGGTAACAGACGGGTTTAGGTGTGCTCCGGAGATGTGGCTTATGGACAAAACAACTATCGTCATTGCTAGGCCTGAACATGCCGCGGGCATTACCTAGGAGCATCTCGGAATCAGGGTATTTTTGGTTCACAATAGGTGCTGCTGCTGCCGAAAATATCAGGACAAAGCTCCCCACAAACTCCGCTCCAAGCTGTATATAAAATATAATACACATGCATGATGCATATAAAAGGTTGCTAGCTATTAGTTAGTATTAATTAGTAGTAATATATATAGCTAATTAGTTAACCAAAAGTATATGCTTAATTTGATTTCAAAAACAAATTGTAAACAATTTTGTTGGTGTGTTAATTTGAGGTAGCTTCCGGAGAAGAGTGACATGGGAAGCATGGAAGCTCGACGAGCATTTGGTTCCCGTCATTAAGGAAGATGAATGAAGTGTAGGAAATAGTGTGTTAAATTGCTATAGAAAATAAAACGAAAATCTGAATAACAAATATAATCATGCACACAAATAAAGATGGAATTAGAAGAACCTCAAATTGAGTCGAGGCAAGCGTTTGACGCTCTGATCTTAAGACAATTTCCGCCCCACACTAGTGCTTATGGTTTGTTGTGGCGTCCGCCTCCCAGGATACAACGACTCCCTCCTTCTGAAGGAAGCACTGCAATTCACAAGGCTCCTTTGAACCCGAATATGCAGGAACTCTCTCGAACGAATTATTCTATAAATTATGCCTAAAAATCTCTAGTATGTAGAATGCAGTGAATGAAACTTAATTAAAAATCTACAGGTGTATTCCTATATATATAAATGCAGATGAGCCTCTTCCAAAAGAGTGTGTCCCAACTTGAAGAGTCAACCTATGCATCCTTTGGATGAAGGAAACTAACTGATAGCTTTTCACGCCATTTGAAAGGAGACAACATCCTTCTTCAATAAGAACAGTTGTTCTTTACGTATCAAACCCTAAAACAATTTTCTAATAAATATTTAAATAAATTATATTAGATAAATTATATTGGGCTGATTGTAAACAACTCAATGGACTCTTTATTGGGCTAGGTAATTAACCCAACACACTCTTTATTAATTTCCATTCAATTAAAGAAATTAATATTAATTTAATATCAAATTTCCAACATGAAGAAAGGGAAGTTGTACTGGTACTTGGGAATTTGTTTATATGCAGATTATAAAAATGCAGATTCAAAATTGTGCCTAATGAACTGTAGCTATTTTTCTTGTAGTGTTGTTGTGAGACTTGGCAGACTTGTCAGAACGGGGGCACAAAGCTCCTCTTTTGTGTTTAACTCATGGGTAACAAAAGCCAAATTGTGTCCTATGATCAATGGGCGCCAGCAAAGGACATAAATAACATATTAGCTGTTGCACTGTTGCTATTGTTATAGCACAAAAGTATTGGTGTCCTAAACATTACAATTCCAAGTTTGTGCGCACAGTGCAAAGATTTTTAGTACTCGAAGGATGCAATTAGTGGCGTGCATATATGCCTGAGTGCTTTGCATTAGCACCACAACATGGAAAGTCAAACACACAACGGCTCTTAAGGCTCACATTCCCTATTAGTTGTTTACAAATCAATATTACAACTTGATATTATTAAATAGCTAACAACTTCTATACTAATTAAAACAAGTTATCCAATAATTATTTCAATTGGCAACTAGTTTGGCCAAGTTGGTCTTTGCCTTTATTCTCACAAGTCTCGTCCTCAAATCTACTAGTAAAACGGCCACTAGTTTGGCTATGTTGACATTATATGTTTTGTTGAAGAGTCTCTTTGGATTGAGAATCTCTTGAATGTTACCCATAATGTCCTCTATGAAATTTATAACAATTTTTAATACTATAATAGAATTACTATCGTTTCTCTTAAAAAAAATATCAACGACTACACAAAGAGGGGTGAGCATTGACCTTTCACCTCCTATTATTACTTACGTGATAACTCAAACATAATTGTAGAAAGATTGAACTTTGGAAGAATAATGCTACTCTTACAACATTTTATACCATTTTATGGAGAATGACTTATATGGAACGGGTTCACCACCAAGTGGCATATCGTATCCAATAATACATTGTCAAGTGCAAGTTTTTCTCCACATGACAATATATTATTGGATTGAGATGCCACGTGACTATGAACCCGTTCTATGTAAGTTGTTCTAGCTTCACTTTATGGAAAAAAACTTGGGTGGTACGTACTATTCAATAGTACGGCCTTTGAATGGTCCTATATTAATTTGCAGTGGGTCCGAAATGAATCTTAAACCATTCAAAATACGTATCATTGAAATTTGACCCCACTTTATGGGGGGCAACTTATTTGGACATGTCAAGTCAGTTATTTTGAGTTTTATTGATTAAAGTACTTGAGTAAAAAATCGTTTAGGTTTTTCACGTTCCTTTTTCCACACTTAGCCCCTGATTACGTATGTCCCCAGGACGAGAATTCTAGTATGCTCCGGAGTAAATTTTACTCCAGAAAAAATGGACGGTTTAGATTTGGCTCCAAGCATTCAATGGTGTAGATTAAGGCAACAAGTTGACTTAGTAACCGGTTTTGCAAGTTGGAGCAACAGTTGAAAGCAGAAAAAAAAAAAAAAAAACAACACAGCTCTTCAAGAACCAGGGGAAGAAGACGAGTTCTTCAAAAATCTAGTAAAAACCCAAAATCCCAATTGAAGAATCCACCATTGACGATCTCCAGCTCGCCTTCAAGCTGAAGACTCTGACTTCGCGTCAACTGATTCAGTTCTACCTGGACAGAATCCAAACCCTCAACAGCCACCTCATAGGGGTCTTAGAGGTGAACCTAGATGCGGTTTCCCAAGCCGATTTCACCGATGAACAACGCCGGGAATGGATTCCCAACCCATCAGCCAGAACTAGAGTGCTGCCGAAGCTGCACGGGATTCCGATGATCAGCTCAAGGACAACATTGGAACCAACGCCCTCGTCGACGTTCTGCCTCCGGAGGCCGACTCGAGTATTTCCCTCCTCAGCCAGTCTGAGAAGCCCGATGTCACATACTCTGTAAGTTATGCCCAATTGATTGATTAGGGTTATGACTGAATTTAGGGTTGTTTTTTTCCATGTGTTTGACTATCTACTATGAATTTGTTGCATCAAATGCTTAATTGGAGTAAATAGATTACTATTAGACCATCTCCAATAGTGAGGGTTAAAGTCTAAATTTTTAGCCCAGAAAATTTAGAACTTAACCCAGAAATAGTTTTTCTCCTCCAATGGTTTTGGGTTAAAAATTTAGCCCGAGATTACTAAAGAATGATTTTAGCCTAATTTTTTCTTTTCGGTAACTATTTTAAAATAAAATTTATGTAGATTATCCTAATTTATTTTTGTGAACATTTTAACCTAAAGCAAAATTAATTCCGATAAATAATGAAATAGGAAGAATTAGGTCCTCTAACATGAGGAGTTGCCATCTTTAACAATTTGGAAATAGGAAGAAATTATTTTGGAAGTGGGTAGAAAGAAAAATTTGAAGAATTGTATGAGAAAAGTGAAATTTGTGTGGATGATTGAACAAATACATAGGTATTTATAGACTTTTTTGGTGAATTTTGATTTAAATAATTTTTAAAAATTGTTTTAACCGTTAGATTTAATTTTGGGCCTTTAGATCTATTTTTTTACCGTTAGATTTGATCACATTTGATTTCAACCATTAGATTTAATGAATTTATAAATTACATTATTTTTTAAGATTGCATCTGGACCGTTGGATATCCAACGGCCCAGCAATCCATGCCGTCCATTAAAGAGCCATTACTTTGCAAATGGGATAGCTGGCCGACAAGGCTGCAGGCCAGGGGGCCCATGGCTTGCAGACCTCGCGTGGGAGCGCTGCACAATGCAATTGGCGCGCCACTTCGGTGCTTTTTCTCAAATTCTAAGCGCGTTCACGCGCATTTGGGGTGGGAATTTTGTCCCCGGGTGGAAATTCTGGTCTAAATTTGACCCAATTTTAGAATTTATCCTAAACCCAAATTTTAGCCCAGCTATTGGAAGAGGTTTGGGGGGGTTTAAGTTCTAAATTTTAGACTTTATCTTCACCATTGGAGATGGTCTTAGGGTCTTGGGTTTGTGGAATTTACGATCTTCAGGTGCCACTTTTTGAGGAGAATTGTGGCTATAAAGTTAACTATTCCGAAAAACTCACCCTACTGGTGTCATTTGACCGCGTCGAGAGCTGACTCTCTATGCTCAATGGTCTTTATTAGGAGAATTTGAGTGGAGCCCAAAAGTTTACCCGTTGCTCAAGTTCTACGAGGCTAAGATTGAAAACTAACTATTTGTGTATGCGTAAAATTATCAAGCTTTAGAGTTTATAGAGTCTTTTCAAGCAAGAGATGGACTGCCTATTATTCGGTGATTGTTGTCTAAACTAGGAAACTCATTGATCTTTTCTAATTTATACCTTATTATAAAGAACTGGTTGTTATTGTTGTCTAAACTACTTAGGGTTAAAACTTGGTTCTGAGAATTAACCAATTTGCTTTAGTTGGTTTAATCGGTTGGTAAATCAATCCCACACAATCAGAATGCTATGGTGATATGCATACATTTTTTGAATAAGTGTCATGGGGATTCGTTACTCTAAGTATTGGCTCCTCCCCACTCTTATTTTAAAATGTCGAATTGTTGAATACAATGCCTGTTACTACTATTTTCTTAAATTCACCATCAAGCATCCAATAATGGAATCAATGATGGAATTTATCTAAGTACAATTTTAATATAAATGATTGAAGAGCATTTGATTAAAAGAGAATTTGAAAAAATATATGGAATTCATAACTTAATAGAAGCAATTCGCTATGTGTTGTGGTTAAGTAGTAGACTAGTACTATGGTTCATTTCAGTTCCATGTAAATTGTATTAGAAGCAATTTGCTATGTGTTGTGGTCAGTCCAATGCAGTCAAGCCGTCTGTTTGGTGAAGCTTTTTGTGCATGTGATTAGTTTGTTTGCCTCTTCCTTTCTCCGAGCTAAATACTCCATAGACATATTGGCTTTATCATAATATAATAATGTTAATCCCTTATCATTTTTTTATTTTTATGGTGTATCAGGATATTGGAGGATGTGACATTCAGAAGCAAGAGATTCGGGAAGCAGTAGAACTACCACTTACTCACCACGAGTTATGCAAACAGATTGGAATAGACCCCCCACGTGGTGTATTACTCTATGGTCCACCTGGAACCGGTAAAACCATGTTGGCAAAGGCCGTTGCTAATCATACAACTGCTGCCTTCATCAGAGTTGTTGGTTCAGAATTTGTTCAGAAGTATTTGGGAGAGGTAAACTTTTATATAAGATCATTTATCTATTTTTTGTGTGTTATCTTATTTCTTACATTCCGCATATCCTTATGATTTTTGGAATAGCAAATATTGTGGGCAAGTGTTGCAAGGGCACTGTGATATTCTCTTGTAGGCAATCTGTGGATTTATATTTATTGACTAAAGTGAAAACATTGTGAGCACTTATTTATTTATTTTCTTTGTCAAGGGTCCACGAATGGTTCGTGATGTTTTCCGTCTTGCCAAGGAGAATGCTCCTGCCATCATCTTTATTGATGAGGTGGATGCTGTTGCTACTGCGAGGTTTGATGCTCAAACTGGAGCTGACAGAGAAGTTCAGCGGATCCTTATGGAGCTCCTTAATCAGGTAGGTCTGGAAGTTTTAATTTGAACGAATAAGTAATCTGAATGAATTAAAACTTTAAATCAACCAGAACTTGGATGTTCAATGCATCCCTATGGAGTTGGAGAAAAATATTTGAACAAATGACAAACGAAAGTTAACCCTGAAACATTCTATTTCTGCTTTCTGTTCTCAAAGTTGATTTGGTCTTAATATCTTTTGCAGATGGATGGGTTTGACCAGACAGTGAATGTTAAGGTCATTATGGCTACTAACCGAGCAGACACCTTGGATCCTGCACTTCTGCGTCCTGGAAGGCTTGATCGAAAGATTGAGTTTCCTTTGCCTGATAGGAGGCAGAAAAGACTTGTTTTCCAGGTAAAATAACATACTTAAAAGTATCTTTCAATGAAAGAATTTGATGAGATAAGAAAGTTCTCAATCTGCCATTATATCTATATCACTTGTTACTGATTATTTAACATTGTAGATGTTGTGAGCATGGATATTAAAAACTTCACGGTCTACCAAAGAAAATTGACCATTTTCATAGCTCACGACAATTATAGAATATGCTTAAGCTGCTAATATATAGTCAATATATGCTGAGCCAAGTGTTCTGACATGTATTACTCAACCTCACAATTTTGTTACCTTTTTCCTGCCTCTCTCCTGCTGGCTTTCTTTATTAATTTACAATTCATCTTTCTTTTAACCAGGTTACTTGTCTTCTGGAGTATCAGGGTGTTGATTCTCACTTTGATACCATAGCAAGGCAGTACCATGATTATAAAGGTAAGAACAATGCTTACAGTTGTCCGTTATCTGGCTCCCTTGCTAAACTCTAATATAAACATCCCCTTGCAGAAATTGGAAAATATGCAGTGGACAATCCACCAAGTTCAGATGGACCTGAAACGCCTCCCAGATCACACGAATGCATAGAATCTGTTGTTCCTAGTTGGTGTTGTCTTCTGAGTTTCCTATTTTGTTGTAATGTCCCATGCCTCAAGTTGATTCATCAAAATCATCACTGGCTTGTTGATTGTTTTGCTTCATTTTATAGGGAGTCGAAAGCTTGCCTTCTAAATAGAGATCCTCATACTTACAATGGATCTCTTCTTTGCATGCGCTTGAAGTTATAAGCAAGATTGGTCATAGACAGCTCACTAGTGACTGCAGATTATTGTGTATATATCTTTGCATTAAAAGAATTGTAAACATCTGGTCATTTTATGTCCTCAGAAGCAATTCAGTTTTGGTTTCTGATGGAATCCAAACCCTTGTACAAAACCTGCAACCGCGTCCCTTCCTCCATTATCAAAGCAACTCCCAATGCATGTCAGTTTAAGAGTACCATGACCATGCTTGAAGGAAGTAACCATGCTTCAGAATGTTTGGTTGCTGTATGCTTTGTGTACTATCAAAAATTGTAATGCTTTTATACTAGGTAATATTTTTGCATTGCATGCTCACTTCCGTCATCAAATCTTGTCTGTCTTAGTCAAAGATTTATAGTTTTCGTTCAATAAATAGTTCTCTATTTGCTTCATTATGCTAATTTACTTTCTGCAGATCGTTTGTATAATGCTTTTTGTTTGCTTCCGTGAAATGATAGATTAATATGGCATTATGTTGGGTTTAGGAATATCTTTGCGTGACTAGTCTCTCTATTATGTTATTATTCAGTCTAAACATATTCTAGTTTAGTAGTGGATAACGAATGCCGAATATATAATACTTCAGAGAATCAGAATGGTGGGTTAATGTAGGCTTTGTGTACCAGCAGAAATTGTTATTCTAGCCGGAGACACGACAACTTACAGGTTCTAAGATTTTTCTTATAAATTTTGTACCGGGTAATCTTTTTGCATTGTATGTTCTCTTCAATTGTCAAAATCTTGTCTGCCTGGGTGCTGGATTTAGAATTTTTGCTTGAATAAAGTTGCAATAGCTGTCTATTTGTGCATTGTTCTTGTTTACTCCGCGTGTCCTGACCGCATATTTTTTCCTTCCCCTTTTAGTTTTCGTTTAGAACAATAACCCATAGCAAATATTATAGGTGATCAGCCAATGTTAGCAGATGCACTTAATTTCCAATGTTAGCAGGTGATCAGCCAATGATCAGCCAATCTGTGTGTCCATCACTCCATTAACTTCACGTCGGAGATATTAAATGGGCTTTCAGCAAGGATTAATGATATTAGTTGAGTATGCCCAATATTGTGTTCAATGATATTAGAGAGCTCTGCTCCTGACAGGAAGTATGCCAAGGAAATGGGGTTCAATGACAAAATCGGCATAGTGTCAAGAAGAGAGTGGCTATGTGCGAAACAAGGAGCGAGGGAGAAAAAGTGGTTGGAACTCGAAGGCGATTATGGCTATTTTGTTAGTTGTTGTTATAGATTGTAATTGGTTATTGCATTTGCTTTGGTTATTCGTCCTTCAACTAGGTGTAATGACTATTGATGCTGCACATGATATGAAAGGCGAAAGGAATAGAAAAAATTCATTTTCAGTTCATATTTTGGTCAAATCAAAATAGTTGGCTAATTTAATTTTGGATGTTTTTGAAGCCAATTCAATGTTGAGAACATGTTTATAATGTTGAATATGATGTTTTGGAATAGGTTTGGGGGAGGTAATCGACCTACATTGACATTTGAGGGGTTTAGAAACTGAAAAAGTGAAAAAAAAAAATCATGAAAATTGCTGCATAATTTTTCTAGATTTTTGGTCATAAAATCTATTTTTTGTGACGATCTTCAAAGAAATTTCAGTCTCTAAAGGTTGTTCATATTTTTAGCAACTGTTTCTGGGTATTCAATTATGTCACTAAAAATTCTTTTGCATATATTCGGCCTGCAAAATTACCACGTGCAATTGCATAGAGAAGTGCAGACAGTATCTCACTGTTTGCCAATTGCATGCACTTAATGAAACATTATAGATAGAAAACCGGCTGAGGATACATGGTACCATTTAACTACACAATCCTTTAAACTCTACTGCCTTATGGATTTGAGACTGTAAATTATTTAGTGCTCAATTTACTACACTTGTAATGCTAACCCTAGTGCCTTGTGTCTTATGCCTTTGACATGGAAAAGATCGATTGGTCAATTTACTATACAAATCATTTAAACGTTAGTGCCTCGTATGGTATGTCGTGGTTTTCTGAGGATGGATTGTTCGACTTACCACAATTTTCTTTTAAACCTTAGTGCGTTTTGGTGTATGTAATGACGTAATGTATAAGAGCATATACATTTACCCCATTCATTATTGAAACTTAAGTGCCTTAGGGCATATGACATGAACTATTGGTTACCAAACTAATCAATCAAACCCTAGTGTCTTATGGAATTTGTGATGAACTAATGTATAAGGAACGTTCAACAATACCTCAACTACAAGGATGAAATATACTAACAACATTTACAGAGTTCCATTATATAAATGTTTCATATAGGTTCACCTACATAAAAAAATCCGAATCGAATATCATTTAGTAATAAAATGTATAGAACTTGAAATCACTTTTTAGTCATGAATTATGTGTTTGAATCCATATTAATTTAGGGTTGAAACATGTGTATGCATAGATGATTAAAAATACATGTTCATTTTCTTTTGGTTGAACTACAAATCATAGTTATAATTTTAAATAAAAACATACACATTTGATTTTATTTGAGCAGGAAAGAGAAATACTTATATATTTTGGGTGAAGGAAAGCATACCCACAACCGTTTTATTTAATCTCAACCGTATGATGTTTTGGAATAGGGTTGGGGACGGTAATCGACCTACATTGACATTTAAGGGGTTTAGAAACTGAAAAAGTGAAGAACAAAAATCGTGAAAACTGCTGCATAGTATTTCCAGAATTTTGGTCATAAAATCCATTTTTTGTGACGATCTTCAAAGAAATTTCAATCGCTAAAGGTTGTTCATATTTTTAGCAACTGTTTCTGGGTATTGAATTTTGTCACTAAAAGTTTTTTGGTAAATTACCACTTGAACGTTAGTTTTACAACTTAAACGAGGTATTACCACTTAAACGGAAAATGAACGCTTACAGTAATGGACAAATTCTGTACACTTACAATTTGTCAACCTGCTCAAATGGTAAAGACGTCACTCAAATGGTAAATTTGTCGCTCAAGCGGTAAGTTACCACTTAACGAAGAAATTACAATCTCTGAATGATGTTTACAACTTAAACGACGATTGACTCATTTAAGTGGTAAATTACCGATTGAACGTTAGTTTTACAACTTAACGAGGTATTTTACCACTTAAACAAGAAAATGAACGCTTATGCAGTAATGACAAATTTTGTACACTTTACAATTTGTCAACTTGTTCAAATGGGTAAAACGCTCGTTCAAATGGTAAATTTGTCGCTCGTGCTGGGTAAGTTACCACTTAAACGAAGAAAATTACAACTTGAACGATGTTTTTACAACTTAAACGACGTATTGACTCGCTTATGGTAATTGCCACTAAACGTATTGCAACTGAACGGTATGCTACCACTTAAACGAAAATGAACGCTATACTAATGGACAAATTTTTTGTACACTTACAATTTGTCAACTCGCTCAAATGGTAAAAACGCTGCTCAAATGGTAAATTTGTCGCTCAAGTGGCAAGTCATCACTTAAACGAAGAAATTACAACTTGAACGTATGTTTTTACAACTTAAACGACGATTGACCTGCTTAAGTGGTAAATTACCACTTGAACGTTAGTTTTACAACTTAAACAAGGTATTTTACCACTTAAACGAAAATGAATGTTTAAGTAGTAATGTGACAAATTTTGTACACTTACAATTTGTCAACTCGCTCAAATGGTGTAAAGACGCTACTTCAAATAGTAAATTTGTCGCTCATGGGTAAAGTTACCACTAAACGAAGAAATTACAACTTGAACGATAAGCTTACAACTTAAATTTTATCGACACTCATGGCGGTAATTACCACTTGAACGTTAGTTTTACAACTTAATTTTAGGTATGCTACTACTTAAACGAAAATGAACGTTTAAGTACTGCATGACAAATTCTTGTACACTTGGCTTTGTCAACTTCGCTCAAATGGTAAAAAACGCTGCTCAAATGGTAACTTGTCGCTCAAGTGGGTAAGTTACCACTTATAAACGAAGAAATTACAACTTGAACGATGTTTTTACAACTTAAACGAGAAACTGCACCTTTAAGTAGTAATTGTTTATTTTGTAACCTACAATTCTAAAGTCGTTGAAGTAGTAAAGACGTGGTTCATTTGATAAAGTTTCTTGTGCAAATGCTAAATTTCCACTTAAACTAGAAAATTACTACTTGAACCATGAGTTTTACAACTTAAACGATAATTTATACGTTCAAGTGATAACTATGAGTTTTACAACTTAAACACTTAAACAATTAAACCATTCTTAATGCAGATCCATGTAGGACATTAGCACCAAATAATGTGATGTTGTCATTTAATCTTTTGTCTAATTGCATGATGTAATGCAGATGCATATTTACTGTTTGCCAATTACATGAACTGTTTATTACATTTGTACAAATTTTTTTTTTTTTTGGTTTACCGGTAACCTACTATTGTAGGTTACTTTTTATTTTTTTTTAAAGCACATTTTTTTTTCAAAACCGGGGTAAATATTACCCCGGAGCACACTAGAAAGTCCCGTCCACAGGATTGCCAAAGCATTTGCCCAAAATTGATACTTCTACAGTTCTAAGTAAATTCATGCAAAAGTCCAACCCATATATATATATATATATATATTAAAAGTCAATGGTTCATTATTTTATTTTACATATTCAAGGAAGCAACTTCTATACTAATTAAAATAAGTTATCCAATACTTATTACAATAGGAGTAAAGTCAACTCTTTTGCCCTTAAATATTATATAACATAGCAAGTGACTAAGGCCAAATACATTTTATCAGGAGATTATCCATAACATAACTCGTAACTGGAGAGTAATTAAAGTTGACTCTTTGTTTTCAACAAATGCGTGTATATATATAGACATGGCAGGCTCTTCTGGCACTTCATAAGTTGCGCCTACTAATTAATCTCCTTAGGTTCGAAGAAGTTGAAGTCACACCTGCAAGTACTACAATGGCCACAATGGCTGCTATGAAAAGGTGAGATGTGGTCTCATTTTAAAATCTTCAAGAATAATCAAAACCTACTTGACAAAATTTAATTTGAACTTGTGATCTGATTAAAAAAAATGTTCGTATTTCTTTGTAGGCCTGAAGACGTAGCAAGCGTTGACGTCTATACTGCAAAAGGTCTCCTCAGTATAGGTCACCGTTATCTGGATGTCAGGTGTGAATTCATCTTAAAATTAGGGTTTGCTTTTAATCAATGCCATGAGTTTAACTGAAGATCTTAATTATTCTAATTAATAGCTAAAAGGAAAATGAGGGCAGAAAAAACTCTCTTGCCTTTTCTGATCCAAAGCTAATGTAAGAAAATTTTAATATTAATAGGACGATTGAGGAGTTCAACAAGGGCCACGTTGAAAATGCCATAAACATTCCTTACATGTTCATCACAGAAGAAGGTATATATATAGTTTCTTTGAGGATATTAGTTTATATATATATATATATATATATATTTACATTCCGATCTGACAACTCAGTTAACATATATAATTATGCTTTGTTTTTCCTGTAATAATAATCTGCAGGTAAAGTAAAAAACACTGAATTTCTCACCCAAATTTCCTCAACTCTCAAGAAAGAGGATCACTTGGTGGTGGTATAATTACTAAACATCGTGACGCTGCTTATTTTTTCTTCTTTATCTTAATGCCATGAGAAATCTCATCTCTGATTAGTGTAGATTTTTTGTGAAATATATTGAAGGGTTGCAACAGTGGAGGAAGATCACTGAAAGCTTGTGTTGATCTTCTTAATGAAGTAAGTTTCTGACCTTACAGAGTTCCTTGTCATTATTCTTGATTCTTTGTTTAATAGTTATGATTTTATAAATGTATTTCAATGGAAAAATTGCAGGGATTCCAGCATGCGACTAACATGGAAGGAGGCTACTCCTCTTGGCTGGACAGTGGACTTTCTGGTGACAAACCCTCCGATAAGTCATATGTCGCTTGCAAGTTCCGCCCTTGAAATTTATGCAGATTAATTAATTTGTTCGCATCTCCAATGAAGGACAAGTTCTTGGGTAGGAAACCAGATTAGAGTTGGTGTGAGAGGGAAGGTGGGATCAAAGTGGGGTAGGGTTAGCATGGTGTTTTTTGTGTCTGGGTCTGCACAGACACGTGATCCGGACCTCAGAATTTCTCCCACTGAAGATGTTAAATTCAAGATGTCAACTTTGTTTTTTATGACGGATGTGGATTTGCTATTTCTAAATCCCCCGAAGGGTTAAAACTCGCTTGCAAGTTGCGTCCTTGAATAATTTGGTATTTCTAAAAGCATCTCCAACGGAGATGTTAAATAAGATGTCAAATCTGTTTTTATGGATGATGTGGATTTTGGCATATTGTTCAACCTTTTACTCCACCCGATCGAAAATAATAAAGATTATTTTATAATTAAAAACCAAAATATTAAACTATGGAAAAAATTGAAGAGAGAAATGAGACGGAGAGAGAGTATAGAAAGATAATGTAATGTTCCCCAAATTTGTGTATTCATCTTTGATAGAACACTTATTAATAGGCTTACAATAGTAGGCATTTAATCTATAAAATGTAAGTTAAAAGCTACTAATTATGATCATAAGGACATAAGTTACAAATATTTAAATGGTGTAGGTTATGGGTGTTATGGTAGTCATCCACATTCTATGAATTTTTAACACTCCCCCTTAGATGTTCACCATACAATGATATAGTTGCCTCATTAAAACCTTGCTTAGAAAACTCAGTGGGACAAAACCAAAGCAAAGGGAAAAGAGTACAACATTCTTTTGGATCCTTGATATAGTGTTGGACGTGCTCAATGTTGTCTCGTTAAAATCTTGCTAGGTAAAACTCAGTGAGACAAAAACCTAGTCAAAGGGAAAAAGAGTATAATGCGCATATGTCCTTTATTTTGAAAGTTGTTGGATGCTCCCTCTCATGAGATACTCCCCTGATGACAACATATGAACTATCTGATGGTGGAACAAAAACAAAATTGACATTGTATCTATCTTCTCTAGAATGTGCTTTCCGCAACGCTGGTATATAATTTCTTCAATATCATCTTGGAATATCTTTCATATGTATACCTGAAGATGTTAGAGTAATACCATATCTAGACTATTTTATAAAGCACATTTCAGTAATGTAAAGTGATTAGAAACAATTCATAAATAACTTCACAAGCTTTATGCTATCACTAAAGTAATAGTATATGCAAAATCATACTTTACCTATACGAGGATAAGAGCATAGATAAACTACATGACAAAACTAGACATTGATGACAAGAATTCTTGTATGCTATTTAAGCAATTCACAAACTCTTTAAGAGGTTTAGAGATCTCTTAACTTTTCAAAAATTGAATACGTTCCAACAATTATGGATTTGAATTCGAATTCATAATTAATAAAAGTATTCATTGAGCCAATTCAAATAATTTTCATTTCAAGAAAGTTGAGTGGAAGACTCTTATATGTATGGTAACCCTCTCTTCCGCTACTGGTGGACTGTTGCACAGAAAGGTCGATAGAAGCAACGTTTCTTAGCGCGCTTTTCAAGCCCTTAGCTTCTGCTAGCGGCGGGTGGCAAGGCCATAAAGTAAGTTCAGTTGGAAGCCTAAGCCAAGAAAATTTACGGGCCCCTTAGAGATAGGGGTAGGGGAGCTGCTTTCTTGTGGTAGTAATTACGAACATCTCTCCTTTTCTCTTAGCGTGCACAGTTTGCTTGCACGCCGCTTTAGGCACATCTCTCTTTCTTAGTTTCACGCTGGCCTAATGATGAAAGTAAGTCTTTTAGTAAGCGTATCTTGAGCTTCAGGCTCTTTCAAAACTTAGATATTTTTTTTAAAAACAATTTATATATGTATCTTCATATCACTTTTCACATCTTTTAGAATTTGTTCTTATGTATCCCTTAAGAAATTGCTTCGAGCGATATGCTTCAAGCATTTCATAATCCTTAAAAAAATGTGAGTCTATTAATATTGTAAGCACACTTCACAAGAATAAACATGATTGTATATATAATTTCATGTCTTTATAATATCGTGTTTATTTTACACATTACAAACACTTATTTCTAGCCTTTTTGGCTTTATATTTGTGTGTTTGAATTATAAGTCCAATCATTCTACGTCTTTTAAAAATATTCAACTTCACTGGATTGCCTTGTCCAGTTTGGCTAATTGTAATTTAGTCGTCGACATTCATTACAAGACGTGGTATAATATCATCATATAGTTCTTGACAATATAGTACATACTGTTAATCACATATGTCATATATGCTCATCCATTTAAGATTCCACAATTCTCTTTATACATGCATCAGAGATAGATATCTTCATAGTTATCAGTACTCATGCCTTTTCACGGGCTTTCGTAATTTTCCAATTGACTTTTATCTCTGGTAAGACTTTTATCTCCTATGAGATTAATAATATAGTGAATGTGGATATTCAATAACCTTTCATTATTCAACTATATGGACCTTCCAATATAGCCTTCATTTTTAGAGAGCTAATTTTGTATCTTATAACTATGCCACTACGTACTTAGATGTACATTATATAAATCATTTGCTACCACTTTAAATTGTCTAATTGGGACATCCATTCTTGTAGACATGTAATAATAATTATATCACTTTAATTTTTTCGGTAAAAGTATCTTGCCATTTAAATTGCGATCTTATGGATTGCATCATCTTCCATATTTTATTTTTGGCATACAAAATTATTGACGAGACAATAGTAAACATTGCATAATTATTCACGTCGTTCTTCAAGAACAACCTTTCTCCCCCTAACGACGGAAAAATTGATCTCACAAATCTAATACTATTTGATCAACAATTTCTTAAGTATTTTCCTTCAGATACTCAAATACGTTTGATAAAAACATGATAGCGAAATAATAACGCAGAATCTTCGTACTTAATGGATGTCCATATAAGTTCTTACTTATATAGCGTAATATAAATATCATGATTTAAAAATGAGTCAAAGGTAAAACCATTGAGTCATGCCAATGTTGAAAATGTGCCCTAAAACCAATCATATGATGATACATTACGGACATTTCAAATGTTAAACTAATTTAGTTTAATATAAAGGGCATAGATTATAGTTTATAGTAGTCTCATATAAATGTTATATGCTTAAACAATAAGTCCAAGGAATATGTGCTTAGTAGAATGTAATCTAAACAAGTTAGGTTCATGAGACCATTCTCGATCATAGACATATCCTAAACGTTCCTGATGAATAGGATTGCCAATTGGGCATTGACAGTCCGTTAAGATCAGTACATGTTATGTCTTCTCTCAGGGAGAGTGACTAGTCTCGAGTCATTGGTGTAATTGACACCAAGACAAGCATGTAGGTGCTCAATATGGAATGAGTTCACTGAACGCGATCAACGATGAGTTTTCATGTTCATGTCACATGAGAACTCATAGTTGGGATAATGCAAATTAGTCCTTTGACCTGAGGCATCACAGTTGTCTTGTGGTGAGGTCCTTAATCTTTGATTATGTCAAAGGCACCCCATCCGAGGGTGTCCACGGCATCGTTGGGGTTAAGCTACTTAGCCATGGAGGCAAGTGAATGCGCAACAAGGGATCTCTAACCTTCAAACGGTTTGAGGGAGAATACTCTATGATATGATTAAGAATCTCTGGCCAGAGTATGAATGAGATTTAGGAAGTCGTTCCAAATCATATTCAAGGTAATCATATAAGTAATGGAATCACATTGGATAGTAGACATGAATAAACTATCAAACCAAACAATGTGGTCGAGAGTATTGTATTAGAGAAGGACCGTATTGCATTGCAATCCTAACTGAATAGGTTTCTCCACCTCTTCTGATTAGCTTGGGTAGCCATGACATACTGCTAGGTGTCACTCATGGTTTGTGGTAGCCCTAAAGGTGTATGATCACTAAAGGGAGAATTGAAAGTAAGTTTCAATTCACAAATGATTTGAAAGAGTTCTAATCCTCCACTGCCTCGCTAAAAGGAACCTAATGGATCGCACACCATGTAAGGTAGAGTTTGATGCGTAGAATGGAGATGAGTAAGAATAATTAAATGGTTTAATTATTTGTGGCAAGGATTAATTAATATGTTAATTAATCAAACGAATAAGTTCGTTAAAGACCTCGTGTTGGTTTTGGGCTTCAAGGCCCAATGGGCTTCGAACGTCAAGCCCATTGACTTAAGTTGTATGACAACTTAATGACTAATAATAGATTAGGGCCCAATAGCCCAATTAACCCAACATGGCCGGCCATTTAGGGCAATGTAGTGAACTTGCTTTAATTGCAAGTTTGCCACTACATTGTGAAATGATATAAAACAAGTTTATAACATTTCATACATAGAGGTTTTCTTTTGGGAGAATTGGTGAGCATGAAAATGCTCCCTTCTCTCAAAGAGGCCGGCTACCCTAGAGGAGTAGGGCTAGCAATCTCACTCACTCTAAGGCACTCATCTTCTCATCAAGACTCTCCTTGGTGAAGAGACTTAGAGGTTCCCTACTTTGGGAACTTGGAGAAACCAATTCTTTGATCATCCTTAGAAAATGTTCATGGAGCAAAGAAGCAAGGAATGAAGGCCCTCTCCATGGGTGATTAGCCTTTGCTTATGCAAAGAGGAATCTTCAAAGGTATTTGATTTCTCAACTCAAAATTTGTTTTGATTTGAGTCTTGGTTCACCATATCTACTAGGCTTTGAATTTTCTTGGGTAAAGTTTCGTTTTAAGTGCATAGAAGCATGTTTCCGCCTTTAATTGTTAAATGCATGCTTAATGATGTTGCTTAATGAACTTGGTTAATCCACAAATTTCCCTTCAGCCAACACATAATATATCAATCAATGAATTTCTAGTTTCCAATAGTATGAGGCTCAAACATAATCGTGAAAAGTAACTAATAATGAAAATATTTTTAACATTGATAGATAATTATCGATTATGTTCAATCTCGACATGCATATATAGAGATATATAGGTCATGTTCTCCTAGAAGTGAGTACATATGAAGTATCAATATATAATTCCTTCTTCATTTGTACCAATATGATGGCTTTTTAATTAACCAAAAAAATCAATCCTTTGATTAGGTTTGCAGAACGATATATGAAATTTATCATCATTATTTATCACATCCCGGACCGGCTCCGCCGTAGCACGATATTGTCCGCTTTGGGCCACTCTCTCACAGTTTTGTTTCCAGGAACTCACGAGCAACTTTCCAGTGGGTCAACCATCCTGGGATTGCTCTAGCCCAAAATCACTTAACTTCGGAGTTTTGATGGAATCTGAAGCCAGTGAACTCCCAAAAGGCCTCGCGCTAAATGTAGGTGGGCATGTACATATAAGGCACACCACCCTCTTTCTGTTGGTCGATGTGAGACGTCACAATCCACCCACTTAAGAGGAACCCGGCGTCCTTGCCGACACATCTGTACCGAACGGCAGAGTGGTTCTGATACCATTTTATCACATCCCAGACTGCCTGCAGAAAATTTGCCCTGTTGACGTCTTCTATCATATCCAGTACCACCGCTTCCAGCATGGTCACTAGCCATGGATTGCTCAACGTCCAGTGCCAATTCCAGCTCCATCGGATAAGTCAGGCACCGGTGGGAAGTGATGATGATTCTGATGTCTCGTCAGAGTCCCTCGTGAAACTAAGTCTGTAATTCCACCGGGTTGTTCTCTATCGCTGGACAGTGCCTCATAAGCTCCCTAAATTGTGTCCTATACTCAGATACTGACATACTGCCCTGTTTCAGATCAAGGGATTCTCTCCTTTTTCTAGCTTTGTACTCGGGAGTGAAAAATTGGATGCGAAACCTCTGTTTAAATTGCTCTCAAGTAACATGTGTACCCTAAGGGAAGGTACTCTCCTCAGTGTCCCACCAGTTGCTGTCACTTCCCATAAGGAAGAAAGCAGCAGTAATCACACACTGGTCCTCTTGACAATTCATACTCTTGAACGTCTTTTCCACCTTCTTAAGCCATAGCTCGACAGTTTCCCCAGTAGCATCCGTCAAGTTCCCACACTTCTAATCCACGAGCAATCTCAGGAAAAGTACAACCTCTATTGCCCTGTCCTGCATTATCGATGACTTGACCCAACTGGGTATAGTTAGGTAAAACTAGCTGACGTCGAGGTGGCATAGCTTTGTTGAAAAGAAACACTGAGATACTCAGTACAAGAATGACGTACACTAAGTGTTTGTCATGAGAATTCTCTGAACCTATGCTCTGATACCAAGCTATCACATCCTGGACTAGCTCCGCCGTAGCACGATATTGTCCGCTTTGGGCCACGCCCTCACAGTTTTGTTTCTGGGAACTCATGAGCAACTTCTTAGTGGGTCACCCATCCTAGGATTGCTCTAGCCCAAACTCGCTTAACTTTGGAGTTCCGATGGAATCCGAAGCACTCCCAAAAAGCCTCGCGCTAAATGGAGGTGGGCATGTACATATAAGGCACATCACTCCTTCTCAGTTGGTCGATGTGGGATGTCACAATAAACAACATTTCACTTCTGCTGGTAATGTGTAAATGACATTTGCTTTATTCAATAATGTAGGGTCATCATTCACCTTAAAGAATGATAAAGAATTAATTTGCATTCTAGGAATAATGTAGAGTCAATAAGATGTACATAACAATACTAATTACTTTAAACATCATGTTATTTGATCGTGTCAAATAAATATTCGCTATATTTCTACTGCTGGAGCACAACTTATGGACACAAACAAATATTTTTTCTCTATCGATTGCTTTTTTACATTACAATCCTGTAAGGATCTTTATTTTCTTTCTCAAGTGTAGATATAAGATTATGACATCTATATAAATGTTGTCTATAAGGATTCGTGAAAAAGAACTTTTTTTTTACTTCTGATAACATACTATAAAGTAAAGAACTTCTAGTTCTTAGAAAGTGCAAAAACAACATTGAAATAATATTTCAGTAAAATCCATAACTTATGGTTTAGTGTACAAATCTATGTATCAAGAACTTACGTTCTATTATCAAAGCTTCTGGGTTTATTTTTAATGTGAAATATGGACAAGAAACTTCGGGTTTTCTAATTCTACAATTAAAATATATATATTTAATGTATACATAGTCATGAATCTTTTGGTTTCGACTAATTGTTCATGTAAAATCAAACTTATGGTTTTAAAATATACAAAATTTTAAAAACTACAGGTTCTCATAGGGATTTCAAAATATCTTATAGAAACTATAGCGATAAGGAATAAAATTAACATGCTTCGGGCATGAATATAATAAGAGATGCTTCTGAAAAGACATGCTTTTTTTTTCTTTTTCATATAGATGATAATAATTCTTAAGGCTCTTATAAGCCTTTAACTACGGTTATAAACCTTGAAACTGTACTATCAGCTTCTATTAAATTTTCTTTCTTTTGAATTCTTAATGCTTCATAAGTATTTTATAAAATACTTCATAACGAGTGCACGACAGTGTCTTTGATGCTTTTTTGTTTTTTTTTTCCTCAAATTTGTGAAATAGCTTTTCCTCACGATTACGCTTTTATCATTCACTTCAGCGGAAAGATTCTAAATTGACATTTTTCATATATATTGGATAGAGCAAACCGTATGAGATTGATAAATTCATTGTCAATTCATGTTTGACATTTGTCAACACCATAGTTTGGATAATATTTGTGTTTCAAAACTAATCCGAGGTACAAATTTTCTCCCAAATAATTTATGTGGGATATCATCTAAAATAACATCTTGCAATTTCATGTGCTTTTAATTCTTACCTCTTACATCTTTTTCTTTGATCCTTCATGAATAACATAAGAATTTCGAGTTTATATTATTAGAATCCATGAGACTCTTATGAACTTTGGGTTCATATTAATATATATCAAGACTTCAACTTCTTGGAATTGTATCAAATTAAAAAAATACTTGCGCTTTGAACTTCATGTTCAAACTTCTACTAAAATGATATTGTACAAGGTAATAGAACAATATAATACATAAAATTGGATAACGTGAAATCCAAATTTTCACAACTTCAGGTTCTACGATTTTTGAAATATGTGTAGGACTTTAGGTCCATGCCTATAAATATTAAAATAAAGCAAAGAATTGAATTGTGATAATAAAAGTAAAACAATATTGTGATAAAATAAATTGTTAGATCTTCCGGTTCCAAGAATGAGAAATTGAAGAAAATTCGCTTCTTATTTGGTTTTTTAATGACTGAAGAACTTTGGGTTCTTAGTTATATTATAAGAATGAATGAATTTCAAGTCTTCATTTACATATATGTTACAACCCGTCCCAAATATTATGTGAAATGACCAAAATACCCCTAGGGTCAATGTTGACTTTTGTTGACTTTTCGTGACGACTTGTGAAAAATTATTTCTTTACATATTCTTGATGTACTCGTCGATACAAGCGCGTGGACGCAAACGGAACTCAATTCGGAGTTAAAACGAACGTTTTACGAAGCTTTAAAGTGTAGGGGCATTTTGGTAATTTTCTACTCCGTGTGTGGGAATTAGGGTTTTTGGCTGACTGCACAGCAGCCAACCCACCCCAATCATTCTGCACGTTTTTCCTTTCCCTCTCTCTCTCTTTCTCTCCCATTTTCTCTCTCGGCCAAAACTACACCGTTAAACCCTAATCTTGGTTGAATCACAAAATCACCAAACCGTCGCCCAAAATTCATACCAACGTGATCCTCTCGTCATTCTGGACGAGGCTGTGATTTCAGATTCTTCAAACTCGAACCCGATCGTTCAAACCGACGTCGGAACGGTTTAGGCAAACTGTCCGTCCATTTTCTGTGCAAACCCGATCAAGGTAAGCCTCGAGACCATTACCATTGGTTTTATTGGATTGAGTAGGTTCAATTTGATATAAAGAACGTCGAATTTGGTGCAGTTTTGAAGGAGAACGGAATTAGGGTTTCCCGAAGCTTTCCGGCCGATTTCAGGCCATCTCCGGCCACTTTTCCGGCCTCAAATAGGTATAAAAATATTCTACTCCTCAATACCTTCATTTTGATATATGGCACGTTGATTTTGGCCAAAGAACGAAGAAGATATAAATTTTTGAAGTTTTGGGACATAATCGGTATTTAATTTCCCAGATTCCGGCGAACCAGCGGCGGCTCCGGCGACCGGCGTGAGGAAGAAGGAGACGGAATATTCCGTTAACGGCAACGGAATATTCCTAACGACGTCGGAATATTCCGTCCAGAAAAGGTATATTCCGTTAACTTTAGCGGCGCTGACGTCAGCAGGCGCGTGGGGCGCGTGGGTGACACTAGCGCGTGGCGACACGCGCCAGCGCGTGCCAGCGCGTGCCGGCGCGTGCCAGCGCGTGGCCGGCGCGTGAAGCCACTTCCCGGCACGTGGTGGCGCGTCCGACCGTTTCCCGGCGCGTGGCGGCGCGTGCGGCGGCGCACGGCGGCGCCGGCGGCGGTGGACGGTGGCGGTAGGGTTTTCGGGGCCCGAAAATCATTTTTCGAGCCCGTTTTCGCTAAAATATTAATATTTTTGGGGGATTCTTTTTAGGGCCTATTTTTAATTTATTTTAGGGAAGTTCTAATTTGTTCCCTAACATTAAATAGGTAATTCTTCGACCCCGCACACCGAGGAGGGCAACACCGGGGGAGATTTCACTCCCGAAAACCTGTGAGTGGACTTTTGTTTTAAATAAATGATTTCTATGCTTTGAAATATTTATAATTTGGATATTTATATGATTCTAAATGGTTTTCGAAGCATGATTTTGATTGCGTGACCTTATATAATATATATTGGTATATATATATATATATATTATGAAACTATTTTGAGATATGATATTTCTATGGATAAATTGATATTTGAGTATTGGCTTCTATGCATAAATATATTCGATTATATAAGGTTTGGTTATTTATGATTACTTTAGTAAATGGTTTTGGACTATGATTTCGAGTATGCATTTATGTTGGTATTTGATATATGATTTCCGTTGGGAAATATTATTTTATGCAATTTTAAATATTTGGAAATTATGAAATGGTTATTGTACCTTATCTCTAAACACATGAGTATGTATGTATGTTTTCAAACACACTAGGTATGCTTTCACTACGTTGTAGTACCGTTCTCATGGCCATAGGACAGTTCTCACATGTTTGGGTCACACGCACTGTACTCCAGGGGTATTGTCCGGTAAATACCTTAGTGCAAGTTTGTCTTACGATTATTGTTGTTTATGGGGAAAAGGCCCCACTACGTAAGGACTTGGGTGTGACGCGCTGCGGCGCAAGCTTACATGTGTGTGGTACTAGGAGTACAAATGATTGAATAACGTATTGAGCTTGTACGGTGATTGAGAGGCGAATTCCTCAACCCGTACTTGGGTGATCGCGCATATACCTTGTGTTGGTTTTCCCATATTATATTATTGGAGTTATGAAATGGCGATTTATGATTATTACACCTTTTGATATGTTTCAGTATATTCATAAAGTACCTTTTGAACTATACTATGATAGTATGTTTTTGCGATTATACTGGATTTTCAAATAAGGGGTTAATATGTTGAAAAGAGAAAGGTTTTGCGAAAACTTTTATTTTTGTCCACTCACACTTTTGTTTTGCGCCCCTTTCAGGACATAGTGATAGTGCATCCGGCGAGGTCGAGACTTTTGCGTGGCAGCTCTGATCATCCATCCCGACCATGTAGGGATTTATCTTTTACTTCCAGTTTCTTTAATAATATCCATCCCTGTTATGGATAGAGATTTTAGGAACTTGTTTCATTATTAGTTTTCCGCTGTTCAACATTAGTACGCTCTGAACCATATGCATATTGACATTGGATTTTGCAACTTTAATACAATTTAATTTTGGTTACACTAAGTGTTGTCATGCATTTAATGGCTTCGTCACTTACGAGTGTCGGCCAGCATGCTCGCACTCGGTATCCACGTGGGTATCGAGGGTGGGGTGTGTCATATATCTAAGAAAATTTTACCCTCAATCAATTGTAAGGTATGTGGATCTTCTAGACCTCATGTATTGTGTAGGATTGAAAAACTTTTCGCTTTTTAATCAAAATGTTTGAGATATGAATATCTTTTGGTCATCATATCCTTGAATGATAGTTGGGTTCTTCTATCTCTCAAATAAATTAAATATATACTGTATGAGGATCTTCTAGCCCTAACTTAATTTTGACAATTTTTTCCTCTTTCAAGTTTCTAAGCTATAACGATCTTCGGGTCTCACATAATTTGAAAATTTCATTAGTTTACATAACGTCTTAGAATTTCCATTTTACTTAAGAATGATCAATAAACTTCAGGTTTGAATTTTTTTTTTTCATAATCATAATTGATAAATTTCTGGTCCTTGCCTGATGCGAATCAATAACTTTAGGTTACTCATCTTTTATTACAATATCGTCATAATACAACATCATAATAATATTTATATAGGAGTCAATACACACGAAATAATTCGAATATGTAATATGTACACAAATTTATATACTCATAACTGCAGGTACAAGTCCAATTGATTTTAGAACTTCAGGTTTTAAGACTATCATATTATTGCAATTTAGAACTTCGGGGTTTAGGGTATTATATTCTTTTAATTAGAACTTCGGGTTCTAAGATTATTACAACAAATTAGAACTTCGGGTCTAACACGATATTGAACTTCAGGTTCAAATAATAAAATGAAATAAAATTATATATTCAACAGTAAAAGACAAAAACACAATTGAAAAAGAAATAGCGACCCATTAGTGTTTTTTGGTTTGGTGGGATTACGACCAAATTAAGCATGATTACAAACTTCATCTACAAGCAAAATCATTAGTAATTAAAACTATAAATCAAAATGAAATATAAAATTATAGAAGAAAACATACCAAGAAAAGAACCCATAAGAGTTTCAGCTAGTTGTAGAGATTCGTGCTGACAACGTGTTATAAAACTATGGAGGAAATTGTAAAGAGAAATGAGATGGAGAGAGAGTATAGAAAGACAATGTAATGTTCTCCGAACTTGTGTATTCATCTTTGATAGAACACCTATTTATAGGATTACAATGGTAGGCATTTAACCTATAAAATATAAGTTAAAAGCTACTAATTACAATCATCAGGACATAGGTTACAAATATTTAAATGGTGCAGGTTATGGATGTTATGGTGGTCATCCACATCCTATGAATTTATAACATGCTTTTCTTTTGGATTTCTTTGCGGTGTGGTTTAATACATTACTTGTAATATGAATAAGGGAGTTGATTAAAGCAATGCCAACAGTTTAACCTTAGTAATTGAAAAATAAGTAGGTTTATTTTTTGTATTTTTTTTATACAATAATATATTTATACTAAGGGGTGAGGGGAATAAATTGGTTACTAACTCGCTATTTACGAAATTCGAACCTAAGAATATAGATACCAAATTGCTCCTTCTTGGTGTAGCTAGCAGCTAGTTGACGTACATTTTGTAACTATTTAAGTTTCTATATATATAATTGCACTTTATTTTATGGTAGGTTTTCATTGCCTTTGTTGGATTACATAGATGACTATAAGTAATTTGATAGCTATTGAACGTCTACCAAAAATATAGGCACCAAATAGGGCCATAAAAATAAAAAATAAAACGAAAAGTTTGCAGCACTGGAAAAATGTTGTAAAAGAAACAATTACAAAGTTGTGTCAATGCTATAAAAAGTCTGAAGTAGAAGAAAAATGTTGCAAAAAAACCAATAACATCGTTTTACTCATCATTTGCAGCGTTTTCTAAGTGTTGTACATGTAACTTTTTGCAGCGTTTTATAACTGTTGTCAATGTCGATTTACAACACTGAATAAATGCTACAAAGAGTCTTTTTCAGCGTTGCTTGGTGACATAAAAAAAACGCTCCAAATGAGAAAGACTTTTTGCAACATTGAGATATACAACATTTTAGAAAACGTTGCAAAAAGTCATTTGCAACGTTTTTTTAGTGTTGAAAAGGTCATTTTCCTTGTTGTGAGATTAATATAAAACTTACAACAAAGCATACAAGTTCTCAATACCAACTGTAACATCTATGATTGTACAACAAAACTAATTAAGAACATCTATACGGAGAAACATCTAGCCTTTTCGTAAGAGCACTTGATTCACTAGATTGTTTGAGTTTGTGGTTATATTAATAACCATACGGACTGTGACTTTCCTCTCCGTGATACTTTTTTACCCATACATATTGCTGATTATTTCTAGCCATTAAATTGAATAAATCAAATGAGAGAGTCAAGATACATAACTAAATAAGGGTGTGCAGAAGGAGAAAATTGGTATTCATACCCTTCTAACCCTAAACCCTAACAATTGTTCTTCACTTCCTCTCTCTCTTCGCATTCTTGTCGTCTCCGTGCCACTGCCCCATTCATTCCAAGTGTTAGTATGTAGAATTGTGATGTGGTATGCTTGGAAACCAATTGGGCCTAGTGGATTAAAATATGCAAAGAAGCCCCCCGTGCATGTGGCTATTCAATCTACAAGCAGGGAGTTAATTGAAGTGGAAGGAAAATTAAATGGATTTCGAGCCTAGAAGAATCTTTGATTCTAAGAGATATTGAGGTTAAACTTCAATGGTACGTATCATTGAATGATACATATTGTTGAATGGTTTAAGATTCATTTGAGGTCCACCGCAAATGAATTTGGACCATTCAATAGCGGTACCATTGAATGGTATGTACCACCCAAGATTTTTTCGAGATATTGCAAAGATTTTTAGAGACAATCATCAAGATTGTGAAATATTTTCCTAGCGTCATCAAGAAGAAGTATTGCTCAAGTTAGGGTTTCAAGCCACAACGACTACCTAGACAACAGAGAAAGGCATCCACGCTCATCCAAACAGATTTCAACCAGATTTCAAGAATTACCTTGTTTCTCACAGATTTCAACCCCGTAAGTTATTTTTACATTCTTTGGCATTGATTTCCGACTGTGTTCCAATTTTTGTTTTAATCTATTTCTATCTTTATTCACCCAATTCAGTCCAAATTGTCTTTATCTTTTTCAGTACTGATTTAGTTCAGTCCAGGGACGGGCCCAACCCTGGCGCTGTAACTCAACGTCACGCCCTGAACCTGGAGTCGGTGGAAAATTCTGAATTCGAAACTCGAGCTAAAATTAAAATAAATAAAAAGAATAAAGAGAGACTGAAACATGGTGAAAAATAAACTCCTCTTATTAAAAAAACTCATAATTCTTTACAAGGCTAAAATAAATAAAGTTAAAACAACTTCTAGCCTCACATCTAATTCAATCTCATCCCGCCTACCCTCTTGACTGTCTAGTTTGCAAGCCTGCATAAATAATAGAGGGGGTGAGCTTCAACAACTCATTAAGAACATAACCTTACCACAACAAATTGACAGTACTAAATTAAGTGTCATAGAATCATACGACAAATATCAAATCATTATTAATAACATTGCGTGCATGAATGTAATGCAACTTCACGTCATTTACCCAACCTGTTAATTCATATAATAAAACACGCGGACCTGCACATCCCATACCATGCATTTTACCATTGTAGTGGTGGTTTGAATGCTCTACTATACAAACTAACCCCTGTAACTCAATAATTCCAATTTTTCCTTTTGTTGGTCATCTTGCTTAACTCTTTGTCTCAAATCCCGAATTACCCGTTAAAAACCATGTGCACTTTGGGCTGACCTGAGACCTAATACCTACCAAGAGTTAAACTCAACTACACAAAAGATCATTTCTATTACCCTCTTTTCCAAATTCCTTTCTCAACATCAAAGTTCCAACCACTTCTCACACATGAGTGATGCAAAAAATAATCTCAATTCATCTTTCACATATATCATAGTATATTCACAATGAATAACATTCCAAACAGTAATTTCATAATCAATAACAAATAAACACCCAACTGAAGTAATAATTCAATTATCATCCATCCACATTAATCAACCAATAATACATCAACAATAATGTAACACTTCACCACATTTAATAAAATCAATTTCCATAAAGGTCTGTCTGATTTCTTCTACTTAGATTCCAAAGCATTGCTCTGACTCTCTATTACAAGAGTTCAACACTTCGATGAACTCCTACAAGCATGACATAAACTCTAACTAATCAACACACTTTAGCCAATAGCCTGCATAATAACTTTGGCCAAAAAGCATGACATGAACTCTAACTAATCAACACACTTTGGCCAATAGTCTATATAATAGCTTTGTCCGATTGGCCTATAGTCCGAGTGATGAACACCTTGACCTTGACAACTCCTTTTGAAAATAAGTATATATGTACCAATTATAGCCACTTCCAACTCTAAACCGATTCTGAAACAAAATATAGTAGACATAGGTATATAGTTTGATAATTAATATGAAAACTTGCTTGGTGTAGTTCAAGAATATACAAACGGATATGTAACTTGGGATTCTTATTCAACACTATCCTATATTTAAAAAGTCATTTTGATACATCTAAAATCGGAGCGTGACACCGACCCACATTTATTTTTTTCAATTTAATAGTTAAATAGTAGCCCCACCAGCTCATTTAATCTAAGTAATCTTCCAGCCACACAAAAACAAAAACAAAAGAAAAAGTCTCTCATCCCTCACGTGCTCAGCTCATATGTTTGTCTCCCATGCCTAACGCCGTTCTCTCTTGCATGACACCAAACCAAAACTCAAAGAGTACAGAGTCCTGACTCCTCACTCTTACTAGGTGTATCTTTTTTGTTTATTAATGAAATTCCTTTGTACCGTCAAGTTTTTTTAATAGAATGTTAATGTTATTTGTATATGTTATATTTGAAGTCATTAACATGTTCTATAAAATTTAAAAATGTTAGGAAAAAAAAAATGAGATTCTATAAAATTATTCTACTATTGAAATTCGCCAAGGTTTGAATCTTGGATTCGTCCCTGGTTCAGTCGTTATTTACACTAGTCTTAGAAAAAAAAAATATAAAGTCCTTTATCGTTGCACAATCATTTGACATTTGCGGAGGCTAGACGATTTGAGGTACAAAAGAAATAGTGCTCGAATCCTAATTGAGTAAAATTGAACTAACAAATTTGAAGAAGTCAATCTTAAATTTACAGCAAACCAAACGAAAAACTAAAAGGTGATATTGCCTATATGGAGGGCTCTGTCTATAGTCTGTTTTAGACAATACACAATAGTTTTAAGCACTACATTTTGTAAGTTAATTAAGACCAACAATAACATCAACAACAACAAAGTTAAGGCCAATAAAGGTTGCCAGGGACAACACCTAGCCTTTCCTTAATAGCAGTTGACGCACTAAATTGTCTAAGTTGGTCCATGAAGAACCATGTGGATCAGTGGCCTTTTCTGCTAGTTTCTTCCACTCCACGGCCTTATTTTTCATTTTCTTACCCTTCTCTCCCGCAATCATCTCTTTAACAATCTTCTCGACATCGTCTCTCTTCACATCCTTACTGATCTCCATGCCAATACCCCATTCATTACAAGTATAGAGACAATTTGTTCGTTGTTCGGCGAATAATGGACAACAGAGCATAGGCACTCCAGCAGACAGACTCTCAATGGTTGAATTCCAACCACTGTGTGTTAAAAACACTCCAACTGATGGATGGTTAAGGACTTGCTCTTGTGGGCACCAACTTGTTATTAGACCTCTTTCTTTAGTTTCACCCATAAACTCAGGTGGAAAAATTGCCGATTCACCAACTACCAAATCAGGTCTAATTACCCAAAAGAATGGAAGCTTGCTATTTGCAAGTCCCCAACCAAACTCAATAAGATGTTGCGGTGTCACGACCGCCAAACTGCCAAAATTTACATAAACAACAGAATTTGGCCCCTTGGCGTTTAACCATTTGAGGCACTCCGTCTCTTCTTTCCACAGACTGTATCCCATAGGCTCCAAAGGGTCTTCTTTTATCTGATTGAGAAGCAACTGGAGAGGGCCAACGGCATAAACATGTGGAAGCATAGATGACAAAGCATCCAAAACATCTGGCTCCAATGCATCAAAAGTATGAACAACAACTGCTGAAGCTTTATGAACTCCAACAGTTGCTTCCAAGATGAAGTTAAACTTGATGTCATCGGGATTAGTAGTTTGAAAGGCGACTGGAAGATCCCTTAAACGGATAGCTTTTACTCCTGGAATCCAATCTAAGACCTTATCCAGAAAACCATTTGTGAAATAACTCTCATCTGCAATGCAACACTTTAATAAGTCAACAAAAATTTCATTATTTGCCATTCATCATAAAATCAAACAGTTGCTTCATTAGCATTTATGTATTTGACCTTTGAGTGGTGCAAGTCCTTTTTCCACCAAAGTGGGGTATTGCTTACAGCCCATGAATCCGACAGCTGCCAAAGTAAAGAACACTGCAATAGGGAGTCCAAGTTCTTCAGCAGCTGTGATGGCAAACGGCATGAAACCGTCAGAAACTATTGAAGTCACTGGAGGACTAACACTATTGTTGGAAATCGCCGCGTCATTGAGTTTCAAGAGGAGGCTACAAAATGGAGCCAAGAGATTTTTTCTCATGGAATCACATAGCAAAGGGAGGTTTTGGGATGTTGCATCAGCGTCTGAATCTGGAAGGCCATCCGGAATTGTTTCAAACTGAAAATCCGGGAAGCCATCGAGGGAGTTTGGTCCTAATGATTTAAGAAATCTCCTGTGGTTGAACTCCGTATTGACAAAAGTTACATGAAAACCTCTATAGTGTAGGAGCTTAGCTAACTTGAGCATTGCCTTTATATGGCTTTGAAGTGGAAGGGGAATGCATACAGCATGAGGCTTATTACAGACTACAATACTGGAACTCATATCTAAGATTGTGTGGTTTGAACTCACACTAATGTAGCACAAGTTTATAGGTCTAATAACATTTTTGTGCAAGTCCGGCCGCCATCTGACGAGTTCTAGAAAGAGACAAGGGTGTAGAAATATGTAATGGATGGCGTCAGCGGGTTTTGTTCCTTCTGTACTTTCATATAGGTAGAAATAGAATCTTGCACAATAGCCTTGAATAACTAAATTTTGTTTGTTCTCAAAGATCAACATATCAACAACAAAATTAGGTTGTCCTCAGTACTTGATCATGTCTCTTAATCATCCTAAAACCAAATTAGGTTGTCCTCAGTACTTGATCATGTCTCTTAATCATCCTAAAACCCTATGAAGTTATTTCAGTATGATACACGAAGTATCAAAGCTTGGAATCAAAATGATACAACCATAACACCGAAAATATATGAAAATTTTGAAATTAAATTGCACGCCGGCCAATCTAAAAGTTTTAGAGAGCACCACTTCGTGGTTTATGGCATGGACGGCGGTTTAACATTGGTTCAGCAGGTCTAAACCCTAAAGTTAGCATTATTTAAACATGTACTAAATTACTTAATTGCGTAATCTCTACAAACTAATATTACTTAATTGCATAATCTATACAAATTAGCATTACTTAATTGCATAGTCTATTCAAGTTACACATCACTACAAAGTAATAAAACAAGAAACCGACGTGTATGAGTAATTTTCATTGAAAAATGAAAAACTTATTGGATTGTATTACAAAACACGGCTGCCGTGATATACTGATTATATGAGTGGACAAGGAGTTTATACTTTAAGATATAGTATAATTGAATATTCACTATATATATTCTTGTAAACTAATTATATAAGATGACCGTGTTACAATACCAGAAAATGAGGCCATGTAAAATCAACGTTAATTAATTAGCTCCTCAAGTACTTGTTTTTACGTATTCCACGATTTTCCCAGTATAATTTTATACAGTACTAGCTAATTAGGTCCGTGCATTCACCGTTTCATATCATATTAATTCAAGACATAAACAATTATTCTCGCAAATTTGCCACCCAACACATACTACTTGGTCTTAATCCCTTAGCCAGCTGCCACGTAAAGATAAGGGAGATCAGACAGACCACCCACACCTTTTATTTTCTGGTGAAGATCTAGGAGGACCACACCACTTATTTTTGGTGAATAGGAGAACCACCACCCTTTTCAGTTTCAATCATATTACCTTTATTCTATATATTACCCTTTTCTATATATTACCTTTGACTCACTAATTTGTCTAGGTTGGTTGATGAAGAACCATGTGGATTAGTGGCCTCTTCTGCCAGTTTCTTCCATTCCATGACCTTATTTTTCATTTTCTTACCCTTCTCTCCCTCCATTAACTCTCTAACAAGCTTCTCCACTTTCTCTCTTGACATTCTTATCCATCTCCATGCCACTGCCCCATTTATAGCAAGTTTATAACCAACTGTATGTTGGTTGATCTGCAAAGAGTGGCCCACAGATCATAGGAACTCCTGCAGACAAACGCTCAATCGTTGAATTCCTGCCGCTGTGAGTCAAAAACCCTCCAACTGAAGGGTGGTTACGGACTTGCTCTTGTGGGCAACAACTTGTTATTAGACCTCTTTCCTTAGTTTCAGCCACAAACTCGGGTGGAAAAATCGCTGATTCACCAACTACCAAATCAGGCCTAATTATGCACAAGAAAGGACAATTGGTATTTGCAAGTCCCCAACCAAATTCCAAAGCTTGTTCCGGTGTCATGACTGCTAGACTGCCTAAATTCACATAAACTACAGAATTCAGTGCCTTGGCGTTTTACCATTCGAGGCACTCAGATTCTTCTTAACATAGGCTGTATCCCATAGGCTTCAAAGGGTCTTCTGGTTTCTGATTGAGAAGCAATTGGCGTTGGCGTAAACATGTGGAAGCATATAGATGACAGAGCATCCAAAACATCTTGCTCCATGCATCAAAAGTATGAACAACAACTGCTGAATCTTTATGAAGTCCATCCATTGCTTCCACAGTGGGTTTAAAAAAAATGTTGTCAGGATTTGTAATGTGAAAGATGGTTGGTAGTTCCCTTAAACGATGACTCCAAAAAGCCATTATTGAAATAACTCTCATCTGCAACATCCAAGTAAAGAAACTTTCCATCAATTTCTTTAGAAACAAGCAATATATATATAGATTATAGAGTGATAAATTTACACAACTGCTAGCTTAATTCAATATTTATTTCACCATTGAGTGGTGTAAGTCCTTTTTCTACCAAAGCAGGATATTGTTTGGAGCCCATGAAGCCTCCTGCAGCAACAGTAAAGAATGTCGCAACAGGATGTTGAATAAAAAACGGATTGTGGGTAATGACAAGAGAAGAAAATTGCTTCAAAGGCATGTAAAAATTACGCTTTCCTTTAGACTTTATTTGCCCCACAACTTGTGTGCAAAGGGGTATTTCAAATAAGCCTTTAAGATACAATGAAGCCTAGCAATTTGCTATTTGTTGGTTTTCGTTTTGCACTCACGAAGATCAACCCAACACTCGATTGAAGGTTTTCAAGAGGATCAAGGTTGCTAGAAACTATAACTGCAGTACTAAAGTTTCTAGATTTTTTTTCGGTGTAAAACAAGTTATATGGATGGAAGGATTAATAGAACAGAGAGAAAAGAAAGAGATAGAAAGCTTTTATTTATTTTCTTATGCAGAGAACCACTCTAATTTATAGAGGTGGTTGTGCCCTTTGAAATGATATCAAACCTCTTCATTCGGTTATAACTCTTCATCAAGAGTCATATGTTTTGTGGATTAATTGAAACCGTTCACAATAAACGTTCATTAACCAACCATTACAATTTGAATTCAAATTCAAACTACTAACCAACTATGATCTGTATCATGCCCTGACATATATACCTCTTGGATACATATGTACCTCTTCACTTTATAATTTGAAAATATTACAACAATCCTCCACCATTTTCAAAATATAAAAATTTATATGTAGGTTAAAATAATTTTTGAAAACCCTTGATCAAAATCTTGGAAAACATAATGCATAAACCAAGGTGTCTTGTGGACTTGAACCTTAGCTTAGTGAAAATACGTCAAAGTTAAATCAGGATGGCGAAGTAGCTTTGCTTTGAACTTGCAATCCTATTGTGACTTAACCGGACATATTTCACACACTAATTTTCTACTTCTTTCGAGTGTTCTAAAACCGACACGTGGATAGGCCTTGTTATATCCTATTTCATGAATGCTCTAGAGACTAGTCCAAGTCGCATAGAAAGCGGCACCACCTTCGACATTCATATAGGTAGACATGTAGTACCCTTGTAACTATAGTACTTTCAATCATGTCTATTAAGAGTAATAACTCAACTTCCACCTATCATTACAAGTACCAAGCACTTTTACCTTGGGATGGATATGAAATATATGTATAAATATATATTTATATTATATTAGTGCTTGCAATCACTACATATAATGTACGTTGCTCATTGAACTCAAGAACTTGATGTTTCAAGTGTTGAGTTGAGTTTCCATTATTGCTGATCGTTTGAAATGGACTTTAGCCCCATCCCCTTTGATGTTTTCCACACCAAATCCCTTGCAAGTCCTTTTGTTAATGGATCAGCCAAATTATGGCATGATCTTACAAAAGTAACGGTTATTACACCATTAGTTATCAATTCTCTCACAGAGCTATGCCTCAAACCAATATGCCTTGATTTGCCATTATATACTTGACAATAGGTCTTTGATAGTGTCGCTTGACTATCACAATGAATAGAGATAGGAGGCATTGGCTTAGGCCATATTGGTATTTCTATCAATAAATTCCTTAGCCATTCCGCTTCTTTACTACATGAAGCCAAAAGCCCCAAGAAACGGCTCCTCCACCAAGTGAGAAAATTCAGCCAGTAGTGGATTTATGATCCTCATGATAAGCTATCCAACTAGCATCAGTGTATCCTTCCAAAACCGTAGGATACCCACTGTACCATATTCCATAATTAATGGTACCTCTTAAATATTTTAATATTCTAGAAATTGCATTCCAATGTAATTGACTAGGATTACTAGTATACCTACTAAGCTTTCCTACAGCAAAAGCTATATCAGGCCTAGAAGAAGACATGGCATACATTAAGCATCCAATTACTCTAGAATATTCTAATTGATTTATAGCTCTACCATTATTTGGATACAATTTCAAGTTTGGATCAAAAGGTGTAGAAACTGGTTTGCTATCAAAGTGGTTGAATTTCCTGAGTACTTTTTCTATGTAATGTGATTGAGTTAACACCAGACCACCATTACATCTTTTAATTCTTATACCCAAGATAACATCAGCCTCTCCCATATCCTTCATATCAAAACTTGAAGATAATCCATTGGAGATTATGACCTTATCGAACTTTTCATGGCATTGTTTAGGTGCTTGTTTTAAACCATATAATGATTTAACCAACTTGCACACCTTTTGTTCTTGTCCATGCATAATAAATCCCTCGGGTTGGTGCATATAAATCTCCTCATCTAATTCACCGTTTAAGAAAGCAGTCTTCACATCCATTTGATGTATTTAAAACTTATAGATAGAAGCTAGGGCTATAAGTACCCTTATGGTGGCAATCCTAGCTACTGGAGCATAAGTATCAAAATAATCTATTCCTTCTTTTTGTGTAAAGCCCTTGGCTACTAACCTGGCTTTAAACTTGTCAATGGTTCCATCTACCTTCATTTTCTTTTTAAAAATCCACTTACATCCTATTGGTTTTGAACCAGGTGGTAAGTCAACTAATTTCTAGGTCTTGTTACCTACAATGGAATCCATCTCATCATTAATGGCTTCCTTCCAAAAAGAAGCATCATGTGATTTCATTGCTTCCTCATAAGTTAGAGGATCAAACTCTATACTAGATGTAACCATTGTTTACCTTTTGTGTGAGTCTCTTGTACATTCTACAAGGTATATAACAAAATCTGGACCAAAGGATTATTCTATCCTTCTTCTTTTGCTTCTTCTAACGTCAGTAGGCTCATTAACTTCATCAGACTCACTATGTAGTCTAGATAGCCTGGGTGAAATTGATTCACTATCCTTATTTCTTGGCAAAACCTCCACCAATTCGTTGTTATTTTTAGATAAAGAAGTGAACCTATTTTCATAGAATTCTGCATCTCTGGATTCTATTACAGTATTAATTGATATAGAATCATTGGGTTCTATAACAAGAAATCTATATCCCTTGCTATGTTCTGCATATCCTATGAATATGCATTCAATTGCCTTTTGTCCCAATTTCTTTATCTTTGGTTCAGGCAACCTATACGATGGCTCTACAGCCCCAAACTTTAAAGTAGTTTGAGTTAGGCTTCCTCTTAAACTATAACTCATAAGGTGTGATTTTTATTGTCTTAATAGGTACCCTATTTAGGATGTAACAAGCAGTGAGCAAAGCTTCTCCCCAACAACCCTTACTTAGATTAGAGTTTTGAAGCATTGCATTAACCATCTCTACAAGGGTCCTATTTTTTCTTTTGGCAACTCCATTTTGTTGTGGAGTGTAGGCTATCGAAGTTTCATGTACAACACCTATCGATTCACAATAAGAAGGAAAATGATACTCTCCACCTCTATCAGATCGTAGATATTTTATTTTAGTTTCACAAAGATTCTCTACTTCATTTTTAAAAACTTTAAATTTTTCCATAACTTCATCCTTAGAATGCAAAAGATAGACATAGCAAAATCTACTAAAGTCATCTATGAACGACACAAAGTATTTCTTTCCTCCTCTAGTAGGTGTACTATGTAAATCACAAACATCACTATGAATAATCTGTAGCAAAGTAGAGGTTCTTTCAATCTTATGAAAAGGTTTTCTAGTTAATTTCGTTTGCATGCAAGTAGTGCATTTATCAGGCATATCATTCACATGTTTAGGAATTAATTCTAAGTTTGCCATGTTATCTAATTTTCTAGTATTAACATGACCAAGTCTATTATGCCATAAAGATAAAGAATCAAGCATGTAAACAGAAACTGTAGATACTTTATTAATATTAAGTTTGAACATTCCATCATACATATACCCTTTTCCAACAAAGGTGCCACCCTTAGTCAAAATAAACTTGTCAGATTCAAAGACAAGTTTAAACCCAAACTTATTCAAGAGACTTCCAGAGACCAAATTCTTTCTAACATCAGGAACATGGTAGACATCTGTGAGAGTAAGAACTTTTCCTGATGTGAACTCCAGTTCAATGGTTCCTTTGCCTTTGATAATTGCAGTAGAAGAATTTCCCATGTAGAGCACATCTCCATCTTCACTTGGTGCATATGTCTTGAACAAATTCTTGTCCTTACATACATGTTTGGTAGCCCCAGAGTCTATCCACCAAGCATCATTATCCTCCATCATATTGATTTCAGAAATCATTGCCACATAATTGTTATTGCTGGTTCCTTGTTTGTTGTTGAGATGGCGGCAATCTTTCTTGAAGTGACCTGGCTTGCCACAATGGTAACATGCTCCTTTCTTATTTTTGTTTGAGTTCTGACCTTGGTGACCCTTCTTGAAAAAGTTTCCCTTCCTCTTATTATTTTCATGGTTAATTTTTGAGTTTTTAGGCCCATCATCAACCAAATGAATTTTGGAAGAGGAGTATCCTTCATCAGTTTTCTCACGGGCTTTGCAATCTTCTTCTATACGAAGATGCTGCCCCAATTGCTCTATGGACAAGTCCTCTTTCTTATGTTTGAGGCTCTTTTTGTACTCCTTCCATGATGGTGGAAGTTTATCCATAATTGCAGACACAATTATAGAATCATCCATATGCATTTTATATTGATTAAACTGATTATGTATATGCATAATCTCATGGAATTGTTCAACAATTGGTCTATCATCAGTCATCTTATAATTAAAAAACTTTGAGACAAGAAATTTCTTACTAGTAGCATCTTGTGAAAGATACTTAGCCTCAAGTGCATCCCATATCTCTTTTGCAGTAGTCATCTCATGGTAGATATCAAACAAAGCATCAGACATTGAGTTGCAGATGTGACCTTTGCAAACATAATCATCTTGTTCCCACTTTATTCTTTCACGTTGTGCAGCAATAGTCTCATCATCAATTTCTTCAGGTTTTGGAGTAGTAAGCACATAGACCACCTTTAGGTTTGTAAGCAGGAACTGCAACTTCTTTTTCCATTGTCTAAAGTTTGCTCCATCAAAGCGATCAAGTTTCACAAAATTTGCAGTAAATGCCTTCAAAGATGCCATAGCATAAAATAAAGTCTAAAGATTGTTGAATCAAAAACGGATTGTGGGTAATGGCAAGAGAAAGAAATTGCTTCAAACGCACGTAAAAATTACGCTTTCCTTTAGACTTTATTTGCCCCACAACTTGTGTGCAAAGGGGTATTTCAAATAAGCCTTTAAGATACAATGAAGCCTAGCAATTTGCTATTTGTTGGTTTTCGTTTTGCACTCACGAAGATTAACCCAACACTCGATTGAAGGTTTTCAAGAGGATCAAGGTTGCTAGAAACTATAACTGCAGTACTAAAGTTTCTAGATTTTTTTTCGGTGTAAAACAAGTTATATGGATGGAAGGATTAATAGAACACATAGAAGAGAAAGAGATAGAAAGCTTTTATTTATTTTCTTATGCAGAGAACCACTCTAATATATAGAGGTGGTTGTGCCCTTTGAAATGATATCAAACCTCTTCATTCGGTTATAACTCTTCACCAAGAGTCATATGTTTTGTTGATTAATTGAAACCATTCACAATAAACGTTCATTAACCAACCATTACAATTTGAATTCAAATTCAAACTACTAACCAACTATGATCTGTATCATGCCCCAACATATATACCTCTTGGATACATATGTACCTCTTCACTTTATAATTTGAAAATATTACAACACAGGAACTCCAAGCTCTTCAGCAGCTGTGACAGGGAATGGCATCAAACCATCATAAAGAATGCAAGTAACTGGAGGATTAGCAATGATGCTTGAAGTTGCTGTGCTATTGAGATTTGTGAGGAGGTTACGAAATGGTGGCATGGCAACAAATTTTCACCAATGGCATGGAAAAGCAAAAAGATGTCTTGGGCAATGTCTTCATCTGAACTTGGAAGGCCATCTGGAATGGTTTCAAATTTAAAATAAGGTCAGCCATCGAGGGAGTTATTGGGTCCAAAAGATTTAAGGAAGTGCTTGTGGTTGTAGAAAATGGTACCAGGCATATATTGTTTTAGGTTGATTAAGCTTAAAGGTTTTCTGAAGTGTTTTCCAAAAAGCTAAAGATGTATTTTTGGAGAGAGAGCTTGAGAGGGAGCAAGAGACTGTATTTCTTGAAAATGAACAATAAGAATTACAATGAATATAAATCCTATTGTTTCTACGAGCATTAATGGTTCTGCACAGAGTACACAGACTGTCCATGCAGACCATGAAAAAGACATGACAGACAAACAGCTATGAATAGGACAAACACAGACAGCTGTAGTTGACTGAATCCTTAAACGAAACAAACGACCAATCAAATAGCCATTGCACGTTATACTAAAGATAGTAAACTTCAGATCTTTAGTCTCTTGCTCTATTCAGAGGGAATCGGGATGACTTTGCCTCCATCGGGTTGCTTCTTAACTCCCGTCGGGTTGCTCCCTTAGCTTCCATCGGATTGCTCCATTCCATCGGATTGCTTCCTGACATGCATTGGGTTGCTCCCTTTCATTTCATCCACAGGATTAACTTCTGCGGGTTGAAAGTTAAGCTTGTAGCAGCTTACTTCTCAACAGTGGTTGAACTCGGTGTTGACAAAGGTTACATGAAAACCTCTATGGTGGAAGAGTTTTGTTAATTCTTGCCTCTATATGGCTTTGAAGTGGAACCGGAATACATACAACATGGGGTTTATCAGCTACTTCCATGGAACTTATCTTGGAATTAGATTGCCTCTAAGTTCAATGAACACATACAACTTTATTGGTGAGCAACTCTAGCTTTTTCTAAGTAACTTAAACATAAAAAAGTATTAAGGGATGAGTGGGAGTGGGAATGGGGTTTTATCTTTTGTTAAAGTCATCACACCATGTCACCATGTACAATTACCTAAACGGCGGCTCTAATTGACAGAATTAAGCATAGCCACGTTGGAAGAGCTGTGCACTCTTTATGCACCCAAGTTCGATTACCCCTCTCTATAGTTTAATTTAAATTAAAATATTGCTCAAATGATATGAATTTAGGTGACCTGTGTCTATCATATGACAATGAATCCTAAAAAAAGTCCGGACAGACAAACACTAATGCAAAGTGGATTTGTTTTTCTGTTGAAGTTAGAGCATCCAACCCAAAACCATACGTTTATCAAATATACATTAAATATTTATATTGTATAGAACATGTGTGTGATCAAAATAGTGAGGGCCAAACAACAAAAAAATCACGTGACTAGTTTTTGTTGTGAAATGCAGTGAGGGCAAACAACAAAGGGCCTCAAGAAGAATACTCCAATTATTGCTTACTCTTATTACTGCTTACCTTGATTCTTGGTTAGTAAACACACCTTAAATGGCATGCACATCTTTTTCCTTGTCCCCTCAAAGATACAGGAATATCACAGAGGACCACAACCGCGTTTAGTTCCGTTTGTTTATAAACTTCTTATAATATCAAAGATGCTTTAGTACAGCCACACACATCACCTTATAAATTCAAGGCCTAAAATTGTTTGAACACTTCCTCCAGTTACATCAATAGACACTCAATCAAAAAGTTGTGAAAGATAACCTGCTTAGCTAGTCAAGACCAACACTAACTTCGACGAAAACAGACTTTATTATTCACATTCTTATGGATAACATCGAATTTTTCTCTTAGTAGCATTTGATTCACAAAATTGTGAAAGTTTACGGATGAAGAACCGTGTGGACTGGCGGCTTCTTCTGCAAGTCTCTTCCACTCCTTGCAAGTATAGTGACAGTTTGATTGCTGATCAGAATTGAATGGCCAGCATAACACAGGCACTCCAGCAGACACTCAATTGTTGAATTCCAACCGCTGTGTGTTAAAACCCTCCAATATTGATGGGTGGTTAAGTACTTGCTCTTGTGGGCACCAACACGCCATTAGGCCTCTTTCCTTAGTTTCCACCGCAAGCTCCAGGTGGCAAAATCGCAGATTCACCAACAACCTGATTAGATCTAACTACCCATAAGTACGGAACATTGCTATTGCAAGTCCCCAACCAATCTCCAGAAGTGAATGATGTGCTGCCAAAATTCACGTAAACAACAGAATTTGACACCTTGGCGTTTAGCCATTCGAGGCACTTAGTTTCTTCTTTCATAAGCTGTATCCCATATGCTTCAAAGGGTCTTCTAGTATTTGACCGAGAAGCAATTGCAGAGGGCCAATGGCGTAAACTTGTGGAAGGATGGATGAGAGAGCCGCCAAAACTTCTTGCTTCAATGCATCAAAAGTATGAAGGACAACTGCTGAAGCTTTATGAGCTCTGTCCGCTGCTTCTAAGATGTGCCTAAAGAAGATATCGTCAGGATTTGTAGCTTGAAGGAGGTTCAGTAGGTCCCTTAGACGGACACTTTTCATTCCTCGAATCCAATCTATTACCTTGTCCAGAAATCCATTTGTGAAATAACTCTCATCTACAATATTCAAGTGAGGAAAAATGATCATTTGGTTAGAAAGAAACAAGAAATTAATGAATCTAAATTTAAACAATCGCTTCCATTATTTCTTCACCTTTGAGTGGTGCAAGTCCCTTTTCGACCAAAGCAGGGTATTGCATAAAGCTGCTTACAGCAAAAGTAAAGAACAGTGCTATAGGAATGCCAAGTTGCTCAGCTGCAAGGGTCGTGAATGACATGAAACCATCTGAAACAATGCAACGCACTGGAGGATTAACATTATTTGAAGTTAATGCAGTGTTATTGAGTTTTTCGAGGAGGCTAAGAAACGGAGGCAAGATATTTTGGCTGATGAAATGAATGAGCAAAGTGAGGTCTTGGGAGGGTTCATCCGATCTAATAATTGGATGATCATCTGGGATTGTTTCGTATCGAAAATCAGGCAAGCCATCAAGAGAGTTGGGTCCAAGGGATTTAACAAACCGCTTGGGGATGTACTGTAGAAAAACGTATTTGGCCAGAATAATTCTTATTCATAGGATGTGAAATATATACAATAGCTTTTCTTGTACAACAAGAAGTAGACCTACAATCTAGGAATACATCAAAGGAAAGTATCAAATACAAATCAATCAAATAATTATTTCCTATCTAATTACATTGACTTTCTAACACTCCCGCTCAAGTTGGAGAGTGAATGCATGTTACAACCCGTCCCAAAATTTTATGTGAAATTACCAAAATACCCCTAGGTCAAATGTTGACTTTCGTTGACTTTTTGAGACAACTTGTGAAAATTATTTTCTTTACATATTCAAGATGTACTCGTCGATACGAACGCGTGGACGCAAGTGGAACTCAATTCGGAGTTAAAACGAACGTTTTACGAAACTTTAAAGTGTAGGGGCATTTTAGTAATTTTCCCACCCGTAAGTAAATTAGGGTTTTTGGCTGGCTGCTGTGCAGCCAATCCCCTAATCCCCTCATTCAATCTGCACGATCTCTCTCCCTCTCTCCCACTTCTCTCACTCTCGGCCAAAACTCAAAAGCGTACACGAAAACTCTAGTTTTTGGACGAATCACAAAACCGTCGAACCGTCGCTCAAGATCATTACCATTAAGATCGTCTCGTCATTCTGGACGAGACTGTGATTTCAGAATTCCCAGACTCGAACTCAATCGGCCAAATCGACGTCGGAACGAAATCGGCAAACTGCCATTCATTTTTCTGTACAATCCCGACATAGGTAATACTCGAAACCATTTCCATTGGTTTTATTACATTGAGTAGGTTCAAATCGACATAAAGAACGTGGAATTTGGTGCAGTTTTGAAGAAGAACGGAATTAGGGTTTCCCGAAGCTTTCCGGCCAATTTCAGGCCATCTCCGGCCATTTTTCCGGCCCCAAATTGGTATGAAAATATTCTACTCTTCAATACCTTCAATTTGATATATGGAACGTTGAATTTGGCCAAGGAATGAAAGAGTTATGAATTTGTGAAGTTTTGGGATTAAATCGGTATTTTTCCAGAAATTCCGGCGAACCAGGCGGCGGAGGACGGCGGCGGCGGCGGCTCCGGCGACTGGCGAGTGGTTGAGGGTGACGGAATATTCTGTCACGGTAACAGAATATTCCTAACGGCGTCAGCATATTCCGTTAAGTTTGATTGACGGCGTTGACTTTAACGGCGCTGACGTCAGCAGGCGTGTGGCTGACGTCAGCATGCGCGTGGATGACGTCATCAGGCGTGTGCAGCGCATGCCAGCTCGTGTCCGGCGCGTGACGGCTCCTCCCGGCGCGTGGCGGTGAACACGGCCGTTTCCCGGCGTGTGGCGGCGTGTGCGGCGGGAAGGTTTTCGGGCCCCGAAAATCGTTTTTCGAGCCCGTTTTCGCTTAATTAGTATTATTTTTGGGTTCTTTTTCTATAAGGGTTATAATTAATTATTTAGGGGATGTTTTTAACACTTTCTCTAATATTAAATAGGTAATTCTTCGACGCAACGCTTCGAGAAGGGCAACACCGAGGGAGATTTCACTCCCGAGTACTTGTGAGTGGACTTTTGTTTTAACAAATGATTTATATGCTTTGAATTATGGTTTGATATATTTATGATTTCCAATGACTTTGTGACATGAATATATATTTATATATTTATATATATATTACTCACCAAGATTTCTTTCTTCACTAGTATCTTTGTATGGAGCAGCTAGAGTTCCTTGATCCTTTACGATTGGCACCAGATGAGGATGAGGGTTCATTAATCTCGATTCCTCGAGAGAAAGGGACCAACTGGCTATTTCTCCCCCTGCAAAAATTGTGAAAAAGATTAAACAAAAGTTTTGCAGTTTAAAAGAAAAGAAAAATAAAAGAAAAAGTTAGAAGGTCGCTTTCGAGAATAGAAACTGCTACAATTATCGAAAGTAACTCCTTCTAGAAAAGTAAAAAGTAAAACAAAACAATAGTATCAAGGCGAACTCGTGCTGCAAGAACCAGGAAAAGGAATGCCGGTTCGGTCGAACTCTTGCAGAACGTGCTCATTCAAACCTTGACCGCTGAATAAATGAGGAGTCTCGACTTCAAGTCTACTCTTCCCAAATTTAATCCAGTCAATTTTGTCCAAACGGTTTGAATGGGCAATTCTGTTAAGGTTACAACAAAAACCACCAACACAATTAGTTCGTGCACAAATATGACAAACAACAAGCCGTTTGGCTCGTCTCTTCTTCGCCATAGTACTTCTTCCACAAAGAGTATCAGCCTGTTTTGCATGTAGTTCTGATTTCCTGATCCGAGTAGCATAGGCAATTATTTTGTTCCTTACTCCTGCAGGAATACCCATACGGCCTAAAGCAATACTGAACCAAAACAAACGTTTATCAAACAGACTAAAATTGCCCGGATCTTTAACGTCTTCAAGGCATAAGCCAAATTTCTCAGTTAAAGAATTATCAAGTCTTTGAATTGAATTAACACATTGTTTTTCAGAAAACTCAAACAATACATTAATTCCTTCAATTTCCGTTTTAATTCCAAAATCAGAAACTGAGAATGGGTAAAGCATTTTAATGAATGGAGCTCCTAAAATAAAACGATGGCTTAAGCCTTTCACCATTACAAAAGGCGTTGCAAAACAAACTTCGTCTTGAAGAACTGCAACGTTAGAAGCTTCATAATTAATCTTTACTTGCTGGTTATTAGCATTTTTCAACCCCTGTTTAGTCTTTGAGAAGTATTTCATGGGTATCACCCCTTCTCAAATGCAATTGAGATCTGCACCTGTGTCTATCAAGGTTTCCATAGAAAACTTAAACGACTTATTAATAACAAACATAATAATGACTAACCATTTTTGATCAGCAGAGTTAACGATGTTATCAACATATTTTAACACAGCAATCTCATTTTCAGGTTCTAAATTAACCTTGTCCATATCATTTTTAACATTGAAATCTGTAAACATTTTATCTAAATGAGATTCAGAATCAACCTCACTTGGTTCACTACTAGAAGCCTGTTCTTCTAGTTTTCGAACCCTTACCGTTAAGCTATTCAGCTCTTCTTTGGTGTTCTTGAGTTCTTCTTGAAGTTCTGCTATGGAAGGTTCCTTCTTAGCCTTTTCCTGTATTCTGTTGAACACAGTTTTTAAGCTGTAGATAGGGATATCCTTCTTCTCTTCAGGCTTAGCCACCTGCTTACCTTTTGTCATTTCAAGATACTTTGATAGTTTTTCTCTCCTTCTTTTAGGATCATCGATCTCATCTATCAAATCAAGAACCAAATATTCTTCATTAGTCAAAACACAAAGATGTAAATTATTACACTTACATTCATCCTCTGTGCTATTGTTATCAATGGCTAACTCGAATAACTCTTCGTCTTCTAAGGCTGCAATCTCATTTTCAGAATCTTCAGAAGATGAAGACTCCAAAAGCAAGTTTCGCAGTTGCTCCTTCAAACCATCATCTACAGAAATATTGTTAATTTTATCCTTCATCCTGCATTCGTTAGCTTTATGACCATATTTTTCGCATTTAAAGCAAACAAATTTAGAACTAGAGGTCTCACCAAACTTTCTGTGCTTACCCATCTTACCCTTTTGGAACATTATAGGTTTTGGGCTGAGCCTATCATCCCTGTTGGTCTTATGAAACTTTCGAGATGTCACTTTCTTTTTGTAGGGCTTTTCCCCTGGAGTTTTTTGAACAGGTTGAAACCCAAACTGTTCGCAAAAGTCTCCAAGCTCTCGAGTCCCTTCCAGCCTTTGCTTTTTCAATTGACTTCGAAGTTTCAAGTCATTGCACAGAGCTAAACCTTCTGCAAAAATTTCAGCGGTTAATTCACCGTAAGTATATATATCATACCTGAGATGTCCTGCCCCTTTGTTTTTTAATCTCATTCGCACTTTGTCAGCGAACAGAGAGGGCAGACCTGATAGAAATTTCTCCTTCTAGAAACTTTCATTACAATCAGAACGAGTAAACACACGAGAGTAAAAAACATCTTTATACCATCTGAAATGAGATAAAGTTGGACATTTCAAATTTATCAATAATTCTCGAGTTTTATTGTTACAACCCGTCCCAAAATTTATGTGAAATTACCAAAATACCCCTAGGGTCAATGTTGACTTTTGCTGACTTTTCGAGACGACTTCTGAAAAATTTATTTCTTTACATATTCTTGATGTACTCGTCGACACGAACGCGTGGGCGCAAGCGGAACTGAATTCGGAGTTCAAACGAACAATTTACGGAACTTTAAAGTGTGGGGGCAATTTGGTAATTTTCCACTCCGTGTGTGGGAATTAGGGTTTTTGGCTGGCTGCACAGCAGCCAACCCTCCCCCATATTCTGCACGTTCTAACCTCTCTCCCTCTCTTTCTCTCCCAATTTCTTTCTCGGCCAAAAAGGAACCGACAAACCCTAACTTTTGACGAATCACAAAACCGTCAATCCGTCGCCCAAAATCCATACCATCACGATCGTCTCGTCATTCTGGACGAGGCTGTGATTTCAGTATCTTCAAACTCGAACCCGATCGTTCAAACTGACATCGGAACGGAATAGGCAAACTGTTCGTCAATTTTCTGTACAAACCAGATAAAGGTAAGCCTCGAGACCATTACCATTGGTTTTATTGGATTGAGTAGGTTCAAATCGATATAAAGAACGTCGAATTTGGTGCAGTTTTGAAGGAGAACGGAATTAGGGTTTCCCGAAGCTTTCCGGCCAATTTCAGGCCATCTCCAGCCATTTTTCCGGCCTCAAATTGGTATGAAAATATTCTACTCCTCAATACCTTCAATTTGATATATGGCACGTTCAATTTGGCCGAAGAACGAAGAAAATATGAATTTTTGAAGTTTTGTGACATAATCGGTATTTAATTTTCAGATTCCGGCGAACCAGACGGCGGCGCCGGCGGCGGCTCCGGCGACCGGCTAGAGGAAGGGGACGACGGAATATTCCGTTAACGGCAACGGAATATTTCTGACGGCGTCAGCATATTCCGTCCAAAAAGGTATATTCCGTTAACTTTAACGGCGGTGACGTCAGTAGGCGCGTGGCTGACGTCAGCCGCGCGTGGGACGGCGCGTGCAGGCGCGTGGGGCGCGTGGGTGACACGTGCCGTGCGTGGGTGACACGTGCCGTCGCGTGGAGACACGCGCCAGCGCGTGGAGACACGCGCCAGCGCGTGGCGACACATGCCAGCGCGTGGCGGCGCGTGCCAGCGCGTGGCCGGCGCGTGGCGGCGCGTCCGACCGTTTCCCGGCGCGTGCGGCGGCGCACGGCGGCGGTGGACGGCGGCTGTAGGGTTTTCGGGCTCCAGAAATCGTTTTTCGAGCCCGTTTTCGCTAAAATAGTATTATTTTTGGGGTATTTCTCTTTAAGGCCTATTTTTAATTTATTTTAGGGAAGTTCTAATTTGTTCCCTAATATTAAATAGGTAATTCTTCGACTCCGCACACCGAGGAGGGCAACATCGAGGGAGATTTCACTCCCGATCACCTGTGAGTGGACCTTTGCTTTATTAAATGGTTTTTATGATTGAAAATAAATATGAATTTGATTTCTATATGGTTTTAAATGGTTTTCGAAGCGTGTTTATTTATATATATTTATTAATAAATATATATACTTGTTGACAATTATTTATGCAACCATATTGTTCTATTTATGGTATATATTTTGGGAAATGGATTTAATTGGTGATTGGGATTATTTATCAAGTATGATTATATGATATGAAATGGGTGATACTTCGATATCACTTTTGCATAAATATTAAATGATATTTTATTATATGGTTTTGAGGGAAATATTTATTTATGCAATACTTGATATTTGGGAATTATGAATGGGATTTTGGCTCCTATATCTATACACATGAGTATGTATGTATGTTTTCAAACACACTTGGTATGCTTTCACTACGTTGTAGTACCGTTCTCATGGCCATAGGACAGTTCTCACATGTTTGGGTCACACGCACTGTACTCCAAGGGTATTGTCCGGTAAATACCTTAGTGCAAGCTTGTCTTACGTTTATTGTTGTTTATGGGGAAAAGGCCCCACTACGTAAGAACTCGGGTGTGACGCGCTGCGGCGCCAGGACTTACATGTGTGTGGTACTAGGAGTACAAATTATTGGATAACGTATTGAGCTTGTACGGTGATTGAGAGGCTGTTCCTCAACCCGTACATGGGTGATCGCGCATATACCCTGTGTTGGTTTTTCGATTATATATATTATTGGAATTATTAGTTGCGATTTACGAATATTATACTTTTATGCGTTTCAGTTATACTCATAAAGTATCTTTTGAACTATACTATGATAGTATGTTTTCGACGATTATACTGGATTTTCAATAGGGGGTTATTATGTTGAAAAGAGAAAGGTTTTACGAAAACTTTGATTTTTGTCCACTCACACTTTTGTTTTTGCGCCCCCTTCAGGACATAGTGATAGTGCATCCGGCGAGGTCGAGACTTTTACGTGGCAGCTCTGATCATCCATCCCGACCATGTAGGGATTTATCTTTTGCTTCCAGTTTCTTTAATAATATCCATCCCTGTTATGGATAGAGATTTTAGGAACTTGTTTCATTATTTGTTTTCCGCTGTTCAACATTAGTACGCTCTGAACCATATGCATATTGACATTGGATTTTGCAACTTTAATACAATTTAATTTTGGTTACACTAAGTGTTGACATACATTTAATGGCTTCGTCACTTACGAGTGTCGGCCAGCACGCCCGCACTCGGTATCCACATGGGTATCGAGGGTGGGGTGTGTCATTTATCATCATGATTTTCAGTAGTTCCTAGAAAATGAAGAATGATAGTGTACACTAGAGTATTAACAGCATCCTCAGTTCCGTCTTCAGTAACTGAATCCATTACCTGACTTCGAGCAATAGGGTTTAAGTTAAAATCCCACCAACCTCGTAGTTGTCCAATGAATCCGGCCACAATAGCATGCGCAATGGCTCTGTCTGATGCGATAGTCAATCTGGCTGCTGCAGCAAACATCATCATGTGTCTCATTATGTTAAGTACCTGATAATCACTCTGTCCGTCTAGGTTCCATTCAACAATAGACCTTCCATCATAATGTACCTGACTAATCATGTCATTTTCTTCATATTGTAAATCAACAGGAGTGGGTCTAGGATAGTAATTCTTAGTATTAGCAGTCGGTCTTACTTTCCTACCATAACCCATTCTATTTACTACCATTTCAGGATTAGTAAATTGTTCTTCCATATCAGCTATTGTTTCTTTAGTAATGACAGAAACACTAGCATCTTTAGTAGCCTTACCTTTACTGATAGAACTTAATCTTTCAGCTAACTCATCAATGAAATAGTTATCATCTCGTCGCCTTGAATTAAATCCTTCAAGATTAATACCAGCAGGACTTACTATAGGTTTTTCGACCTTCTTTCTTACCTCGGCTGAACTGTTGCTGCCAGAATCATCCTTTTGCAAAGATGTTTCTATTCTTGACGTCTGTCGTCCTAGTGACTGGAAAAAGAGATTAGTATAATTATTCTGTTGTATCACAGCAGATAACTCACCAAGATTTCTTTCTTCACTAGTATCTTTGTATGGAGCAGCTAGAGTTCCTTGATTATTTACGAGGATTGCCGTTTCAAGCGGATGGATAGACTTCTGTTCTTTACCTAGTTTAGTGTTATAGGTCCTGAAAGGGTTATCAATAACACTAATACATTTCATGTACTCAGGTAAAGATCTCTTCTTAGCATAATAAACATACCAAAAGAAAAAACAACAATTAAATTGCTTTTCTTTCATGAACCTATGATGCTTCTTATGCAAGTACCTAATCATTTCATGATCATAGATGTCTTCTATCCAAGCTTTCATGTTCACATTATCAACATGCAAATAATTTCTAGTATGAAAAGCATAATCAATTTCAAACTTAGAAATCACATTAATAGTGGAATCCACATCATTCCACACTGGTTCTGGCTGAACCGGGTTTCTCCATGCCAGATGTTCGAGAGGTTCATCCTTGTAGCAGGAATCTCGATCTGTTCTTCCATTCTTCTCAATCCTGCTAAAAGATTCAAATCTGGTTCTGCATCCAAAGGGTTAACAGTTCTGGACGAAATAGATCTTAGAAGTGACGGGTTCGCCGTCCTAAAAGAATCTACGCTACGTCTAGAAGAATCAACACTTACTCTTGTAGACCTTGTATTTGAAAAACGTACCTCTACATCTCTGTCCTCGAACTGACTAATGTTCGATGGCTCTCTATTCTGGAGAGGCCTTGCCGTTGCTGCTTTTGGCAACGTCCACCTTTCAGGTAAGGTGATATCATTCCACCTTATAAGTTTGGGTACCACAGTATTTGCCCTGCCAAGGTTAGCTTGAAACAATGTTGTTTGACCTTTTCGGTCCATAATCTTAGCTCTGGGGGCTACCGTATTCATTGCTTTACAGCAAACACGATATACCACAGCAAGATTCTGAGACCCTTGGTCCATATCATAACCCTGCGTATGTATGCTTAAAAAAAGGGCTCTCAAGATACCCTGGTCAGTTAAAGAGAGAAAAATTAGGATAACAGTTAAAATATACGGGTCCTTCACTAAGAGAGGACTCAACCAATCCAAGCATAGAATCAATATATTTTTTGTGTCGTTTGTCTCTTAAACTAACAAGTATAGATGTATCCAAACCTGTGCGTGTTAGCGGTTTCACCGCTACCTGTACCAAACCAATATGCAAATAATTATGCCCTCTACTCAAGGCTTTATTAATCTGTCTTTGTGCTAACATAGAGAAATCAGCAGATGCAACAGTAACAGATACGGTTCTTTCAACCGTTTTAATTGCATAATCAGAGCGAAATTCAAAAGTACCTTTTTTGTAAACGTCGTAGACGGGTACCTTAGGAATATTCCAGTTCTCCAAATCTTTGTCGATATTGAAGATAGTTGTTTCTTCCATGTTATTAACTCTCATAACACTTGGGCTACACTCGCTAGTCGAGCACTCCCCATTACTGGTAGATCTCTTGCTAAACGATCTGAATAAACTTGCCATCTTGATTGAGTTTCTTTCGAGTTTATCTGCCCTCAGCTGCTATACTGCCCTCAACGCCTCCACACGGCTATATATATATATATATATATATATATATATGTATATATTTGTTTTATGAAATGGTTTTAAAGTGTGATTTCGGTTATGCACAAAAGTATGGATATATATTAGGAAATGATTTATACTATGATTTCGCTTAAGCATAAATATATGTTGGGTTTTAATATATGACTCTGATGAGAATGTTATTTATGCAACGTTTAAATATTTGGGAAATTATGAAGTATATGATATTCTTCGCTTTTACACATGATGTATAAATGTATGTTTTCAAACACACTTGGTATGCTTTCACTACGTTGTAGTACCATCTCACGGCTGTAGGACAAGTCTCACATGTTTGGGTCACACGCACTGTATTCCAGGGGTATTGTCCGGTAAATACCTTAGTGCAAGCTTGTCTTACGTTTATATTTATTATGGGAAAAAGGCCCCACTACGTAAGGACTCGGGTGTCACTAGTACAAATAAGGCTTTAGTCGACGGTGGAAAACCGTCATCTCGGCATACACAAAACCGTCGCGCAAGTGAGTGTCGTCTAAGGTAGTAAATTAGACGACGGTAGAAAACCGTCGTCTGGTGTATTTTCAAATGACGGTTTTCGGAAAAAACCGTCGTCTTGTCTCTCGAAAAAAGGAAAAAAAAAAAGAGTTTCCGTCATTCGAGCATGTCGTAGACGAATGACGGAAACTCTTTTTGTGCGGGTTCAGAGAATTTGGGATCTGGAGCAGCGATAGCGAGGGTGTGTTGGAGATGGTGCTCAAGGAACAGCTGCTCCCTACCACTCTTCACACTCTCCGAATCGAGGGAATGCAAAGTCTGAAATCTTTTGGGAGAAGCTTCAGGCATTGTATGCGTCTCTGCCTCCACAAAACACTCTGCGGGCAGCTCCTTCATAACGGGGTCGACCTTAGAGACCCTGGATGCAGAGATCAGGTTCTCCAAAGCTTGGAACCATGAGCAGTTGGTGCTTGCTTGCTCTAGAGACCTAACAGAAAATAAAGTTGGCGTAAACCGCATGAATTATTTCCACCCTTAAAGCTTAATAAAGTATTTTATGCATAACTATAATATACTAGATATAGTTCTTACTCCTGCAATACACTATTCTGTATGAAGACGAGCATATAGCTATGAAATCGAACTATGGAGGACTATGGTCCTGGCCGTCCACTTCCTCCACGCGATAGTTCTCAAAGAACAGATTCAGCTTGGGACTTTTCAATTTTCAAAAACTAAAGTAAAAAGAACTCTGCACAAAATCAATTAAAACAAGTTTAGAGGTTTTACCTCTTTAAAGGTTTCACAAAAGAACTCTGCACAAATATATAATAGAACAAAAGTAAGAATTACCTCTTTAAAGGTTTCACAAAACTTCACAAATTGGAGGGCACTTCCCACATCCTCAGCAGCTCATTCGACACCCGCTACAGTTTTCAATGGGGTGCCCTGAGGTAGGGAAAGCTCAAGATCAACCTCTCTGCTCTCAACGCGGCATACCTTGACCCTGCGATGCCCTTGTGCAGCCTTGCCCTTGCCCTTGGCATCATTCTCATTCACAGCACCACCACCATCTCTGCTGTCATTACAAGTTTCCATCAACTTGTCCTGCTTTGCTGCATCCGTGTTCACAGCTTCGCTCTGATCAAGGGAGTTCTCCTTCCCACATTTGCTAGGTGAATCAACACCCTTTGCCTGCCAAAACTCGAGACCATAAGCCCGCTTAAACAGAACTAAAACCAACCAAAACAACACCAACAATATCAATATGCATTCACAAAGAAAAAACTATAATCAACAGCAGTTACAGGCTTACAGCACCAAACCTTGTCTGAAGCCACACTCTAACCATCCTTGCTGTTGCCATTCTCCTTTTTCTTCGGATTCTCCACAATCAACATATCAGCAGCGGATCGATACCCTTTTTCCTTGGCTTCGCGCACGCGATTACCAGTGGTACACAACCTTTTTTATTCCTGAGAAAAACACATTTTTCTAATCAGCAGCAGCACCAAAACACAAACAACCACAAATACAAGGTTAACAGTTATATGATATGCCAAACACTTACAAGCATATGATACACTACAATTACATACACCTCGACATTTCGGACATTACATACACTACAAAACACAAACCGAGTTTTGGAAGGCCTCTGGCTCCTGGCCCATTCTTGCCTACAAGCCAAGCAAACAATTAATGCATCAACGATCAGTTCATTGAAAATGGGAGAATAGAAACTGTGCAATAACAGAACAATTTCATCCTAATAAAAAATGTAATTGGGAGAGATTGTTGGACTTGATACAGCAGTAATGTGGTGGAGGAGTTATTATTAGGATTCGTAGTTGCGTGATCATTGGTACTCTTGTCACTTCCTATTGATTAGGGGATGTTGACACACCCCACCCTCGATACCCACGTGGATACCGAGTGCGAGCGTGCTGGCCGACACTCGTAAGTGACGAAGCCATTAAATGCATGACAACACTTGATGGAGAAGAAATAATTTATATTAAATAGATAAAATCCAACGACAATATGCATATGGTTCAGAGCGTACTAATTTTGAACAGCGGAAAATAAAAGTAAACTGAGTTCCTACAATCTCTATCCATAACAGGGATGGATATTATTATAGAAAACTGAAGATAAAGAAAGATCCCTACACGGTTGGGATGAACGATCAGAGCTGCCACGTATCCTCGACCTCGCCAGAAGCAGTGTCACTAAGACCTGAAGGGGGCGCAAAAACAAAAGGTGTGAGTGGACAAAAATCAAAGTTTTCGCAAACCTTTCTCTTTTCAATGTATTAACCCCCTGTTTGAAAACCAGTAGTTGTAGAAATATACTACCATAGTATAGTTCGAAAGATATTATAAACGTATACTGAAATATCTCGAAAGATGTACATTTCCGTAAGTCACAAATCATAAATATTCAATAATATAATACGGAAAAACCGACACAAGGTATATGCGCAATCACACATGCACGGGTTGAGGAACAGCCTCTCAATCACCGTACAAGTCCAATACGTTAATCAATAATTTGTACTCTTAGTACCACACACATGTAAGTCCTGGCGCCGCAGCGCGTCACACTCGAGTCATTACGCAGTGGGGCCTTTTCCCCATAAAACAACAACAATAACGTAAGACAAGCTTGCACTAAGGTATTTACCGGACAATACCCCTGGAGTACAGTGCGTGTGACCCATACATGTGAGAACTGTCCTAATGGCCATGAGAACGGTGCCATGAGAACGGTACTACAACGTAGTGAAAGCATACCTAGTGTGTTTGAAAACATACATACATACTCACGTGTATAGATATAGGAGCCAAAATCCCCTTTCATAAATCCCATAAATCAATAATGCATAAATAACAATTCCCAAATCATATCCAATACCTTTTCATATTTATGCAAAGTAATATCATAATATAAGATAATTCACAATGTACGAACATAATTGATAAATCATCTCAAATCACCAAAGTAATCCATTTACCAAATGTATTTACCATAAATAAATTAATTATGGTTGTGTAAACAATTATCAAGTATTGCATATATATTTATAAATAAATATATATAAATAAACATGCTTTGGAAACCATTTAAAACCATGTATAAATCACTTTCATAATCATTTCCAAACATAAAAACCATTTAAGAAAGCAAAAGTCCACTCACAGGTGATCGGGAGTGAAATCTCCCCCGGTGTTGCCCTCCTCGGTGTGCGGAGCCGAAGAATTACCTATTTAAAGTTAGGGGATAAATTAGAACTTCCCTAAAAATAATTAAAAAATAGGCCTTAAAAGAATCCCCCCAAAAATATGAATATTTTAGCGAAAACGGGCTCGAAAAATGAATTCCGGGCCCCGAAAACCCTACCGCCGCCGTCCACCGCCGCCGGCGCCGCCGTGCGCCGCCGCACGCGCCGGGAAACGGTCGGAAAACCCCTCCATGCGCCGGGAAACCCCCTCACGCGCCTGCACGCGCCGGCACGCGCCGGGAAACCCCCGGACGCGCCCCCACGCGCCGGAAAACGCATTCACGCGCCGGCCACGCGCCGGCGAGTGGTTTCACGCGCTGGCACGTGTCGCCACGCGCTGGCACGTGTCGCCACGCGCTGGCACGTGTCGCCACGCGCTGGCACGTGGTCCCACGCGCTGGCGCGTGTCCCCCACGCGCGTCACGCGCCCCACACGCGCTGCTGACGTCACCCCACGCGCTGCTGACGTCAGCCACGCGCCCCACGCGCCTGCTGACGTCAGCACCGTTAAGTTTAACGGAATATACCTTCGCCGTTAGGAATATTCCCCTGCCGTTAGGAATATTCCGTTACCGTTAACGGAATATTCCCTCTCCTCCTTCCTCTCGCCGGTCGCCGGAGCTCCGCCGTCGCCTGGTTCGCCGGAATTTCTGGGAATTTTCCGAAATTAATCCAAAACTTCAAAAATTCGTATCTTCTTCGTTCTTTGGCCAAAATTAACGTGCCATATATCAAAATGAAGGTATTGAGGAGTAGAATATTTTTATACCTATTTGAGGCCGGAAAAGTGGCCGGAGATGGCCTGAAATTGGCCGGAAAGCTTCGGGAAACCCTAATTCCGTTCTCCTTCGATACTGCACCAAAATTGACGTACTTTATATGAAATTGAACCTACTCAATCCAATAAAACCAATGGTAATGGTCTCGAGGCTTACCTTGGCCTGAATTGAACAGGAAATTGACGTTTCGTTTCCGAAACCGTTCCGACGTCGGTTTGAACAATTGGGGTCGAATTTGACGAAACTAAAAACACAGTCTCATCCACAATGACGAGAGGAACACTCTGGTATGATTTTTGGGCGTTGGTTTGGTGGTTTTGTGATTCGTTCAAGGGTGGTGGCTCTCGGTACAGTTTTTTTGGCTTTGAGAGAATATGGGAGAGAAAGAGAGGAAGAGGAAGAGATTGCACGTGCAGAAAATGGGGGAGGGTTGGCTGCTGTGCAGTCAGCCCAAAACCCTAATTCCCATACACGGGGTGGCAAATTACCAAAATGCCCCTACACTTTAAAGCTTCGTAAAACGTTCGTTTGAACTCCGAATTGAGTTCCGCTTGCGTCCACGTGTTCGTATCGACGAGTACGTCGAGAATATGTAAAGAAATAAATTTTTCACAAGTCGTCACGAAAAGTCAACAAAAGTCAACATTGACCCTAGGGGTATTTTGGTCATTTCACAAAAATTTTGGGACGGGTTGTAACAGATGTATTGCTATCTGCAGTAATGTACATGAACTACCATGGTTCAGAGTTATTACCAAGAAAAATTCTAACATATGACGACCCGCTCCAACCATCCTCCACCTAAATTAGGTTACGGAGTATCATCAATTTCCCGCAGCATCTTCTTCTAGAATGGTTAATGAATCAGATTGTTGCCTCCGTAATGGACAACCCTGCAGTATCCAAATAAAGATAACTTATTAGATTGCAATTGTATTCACATGTCACCGCACATACAGCTAGAAAACATACCTAGGTATAGCAAAATGCTGTAATCTCTCAGTTCCAATGGATCACTCTCAGGAGAAAAAGACGTTCACAAGCTATGATCAACGTCTCTGAGACTCTGACTATCTCTGTCTCTCTTTATCACAACTACAAAGAGAAAAAAAGGAAGTTGTTTTTTATGAGCGTTTCAAAAACAATTCCAAAGAAACAAAAGTGAAATGAAACTCAATTACAGCTCATCTACAGTGTTCAACATAAAAAATATCGTTCCTGTGAAATGTGTAGTGCAGCAACCACCCACCTGTTCTAGTAACATAATGTACTGGCCTTCCAACAAGTGCAAGCATGATGGCAGTGCTCTAAAGAAACCTGGATCTCATTTTTGTTTTCCCATTCTCACTAACAACTGTGTATGTACAGTACGTGAACATATCTGCACCCACTTGAAGATGGCAGCGACATCAAGAGAAGATGAAAATGCATGCCGCTTGTATTGAAAATAAAGCAGTGCACGAGTAAAATATCATTTCGGGTCTTACCAATCTAATTGAAGGAGAATCATATTCATGCCAGACGGCAGGAGAACCTTTCACGGACAACTAATTGACGGATGTTAAAATCGTTGGCCTTAGATAATCCTTTGTTTACAGTTCTCTGCTTCAGTTAAGCCAACAAACACGTTAGTGGCATAATTTTTCCCTGACTGAGAGCATAGTCGAATTTTGCTGTTAACAATATATAATCCTAAATGATTAAAGATAAATTCTACAGATAGATGTAACACATTTACAAAGCCTCAGCAATAATGCCTTCATATGTTTTGGAATTATGTCAGTAATTTGGCTACAATATGTATTTAATGCAATCACCATCTTAACGGTCAAATTTGGTCTCTTAATCAAAGAAAAGATTGAATGGAGTTTTACCTTAACGTGGCTTCGCCCACTTCCGTTCATCATCAAATTGAGAAAATGCCTGTTAATTTCTTCTCATCAATATCGCCTTCTTGTTGTAACCTCCCGCGGCGTAAGGTTGTTCCACGACGTCGTACCTTTTTCATACCTCGTCTCAGAAAGATACCCTAAATTCAAAGATGAAGATACAAACTTTTGAATACAAACTTTTACAGAATCTGAATCATGGCTATGGAATGAAACCTCTGCGTTTACATACATCTCTTGTATGGTATTGTATGAAAAATGGTGCTATGTATTGTACGTACCTGACTTTGACTTGAGATCTCAAATGATGACTTGATCATCTATCATGATGCAAGGAATGCGAGCTATCTTGCTCCACTCTTCTCCCGTCTTCTCCTGCCACCTCTTCCTCAGAGAAGGACAACAAGGGATGCGCAGATAAGAAAGCGATGCCGACAAACCCTCTTTTGGCAGGAATTCGAGGCTATCACAGCCTCTAATTTCTAGCTCTTGAAGGGAAGTGAGGTGTTGAAGTCCCTTTCCCTCCAAAGATTTCAGACTTTGCATTCCCTCGATTCGGAGAGTGTGAAGAGTGGTAGGGAGCAGCTGTTCCTTGAGCACCATCTCCAACACACCCTCGCTATCGCTGCTCCAGATCCCAAATTCTCTGAACCCGCACAAAAAGGGGGGTTCATCGGAGGCCGCTTTGTCGGGATCCACCTACAGGGAATTTCGGTATTCTTTATGGAGAATTATGGGATGCACCAAAGCCTTCCCTATCGGTGACTAATGGAAGCAATTGGGGATGTTGGAGTTTAGATCCCTGTGAAATTGGGTAGCACAAAAGGGATTTCATCACCCAAAGGGTTGGAGTGCTGGAGAGTGCTTTTTTTCAATAACTGACAACAGTTCCTTCTTTCTAAGAATGGATCGTCCACTCTTTCATACAACTTCGGTCTCAAAACGAAAAAGCTGGGTGTTTTCAAGTCATCGCCTTTTTTGCGTTAAAAAATTTCATTTCAGTGCCTTTTTTTCATTTGGCCTTTGTTGTATTTCACACTAACGACACTTTTACATATTCTGTCGACTAAGTAGTGGATAAGTTTCAAAATCTCATTTTATCTCACAAATATGACCCCTTGCAAGACGGTTTTTAACAAAACTGACATTTGGAAAATTGGAACGACGGTAATAGTATAAAACGTCGTCTGGTTAGTGTCGTCTAAGGACTTTTTTGTACTAGTGTGTGACGCGCTAATGCGCTAATGCACAAGTGCTTACATGTGTGTGGTACTAGGAGTACAAATTGATTGATAACGTAAAGTGCTTGTACGGGGATTGAGAGGCTGTTCCTCAACACGTACATGGGTGATTGCTCATATACTCTGTGTTGGTTTTCTTATCTATACTATTGATATATTTGGTGAAATGACTTATGGAAATGTGAATTATTATTTACGGGTTTCACTTTGAGATTTACTTTCAGTTATATGTATTATAGTATGATTTGACACATACTACGGTAATATGATTTTACAAATATACTGGATTTCAAAACAGGGGGTTACTACGTTGAAAAGAGAAAAGTATTTCGAAAACTTTTATTTTTCGTCCACTCACACCTTTTGTTTTTGCGCCCCCTTCAGGACCTAGTGATAGCGCATCTGGTGAAGTCGAGGCATACGAGTGGCAGCTCTGATACTTTTCCCGACCATATAGGGATTTGTTTTATTTCAGTTCTTTAATAATATCCATCCTTGTTATGGATAGAAATTCTAGGAACTTGATTTATTATTTTGTTTTCGTTGCTTCAAATTAGTACGCTCTGAACCTTGTGCATAACGACATTAATTTCCGCAAACTTTATGACAGTTTAATTTGCTTAAACTAAGTGTTGTCATGCATTTAATGGCTTCGCCATTTACGAGTGTCGACCAGCACGCTCGAACTCGGTATCCACGTGGGTATCGAGGGTGGGGTGTGTCAATGCATGTCAAGAACTCCCAACTTGCGGAACATTGATGAGAATTTTTCCTTGCCTAATGCCTTTGTAAATATATCCGCCAATTGTTGAGAAGAACTGACATATTGAGTGGCAATAGAACCGTCTAAAATCTTGTCTCGAATGAAGTGGCAATCCATCTCTATATGAGTGAACTCTCATGAAAGACAGGGTTTGCAACGATGTTTAACGTTGCTTGGTTATCACAAAACATATGGCAGGCCCTAAAATGGGTATATGCAAATCTGTCAACAGATAACGCAACCAAATGAGCTCACAGCAGGTTCCAGCCATAGCTCTATATTCGACTTTAGCACTAGAGAGCGAAACCGTTTTTTGCCTCTTAGTCCTCCATGAAATCAATGAATTTCCCAAGAATACACAATACCCAGTCGTAGAGAGACGAGTTATCGGACATCCGGCCCAATCCGAATCACAAAAAGCTCTCAAAGTTAACTTATTATCTTATTGGAAAAATAAACCATGACTTGGTGTGGACTTTAAATATCGCACAATCCGAAGCGTTGCATCCATATGTGGTTGTCGCAGTTGATGCATAAAACGGCTGAGTACATGCACGGAATATGTGATATCCGGTCTAGTGACAGTAAAATAAATTAAGCGTCTCACCAATCTCCGATAAGGAGCTGGATCTTTGAGTAGTTCACCTTTATTTGAAAGTCTGCTTTCCACCATAGGAAATTCTATGGGTTTTGCACCCAAAAAACCACAATCTTTGATTATTTCAAGGGCATACTTTCTTTGAGAAATATATTACCCCTTTTTGGAACGAGAAACCTCGATATCCAGAAAATATTTCAAATTGCCAAGGTCCTTAATAAGAAAGAAGTATGAAGAAGCCTTTTGAGAGCATTAATGGCATCCAAATTGTTGCCTGTAATAAGAATATCATCAACGTAAATTAACAAAGCTATGAAGGATGTACCATTTTTTCGGGTGAAAAGTAAATAATCCACTTTAGACTGAATAAAGTCGGCATCGAGGATAGCTTCTGTAAATTTGGCGAACCATTGGCGGGAGGCTTGCTTGAGGCCATATAGAGACTTGTTGAGGCGACATACAAGGTTCTCCCCCTGTCGTCGAAGTCCAAAAGGAGGAGACATGTAAATTTCTTCCTATAGATCACCATGAAGAAAGGCATTATTAACATCTAATTGTTGGAGAGACCACCCTTGGCCAGCGACAATGGCAAGAAGGCAGCGGACGGTGATCATTTTGGCGGTGGGATAGAAAGTGTCATGATAATCGATCCCCTCTGCCTGGGTGAATCCTTTTGCCACTAAACGAGCTTTGTAACGCTCAATAGAACCATCAGCATTGTGCTTGATCTTATAGACCCACTTGCAATCAATTGGACGTTTGCTGGGAGGAAGCGAAGTAAGTGTCCAAGTATTGTTGGAGGCAAATGCTTCTAGTTCTGAATCCATCGGTTTGCGCCAATTAGGGTTCTGAACAACCTCTACAAAAGAAGAAGGCTCTATACTTCGACTAAGGTGAGCAACAAAAGAAAGATGCAATGGTGAATATTTGTGATATGAAATAAAATTACAAATGGGATAACGGGTGCCTCTGGTGGAACTGGACGACGAAGGCAACAAAGAGTGGAGTTGGGGCAGCATCACATGCGAGCAAACGTAGTCCTGGAGGCGGACATTGGGCACCTTGTGGCGTGTGGAAAAACGGGTTGGTTGAGGAGGGAGAGGAGGTTAAGGTATGGGTTCCGTGATAAAGTCTAGTGTTGAAGAGGGCTCGGATGGGGAATTTGGTAATTGAGGGAAGGTGTCAGCAGTGGATGAGGAAAGGCTTGGAGGGTTGGTGGAAGATAAGGTGATGTTGGATGGTGACGTGGGAGAAGGGTGAGTGGCAATAGGTGAATCTGGTGGGGTGCTGTGTTGGAGGGAAGCATATTCATGTGGTGTGGTATCAAGTGGCATTGTGACAGATGGAAGGGGTGTTGTGTCAGTATGAGTTGGGAAGATGGGAGAAGATGGTGAAGCGGTGGTGGATGAAGCAAAAGGAAAATTATCTTCAAGGAAAATGACATCTCTGTTGGTGAAAGTCTTATGTGTCTCAAGATCATAAAGTTTATAAGTTTTTTGACCATTGGGGTAACCAAGAAAAACACATCGATGAGCCCGGAGAGCAAACTTGGAGGGAGGATGGACAGGTGGCATAAGCAAGACATCCAAATACACGCATATGAGAATAAGAGGGTAGTTTGTTCTAAAGTATCTCGAATGGAGTTTTTTGTGAAAGTCATGGTGTAGGGAGACGATTGATGAGATAGGTGGTGGTGAGAACACACTCCCCCCAAAATTTAATCGGTAAGTGGGATTGAAAACACAAAGCTCGGGCGGTTTCTAGTATATGACGATGCTTGCGTTCTCAAACACCATTTTGTTGTGGTGTGTAAACACAAGAGTGTTGATAAATGATCCCATTATCGGAGAAATTGAGTCTTGTGTTGAACCTTTATCTACTCTAATTTGTTGCACCTTTGTGTGAAATTGAGTCTCAACGTAAGCAAAGAAGGTTTTAAGGGCATTTTGTGTTTCGTGTTTGTGTCGCATTAAGAAAACCCATGTGAAACAGGAAAAATCATCAACTATAGTTAAGAAATAATGAGCACTAGTAAGGGAGGCGGTCTTGTGAAGACCCCAAATGTCACAATGTAAAAGGCTAAAACATGCGGAAGTTGAAATAGAACTACGACTAAACGGTTGGAGAGTTTGCTTCGCCAACGGACAAACATTACAACTATGACTCGAATCGAAATTGAAATTTAAGGTTTTATTGGCTAAAAATTGCAGACGGCTAGAAGAGGGGTGCCGCAAGCGGCGGTGCCAAAGATCAGCGGAAATGGTGATGAGGTAGCATGAAGGTTGCTGGTGCTGAGAGGAAGTGGAAGCCAACGCCACAAGATAATATAGATTGCCCCGTCGCTTACCAACTCCAATCGTCACCTTTGAAACCAGGTCCTGTAGAATGCACCAAGAGGGAAAAAAAGTTACAGAACAGTGTAACCCATCTGTAACTTTACTGAAAGATAATAAATTAACTTTAAAGGAAGGCACATATAGAACATCTTTCAATTGTAGTAGATCACTTAATTGAATATTTCCAATCGAAGTAATAGAAGCCTTCTCTCCGCTAGGCAATGAAACAGGCGGCAGAGAGGTATTTTTAATAGTATTTGTCAATAATTTAGGCGAGCAAGTTATGTGATCCATTGCTCCGCTGTCGATTATCCATCGACCAGGAACAAGCGGTGACAAACCTGAAGGTGGTTGAGAAGTGGAAGTGGCATGGGCTTGTGGACCATCATTCTTTGGATTCAAAACAGAAAAAATTTCTTCATATTGCTTTTTGAAGAGGTTGGGCATGGCAGCTTGAAGGTCCTTGATGGTGGGTGTATAATTAATTTGATTAGCTGAAGATCTGCCACGAGAAAACCTCCATGGTGGAGGAGCTTTGCTAATTTAAGCATTGCCTTTATATGACTTTGAAATGGAAGCGGAACACATACAGCATGAGGCTTTTCGCCTTCTGCCATGGAGTTCATCTTAGATTGTGTGGTTCGTCTACTCTAACCCTTTTATTGAATGCGGTAGATTGTTGAACTTAACACCGCTTGACAGTGAGTAGCGAGAAGCCTCTAGCTTTATCTTGTTTCCGTCTGTGGTTGTGTTAAACTGAAGAGTCAATCCTTTAGCTTTATTCAGTCTGTACAGTCTGTACATGTTGCTGTATTTAACCGGCAAGGCTCGTCCTATTCTTATAGAGACAAGGGGCTACACAGTACACGTTGCTAAGCTTCTCACCTCACCAGTAAAGCGTTGAGTCACCAACCATGATTTTGTCGACAAAGTTGATTACAATTTTTGTTCTGTTGCAAATGAGGTTATGAGAAACTGATTTGAGCAAATTCGGAGAAAGAGATATATGTACGTAGGGTGTATGTGAGAGTCTAAAAAAAAGGTGTGAAAATCAACTTCCTATATTTTTTTTGTTTTCTTCTAAATCTAGTATGATGTCCTTCAGATTCATATTATCGTGGATATAGTTCATAGATTGGATTACAAAGTTTTCTAATTTAACTAATTTATTAAAAGACTAATAATTATATTAGCTTATTGCATTTTCGTTTTAGGCCACAATATGTATTTGGCGGAACTATGTATGACTACCGAATGCGGAACCGTGTAGAAACCAACCCCTCCCCACCACCTTAAAAAAAAAACACATAAATGAATGAGGAAAATGACAGAAATATCCTTGAACGACATGTGCTCCCCTAAACATTGATCAAAATGACGTAAATAACCTTGGTTTGCATGCATTTTTGGGATAGATGTGTTGGTGTTGGAAACTTGGAACCCGTCTGAAAAAATCCAAAAGATCGATCGAGGATAATATCTTGATGGCTATAAACCGACTACAAATGAACAAACGAAGAACAACAAACCACAGAACAAACCAATTACAAACGTTTGATTAACTGAAAAAAAAAGTTGTCATTTCGGCTATAAACCAAATGACTATATTGTGACTGACTTATTATAAAATAACAAATACAAGACTTGGGAAAAAACGAAAGCAAATCCTAACCTTAACATGCAAGAAATCATAATCCTTGATCCACTGGAAAACGGATAAAATAACAATAATAATATATAAAATGTTGTAGAACATGTGGATAGTCCCCTAGTCCTATTTCCATTACCCAACTTAACAATCAACCACTTTCTGCCTACCCCACTATCCCTTTTATTTATGTAAAACCTAACCCACTAATCCCTCTATCCCTCTATAAAATACAATAAAAAAGAAGAATGGCAGAGGGCAGACGAAGGAGAGAAAGAGAGAAAGAGAGGGAGAGAAATAGAGACATAGAGAGAAATCTTGTACTCCGAGTAATTCAGATATATAATAGAAATATATTTGTCCTGAGGACGTAGGCAATTGCCGAACCTCGTTAATATTGTGTCTCATTTACTTTCCACTGCACGCTACTATGTCTGTATTTTACAATACGTTAACAGCACGAGAAGCTCTCGTGTCAATGAGAGCACAACGCCATGAAACCAGTGAAGCACTACCACCTATCACTTCTTTTGGCAATCTCACAGATAAAAAAATCCTCTTATTTTTCATACCTCAAAGGGAAGAACTCACAAACTCATCTACACTTGAATTGTAGTAAATTACTTATTTTATATTTGTTCAACTGGTACTAACTTTGACTTATCAGGAACATCGTCGTACCAATTCAACGCACCAAATCTCTATCATCCGTAGTTTATATTAGAACATATCCTTAATGAAAGTTGTTCATCTGCCTTACAACTATAGCATATCCAAATTTTAGGACAATCGAACAGTGAGATCGTTCCAGATCTTTGAAATTCATACCCAGGTTCTAATTATGCAGAAAACCTGACAGCCATGTTAACAGCCTTTAAACTCCAACTTTTTGACCTCGGATGGAAACCTCTTCTTCATGAAAGTTGTTCATTATCCTCTCATCTATACCGTACTAAAATTTGGGCCAGATCCGACAGATGCATCTTCTCAGAATTCTCAAACACTACTCTTAACTCCAAAACTTGTTGAATCTGTTTTGCCTATTTCGGAACTCACCGGAGGAGGAACACTGATAGGAGCATATTTATGCGACTTAGTTAGCTTGTTTTCTTGCATTTATGTAGTTAGTTAATGTTTATTATAGTGATTTAAGTTATTTTCGTGTGTTTGTAGGTTTAAATGGCAAGTGAAGCAAGAAAGTGCATTTTGGTGCATTTTGGAGCAAAATGGAGCTTAACTGGAGTGCATGTATATGGAGCCCAGGGAATGGACGAATTGGGAGTTTAAATGAGGCTAGGATCTGTTTTGAAGATGAAGAAATAAGGATAAGATAAGAGAAGATAAGGGAAGAACATTATCTGGAACATTATCTTATCTTATCTTATCTTATCCTAATCTTATCATTATCAGTTTCTACCTAATTCCATCTGAAAAAGGAAGAATTATTTTCAGATAATGACAGTGGATAATCTGATTGTTTGAGGAGTTCAATTCGTCCTAGAGAGTGACTATAGAAGTTTGGAAGACATGGATATTGCAAAAGTAGAATCCGAGTGAAAATTGGACATTGCTGTGCATAACTGCCAACTTCGACAGAGCACCCAGTTTTCGTTAGAAAGAATTAAGTGTCGTGCCATATATGGTTGGAAAGCTCTGGAAGTCTAGTTTCCATAGGATTTTACAGATTTGCATTTGGATACTTATTGCAGATTTTACAGCTGTTTTAGTGACTGGAGGTCGAAACAGGAAAAAGAGTCCTACTCGGATTTGGTTTCAAGGAAGATAACGTGATATCTGTTTGTGCAAGTTCTGGGACTTAATTCAGATGGATGTAGGAGTTCTCATGAGGTCTTAACTCTATAGAAACCGTGCTTTAGAGTTCTTGGAGGATGAAAATTACCTGGGACGCACAGAATAAAAGAAGAGACCAGTTTTGAGAGATGGGGGAAGCACACAAGAGCGAGAAGTCAGAGATTGAAGATTAGTGCCGAAGCTCTGGAGGTTCTAGGTGTATTCTATATCTTATTTTCAATGTTTTCAATTACAATCATGTGTAACTAAGTTCTTTTTAGCTAGAGGCGAATTCAAAGCCATGAACATATATGTGACATGAATTGATTACATCCAGTTATTATTTCATAAATCGTGAATGCAATTTGCTTAACTGAGTTATCAAAACTTATTCTTGTATGTTGATTGAGGATGCATACTTAGTTTACATGCATGAATTTGACGCTAGAGTATAAGGGACTTTCACCTAATAGTTAGAAACTTATATTCACAAGTAGTGGAGATTGCTGGTCACGATCGTGTTAAGTGAATTCCTGGTAGGAGTGTCATGCTATCATAGTCACAAATACCTTGTCAACACTTATGGTTTTCATAGTACTTAATGATCTTTGAGATGTATCTCTAGTATGCTGTCATATAGGGAACTTGATAAGAATAATTTGGTTGCGGCGCTACGTCCAATTCAATGAATCTAGGAAAACCTGAAGGTTAGTTTAAGCGTACCTAATTAACTTGGGGTGTTGAGATTCGTGGTTTATTGAAAGGATAACTGGAGATTGATTTATGTTGCATATGTGTCATGTGTGGAGAAGGACCTTCTAGCTAGCCATTTATCCATTTAATTCACTCAAATTCGTTTTCCATAAGTTTTGTTTTCTAAGTTTTTGTTTTAAGTTTTAATTTCGTCAAAACAAATCCCCTTTTTACTTTCTTGTGTCAAAGTGTTTAAAATCTATTTTGTTTGTGTTTTAGAGTGTTTTGAGTCAAGTAAAAAAACCAATTTTCGTCCAAAGTAGTGTTTAGAGTCAGAAACTGTCTAGTTGGTGTTTTTAGGCAGTTTTGAGTGTTTTTAACTTGTTTTGAGTCCCTTGAGTCTATTTGAACGTTTTTAATTTTGTTTTTATATTTTTGAGTCAGTTTAGAGGTAATTAGCAATCCCTCCTAATCCCCGGTTTAGAACGATCCCTACTTACATACTTCACTACAATTGTCAAAAGAGGGTTTAATTTGAGTGCTTAACTATTTTCACATCAAACACCAAGTGGGGCCTACCGAACGAGTCCAGAACCATATTTGATGGATTGGATTTGGACCTATGTTTTGGCTAAATTTAAAAGCCCATTTGTTTGGCCTAGTGTAAGGGTCAGGGTTTAGTAGTCCATATTTGGGCTTGGGCTTATGTTTTGGTCCCATGTTTTGGTCTTTGGATTTTTCCTTCCTTGTTGCCATTATGGGCCTGAAGTCTCATAGCCCACAAGGCTTGAACCTGTAGTTCAAAAGCCTAATTTCATATCTATTTGGTCCCGAAGATCATGTGGGCCTGCAACCTCATAACCATGTTTAATTTTATTTATGTTAACTTAAACTGCTAACTTGAATAGTGCAGCACTGCCACCCGTCCTAACATTTATATTTTAAGTTTTTACTTAATGCAATTTATTTATATGAATGGTGCTGAATTAAAGCTCATGTCACAAGCTTTATTTATTTAACGCAATTCATTTACAGTGGGTGGAATTATTGCCATGTGCAATTATTTACTTATTGCATTATGTTTTGCTATGATAAGTATATACCACATAAAAAATCAGGACCTGAAGTTTCTTGATCCTCATCATATAAAAAAAAGATCGGACCCGAAGTTCCTTGATTAAATTAAAACTTGAAGTTTTTCCTAAATCAATTAAGAGACATGTAGTTCCTCAACTTTATTACATAAGGGCTTGAAGTTCCTTGATTCATATAAATGAGGTCCATCTCCACCCAACCTATTTTTGGTGTTACAGTATGCGTTTGGGTGTGCAGTTTATGAGCCAAGGTGCGCCGCCGTAATGTACCAATATGGATCCTCAAAGAAGGATATGAATCTTTGGTGATTATGATTCTCCTTCGAATTAGCTCTTTAGAGCCCTTGCAAGCAATCTTTTTACCGCTTATTTTGCGAATTGTCACTTTGATGAGACAATCTTCCCACCGTTAGGGGGAGAAAAGAACGTCAACGTTCCTAAAGAACAATGTGAAATAGCGTGGACGTTGCCCACTATGTCTCATCTCGATCTTCGTACCACTCAAGTATGATAAACAAGTGTGATGCATTCTAGCTTTCAGAATGTTGTTTCAGACGTATTTTTCTTATTAAGCTAAAGTGACAAGATCATATATCAACTGCAAACAAGTCTGTAAGGATAAATGTATCTAACGGACGTCGAGTTAACATCCCTTAATGGATGTGTCGCCCATGCATGGACGACATGGTACAAATGGCGGCTAGCCAATTGATTTGTCATCAGCCTAAAGTGAGACAGATCACTCAATTCATAGGATTCTTCATTTCCCTAGAAGAGGAAAAATATGGCACAAAAGGAATCTGTACTTGATCGCTGTCTCAATCATTTCCATCTCATGATATTAATTCGGATTATCCCGAGACTTGAAGTTCTTAGTCCAATATACTAGTTTGAGTGAGATATGGAATTAGAATGAGATTATCATCGATGATATTTCACTTAAATGGTAGCTACCGATATAAATGAAAAAGCGACGATATCGAACCATGTTCCATTGATTAGTGACAATGTAGAACTGATTGGTGAAATTACAATCCAGGTTGAAACATATTCCTTATCAAAATGTATTTGGACTTATTATTCCTACACTGCCCAAGGTAACCTTGTCGTGTTACAAGTTGAAAAGGAAGCGTAATAAGATGAATGAAATAGTGTGATGGAATGCACGCCTTATGACGCAAGGCTTCTCTCAAACGCCCTGTGATTGATTGCAGTATTACGAATGTGGTTAAAGCGTTTGTCCATGGGGATCTTAATATAGAGATTTGCATATAAGTTCCTGAAGAATTACATGGGCTGATGCAAATAGTTCTAGACCACATAACACCCTCTTAATTTGAATGAGGCGTTCACTTTACGGATTGAAAAAATTCAGGTGGATTTGGTATACCCATCTAAGTGATCATTTGATCAGTCTAGGATATGTGAATAAATTATGCTCATTGCGTATTAAACTAAGAAGTATTTCGAAATTGCTAGAGTTGCAATTTATGTTGATAAATCTCACTAAGACTCTGAAGGAGCATGAGAAAATTACCTAGGACCTAAAGTCAAAATTTGAGATGAAGGATCCTAGGAAAACACATTTTCTACCTCGACCTAGAGTTCGAGCGTTGTTTCGACAGTATTTTGGTCTACCTGTCAAAGGAAATAGTTGCTTTTGAGTACACCCATGATGATCCATACGTCAAATGCTACCTGTCTAAGTACATCTTGTGTACTATTGTACTTATCTTGTTGCATTAGACATGATATCTCATTCGTTGTTGATCTGTTGGTAAAGATATAGCAATGCGCCTACACGCAGCAACTAAATTGGTATTAAAGACATTTTTTCCGTAACTATGGATTTGGGCTTATCCTTACGCATCCTGAGCGGATGATATCTAGAGAGACCTCACATGATGATTTAAGGCTCACAATCCATGATTATATATTGAACTCAACTTGAATGAGATCATTTGTACGTTTTAGCTGGAACCAGAAGTTTCCATGGAATCACATATGTAAAAAGCCGAACTAAAAGTTTTAGGCATGAATGAATGGGAAGAAGAAGAAAAAAAAATCATTATTCATACACATGAGTTACAACTATAACAAATATATATATATATATATAAGGTTGATCAAGTGAAGTCCCAGTACCTGGTAGAACTCCATGAGGGGAAGACATTAGTTGCTTCGGAATCTAGCAACAAACTTCTGATAGTCACTCTGAATCCAACTTTCGGATTCTTGGAGCAGGTTAAGCTTTCTTCTCATGTCTGTTGAGTAGTTAGTTGCAATCCTGTGCAATTCTCTGTTCTTGTGCTTGAGTCTTATGATCTCGTGTCTAAGGCTTGTCTCCTCAACCATTAAGATTCAACTTGGCGAGTTTGACCAAGCAAACGTTGTCCCATATTGGAGGCATAACTAGCACATAGGAAACTGAAAGCCAAAGAGTCTTAAACAGCCGACTCATCATATTTCTTCGACTACAACTTTTTATCTCTAGTACTAAGAAGATTCATAGCTACCATTGTGGCAGTTATATCACTCCTCATCACAGAATCTCCAACACTAAAAGGTCCGTTGGAGGATAAGAAAGGTGGACGCCAGACATTATCTTAAGCAGGCTCATGTTCCTCCACCGCAACATTAAAATCAAAACAATGGTTGGATGGGCAAGCCATTCTAAGAAAAAAACTGATGAAAGGAAAAATATCATGGAAATTGAAATCTCGAAAATACAACAGAGTAAATGTCCACAAGCAGTCAACTTTCGAGTATGCATTCTGGATAAGATTGATGCCTCTATAAAAGGCAAAGGGACATGGCCAATTGTTAAAAGAATTGGAAAGGGCACCCCTCCTCGAATTTCAAAAAGTCAAAAATTCAAAAGGTCATCCCTCATCAAACAAAGTTGAAACGTGTGAACCTTACTGTTCCAGACGCGAGTTCAGTTTTTCAGAAATCACGGATAATTTTGTCTCCAACAAGTTGAAACGTGTGAACCTTACTGTTCCAACCATACTACTGTTATCGATATGTGTGGATGATGTAGGCCACAACGGCACCACTATCTGCTATTAAAAAATCTCTATATATGTCGACCTTCGCCCTCAATGGCAAGGTAGAATTTTGAAAGTACTTGACTCCTATTCTTGCCGAGGATGCAGTTTCAACCAAGCTTCTCAAAATACTCAACCTTCTTGTATCTGATAATACCTCTTCAACCAAGTCCCTTAAGATGCCTAACTTATTTCCGCACAAAGAAAATACCTTTGATCAAAACGTTTTCACATCAGTATCAAACTCTTCTGTTGATCTTCTTTAAAAGCAAAAGTATCTCATATCATCAGGGTCGAAAGCAAGAGTATCTCATATCATGATTTTTCTCTGACTTTTCCTTTGCCCTTACTCTTGCCTTCAAGACAAGGAGAAAGAGAGCAATCAGTTGGAACATGAAATCAAATCGTTGATTTGGAACTGATTGCTTGGAAACCTTGCCTAATTGTTTACCTTCCATTGCTTTCGAGCACTAATCTTCAACTGGCTCTTGTGTACTGAAGTTACTAAGCATGGATGAGTCACTAAGAAGCAATGCTTTGAAGGACCAATCAAAGGACAGAGGTTGCACACCACTTCTGCTGTCCTGAAAACTGAAGCAGAAGGATCAATGATGGAAATCCTACAGAAAAGATACTTCCTGGAAAGAAGATCAAGTATTGCAGAGATACACATCGGCTTGATGACAAGCTAATCTAAGCTTATTGTGATCAAGGGGAGACATCGATCATGAGGAGCATCTGAAAGAAATTGAAGACTGGTGGCCATCCAAGGGGAAGTGCTGTAGAACATGTGTTGACGACCCGTCCCTAATTTTATTGTATTTTATTTCTCAAACGTGTAAATTGACCAAAATGCCCCTGAACGGGCTAAGTGGAAGTCCTACGTGAACGTTTGAACTCTTTTTGAATTTTGACTTCTTACTTGTCGTATTCTTGTAGTACTCTTCACTACGAACGCGAGAGCGCGAACTGGACGAAAATCCAACGTGTAACGGAAACTTTACGTACGTTTAAATTCGAGGATTTTTTTCTTCATTTCTTCTTTGAGATTGTGTTGATGCGTGCACCATAAGGGACCCCATTGTCCTCTGCTTAATTTGGAAACCCAAATCACTCTTCTCTCTTTTCTCTCAGACAACTCTCTTTCCCTAAATTTTCTTCTTCTTTCTTCCCTTGAAAACATGCACAGTACACTCAGTGGCCATGCCATTTTCTTCGAATCGAGCCAAACCATCACCATCATCTTGTTCATTGCAACTCCCTGAGTTCAACTGTATAAACCAATTGCCCAAACTCCCCGCCAATCGACATAAACCGTACACAGAAGAACTTAGCTTTTCTAGCGAGTTTCTCCTCAATTTCGACCTGGGTGAGACTTCTAACCACCACCATTAACTTCCTCTTGTTGAGTAGATGAATTTTCATACTAAATTCGTGTGTTTTGGAGTAGATCTGACCTTGGTTTTAGACCGAGACTTTCCGGTTAATTTCAAGCCATTTCCGACCACTTTTCAAACTCTATATAGGTACAATCTTGTTCTTCTTCTCTCTAGCTTCATTTTGACAAGCAGATCGTGTAAAATGGTTGAGAAATAAACAAGATATGAAGCTTTGAAAATTTTCCAAAACCAGGCGAGTTTTAGACGGCGCCAGTGACCGATTCAAATCGGCCTGAACCCGGTCCAAACCTGATCGTGACGTCAGAAAGCCAGTTCAGACTTGGTCTAGACCGAAAATATCCTCAGGTATATTCCTTTATTTCGTTAAATCCTAGCATATTTCGTTAACTTTAACGATAACCGTTAAGGATTTTGTTAAGTCTAACGGCGTTAACTTAGCTCTGTCAGCAGCCACGCGTGCCAACGCGTACGGGCGCATGGCGGCGCGCGCCGACTCGTGGCTGGGCGTGGAGGCGCTTAGCAGCGCGTGTGACATTTTTTTGACACTTTTTAGCCCTGTTTATGAACTTTTTGACACTTTTAGCCCCGTTATTTTTTTATTTACAAAGAGAATTTCAAGTGTTCTCCTTAGTGTTTATGAACTTTGAGTAGGTTAATGATTGGTATAGTTATTTCCCATATAAGAGAGACTTACCACGAGAAGTATAAGGGTCAGGCAAGGCAAGGCATCTACGACCCAACTACATATCAGTGAGTGGGCTTTGTTTTGAGAAACTTATATTATTATATTAGTTTTCACTATGATTTTGTGAACTATTTTTGTATCATCCCATGCTTTTACTTACGAGTTTAAGTATAAATAATATTATGTTGAGATTTGTAAAATTATGATGGCATGATCATGTGTATTTTTATTGCTCATCATACATGCATTTACCTAGTGTCTAGTACTCGTCCGGGCCAGGACCAACCTTCACGTGTATGTTCACATCCGCACCGTTATGCTCACCTTGGATCCATTGTACGTGTCAGCCTGTACTAGTTTGCATTAGGCAGCTAGGACTCTTATGTGACGTGATTAACTCCAACTTCACGTGATCGTAGTATTGAGCATATATCTATTACACCCAGCCTGTTCCATGTAGCTACTTTCTGCATGGGCTTGTGTGTCTACATATGTTGATGAGTATACTATATTATGTTAAGATAATTGTGTTTACCCATATCTTAGGCAGTTGTGCCTTTATACTGTTTTGATAGTTTTCATACTATACGTAATATGCTTTTGGGAAACTATACATGTTTTTCAGAGAGGAGTTACTTATGTTACGAAAAGTAAAGGTGTTAGAAATGGTTATTTTTGCCCACTCACACTTTCTGTTTTGTACCCCTCCAGGACTTAGTAGCTGGACTTGTGGTATTTACGACTTCAGCACCAGATAAACGTAAGATTTCCTTCTTCTGCTATTATGTTTCATCCATCCTACTCAGGATGGGAATAATTTGTATTTTTTTTATTGCACTTTAACTATGCTCTGAACATTGCATGCAGTGTATTAAGGGTTCTACTCGTACTTCTGTGCACTCTTACTCTTAGTGTCACGAGTTTTAGACTCTGGTCTTATTTTAATCGAAATTTTCCACATCATCCGCATGGCATGGCTTTCGTCACCCTCTTGTGTGTCGGTCAGCATGCCTCGATTTCGGTACCACTTGTGATGTTCGGGTAGGTGTGTGTCAATGTGGATAGTCCCCCAGTCAACTACCCTATTTCCACTACCCAACCTAACAATTAACCACCTTCTGCCTACCCCACTATCCCTTTTATTTATGTAAAACCTAACCCATTAATCCCCCTACCCCTCTATAAAATACAATCAGAAAGAAGAATGGCAGAGGGTAGACGAAGGAGAGAAAGAGACAAAGAGAGGGAGAGAAATAGAGAGATAGAGGAAATTTTGTACTCTGTGTAATTCAAATATATAATACAAATACTGATGCCCTGAGGACGTAGGCAATTGCCAAACCTCATTAATATCGTGTCTCATTTACTTTCCACTGCACGCTAATATGCCAGTATTTTACAACATAAAACTAATTTTCTAACAGGGCCTCAAGAATGATTCAACAAATGCATTATACAGACTTGAGACAGACATGCATCTTTTTTCTTTGGCCCCTCAAAGATACATGAAGATCACAGAGGACCACCACCGCATCCAGTTCCATTTGTCTGTATAGTTCGGACTTCTTATAATAAAAGATGCTATAGTACATCAGTTGGTTAGCCACACACATTACCTTCGAACACTACAAGAATATCAAGCGAAAGGCAAATGTCTTTTGTGCCCTTTGTTACAAAGGACAACTATATTCGTGCTCTATGAATTGGGCCACGCTAAACACACGCTTAACAAGTCGGTTACCTTTATCGCCGTAGCCGTTTAACAAAGAGCACGTATAAGCAAATTGGTGCCCTAATTTTTTGTGAGACCCACCAATTCTCAGCTGTTAAATCTGACAAGTCTATGCCCTCTGGAAATTAGCAGGCACAAATCTTTTGTGCTCAGATTGGTGTTTTTTTAATTATAAAGCATATTCGTGCCCACCGAAGAAAATTTATAAAAAAAATTTTAAAGCCCAGATATTTTATATTGAGGTAGGGCCCATTCGAACAATAATTTTTAGTAACAACTTTCGGGTCAAACTTCAATAATACGTATAATTTAATAGTACGTACTTTGAATGATTTAAGATTAATTTGGGGTCTACAACAAATTAATTTGAGACCATTAAATAACCGTACCATTAAATATTACGTACTACCCAAAGTTTTTCCACAATTTTCTAGGCCTACATAGTTCAAATTTTACACCAAATACAACCCATTTGCACCCAGCCATTGGTGCGATAACAAAGTGTGCAAAAAACCAATAAAATCCAAAATGAATTAAGCATCAAATGTGAATCTGCAAAATGAATTGAAATTACTAAAAAGCTTCATCCATTGTTTGCACAAAAGCTTTACAGAACAAAACATATTACACCAACACGTCAATATTCTCAAAATCTTGAGCAATTCATACACTGACCAAACTGAAACACTATTGGACTACACATCAGAACTAAACCTGCACATAACAATGAAAAATGATACTTTTACACAAAATATTACGTAAGAAATTATTCAAGAAACAGAGTTATAGTGTGCATATTCACCAACAGAAATAACCATAGAACAATATGTAAAATAGCCAACTATGCATGCATATTCAACTCGTATGCTTGATATATTGTGTTAAGACAGATTTAGCACTCTGTTTCATAGACAGTGTTAATTACCTTGAAAACCACCAGGTGGAGGACACAATTATTTGTTAATTGTGGCCAATGTCGTTTGAGAAGGCACAAATAATGAAATTGTGCCCTTAGGCCAACATTCTTGTAGTGGAAATTCATGGCTGATGAATGGACTGGACTAATGGATGAGTGTTTCTACCATTTGGTATCACGGCATCATCTTTACTAACTTTGGCGAAAACAGACTTAATTAATCGCATTCTTATGGATAACATCGAACTTTTCTCTTTTTTGCAATCGATTCACCAAATTGTGTAAGTTTGCGGATGAAGAACCGTGTGGACTGGTGGCCTCTTCTGCAAGTTTCTTCCACTCCATGGCCTTATTTTTCATTTCCGTACCTTTCTCTCCCTCCACTAACTCTCTAACAAGCTTCTCCACTTCCTCTCTCTTCACATTCTTATCCAACTTCATGCCAATGCCCCATTCTTTGCAAGTATAGTGACAGTTTGTTTGCTGATCAGAAACGAATGGCCAGCATAACATAGGCACCCCTGCAGACACACTCTCAATTGTTGAATTCCAACCGCTGTGTGTTAAAAATCCTCCAATTGATGGGTGGTTAAGTACTTGCTCTTGTGGGCACCAACTCGCTATTAGGCCTCTTTCCTTAGTTTCCGCCACAAACTCAGGTGGCAAAATAGCCGATTCACCAACAACCTGATCAAGTCTAATTACCCATAAGTAGGGAACCTTGCTATTTGCTAGTCCCCAACCAAACTCCATAACATGTTCGAGTGTCATCACCGCTAGACTGCCGAAATTCACATAAATAACTGAGTTTGGTGCCTTGGCATTTAACCATTGGAGACACTCAGTTTCTTCTTTCCATAAGCTGTATCCCATATGCTTCAAAGGGTCTTCTAGTATTTGACCGAGAAGCAATTGCAGAGGGCCAATGGCGTAAACTTGTGGAAGCATGGATGAGAGAGCTGCCAAAACATCTTGCTCCAATGCATCAAAAGTATGAACGACAACTGCTGAAGCTTTATCAGCTCTGTCCACTGCTTCTAAGATGTGTCTAAAGATGATATCGTCGGGATTTGTAGTTTGAAAGTGGTTCGGTAGATCTCTTAGATGGATACTTTTCATTCCTGGAATCCAATCTATTACCTTGTCCAGAAATCCATTTGTGAAATAACTCTCATCTACAATATTCAAGTGAGGAAAAATGATCATTTGGTTAGAAAGAAACAAGAAATTAATGAATCTAAATTTAAACAATCGCTTCCCTTATTTCTTCACCTTTGAGTGGTGCAAGTCCCTTTTCCACCAAAGCGGGGTATTGCATAAAGCCCATAAAGCTGCTTGCTGCAAAAGTAAAGAACAATGCAATAGGAATTCCAAGTTGCTCAGCTGCAAGGGTCGTGAATGACATGAAACCATCGGAAACAATGCAAGTCACTGGAGGACGATCATTATTGGAAGTTAATGCAGTGTTATTGAGTTTGTCGAGGAGGCAAAGAAACGGAGGCAAGAAACTTTTGCTGATGGAATGAATGAGAAAAATGATGTCTTCGGTGGTATCTCTACCAGAACTAATTGGAAGGCCATCTGGGATTGTTTCGTATTGAAAATCAGGCAAGCCATCAAGAGAGTTGGGTCCAAGGGATTTAAGAAATCGCTTGTGGATGTACTCCGTGTTGACAAAGGTTACATGAAAACCTGTATGGTGGAGGAGCTTTGCTAATTTAAGCATTGCCTTTATATGACTTTGAAATGGAAGCGGAACACATACAACATGAGGCCTCTGACCTTCCGCCATGGAGTTCATCTTGGATTGTGTGAATGCGGGTAGATTGTTGAACTTAACACCGTTTGGTAATGAGTAGAGAGAAGCCTTTAGGTTTTTCCTCTTTCTATCTGTGGTTATGTTAAACTCAGGAGTCAATTCTTTAGGTTTATCTTGTTTCAGTCTGTACAGTCTGTACATGTGGGCTACACAGTACATGTTGCTAAGCTTCTCAGTAATAGTCGGTGAAAGGGTAAAAAATCTTTAATTTACAAGTGAGCAAGCAGTGTTTTTTTGTTTGAATTTCCTACCTCCTTTTTTTTGTTGTCTCGCCTGTAAAGCGTGGAGTCACCAACCCTTTTGTAGACAAAGGTGATCACACATTCACACTTGCATGATTTTTGCGTTTTTCATCTAGATACATACGAATATGCGCCTAGAATTAAGGACGAAAGGTGAGGCAAACAATGGACACAAACGCAATCAAGCGAATAATAATGATATAAATAGCACATGACAATGAACATATATAATAATCCCAAAGCATCTCATTTACAACTTTTGTTCTGTTGCAAATGAGGTTCTGAGAAACTGATTTGAGCAACTTCTCTGAGAAAGTTGTATATGTACCTAGGCTGTAGCAGGTGGTCGGACAACCTCCCGTTCCACCAAGGCTGGCTAGGACGCGCAGTTCTGATGCCACACAACACCAAGGGCTCCGATATCGTATTGATACAATGCGGAATTCTGACAAACAAACTGACATATCAGTGCCGAACTTGTTAATATATATTTTTTTAATTAAACAACATTAAATCCACTTCAACATTGCTATCATGAAAAGAAATTGTTGTGAATATATTGATAAAAACAAAAACTAAAGGTACAATAAGTTAGGGAGGACAAGCACTACAAAAAATGTTGGCCAAAGGGCACAATGAGAAGGCTTTCTCAAACGACATTGGCCACAATTAACAAATAAATGTGTCCTCTACCTTACAGGCACACAAGCTAAATATACGTGCCCTGCTAGTTATGGGCACCAATGTTCGTGCCCTATAATAAAAAAAGTAATTAGTGACCAGTCATTCAATCGAGTATGGGGTACAGATTGTGCCCGAGTAACTGACAGAATCTTGAAAAAATGGGGTACAACATATGTGTTTGCGCCCTTTTATTAATATATTATTAAAATTGTTTGGGCACGAAAATCTTTTTGTGGCTTTCTGGTTTTATAAAATAGCTCAATCGTTTGAGTATTGTTGCCTATACGATTTTGTATCTCACAAATTCAGAAATTGTAATGAATTCAAGAAAAAAGGCTGCCAAAAACTTGTTCAAGAAAATGCTCCAAAGGCAAGATCTTCAACGCCACGTGGCATCTCAATCAACTAAAATATTATCACGTGGAAAAAAAATTTATACATAAAAATACATTATTGGAAAGGAGACGACACATAACGATAAAACTGTTTCATGTAAATCAATGACAATACATTATTGGAAAGGAGACGACACGTAACGATAAAACGGTTTCATGTAAATCAATTTTATTTGACTGGGTTGTATAAATCATACGTTTATATTAAATATATCTTTATTTTAATCAATGGGCACATATAACTATTTCGTGCTTCATATATATTTGTGTTTTTGTTGTGACCTATTTTATTGAGAAGTGCGGCAAAGAGAAAAAGTAGAGAGAAAGAGAGAAGAGCTTGAGGAATTGTAGTACATATTCCTCATGCATAATGCCTTTATTTATAGTGAAATAAGTATAATCATAATAGAACAAGAATTATTTTAGGATGATGAGAATATCCCAATCCATATCTACCTAGGATTTACACAATCACAATTATCACATGTCAATATTATCTACAACACTCTCTCTTGAGTGTGTAAATACTCAAGTCGATATCGCATCAGATCTTCAAGATGATGTAGAGATAGTTGATGAAGTCGTCTTGTAGGCACGATAGAGAACACGTGAGTCTCATATAAGGATTTGCACATAAGAGTAAGTCTCACAAAAATTTGGCTATGGTAAAACCCAAGGTGGGACAAAACTCATAGTCTAAGGAGAAAGTGAATTAATGCAATGTCCATACTTAACATCTACTAGATGTCAGTAGGACGCACACAAGGGTATGACAAGCCCATAATGGGTGCCTCGTTAAAACCTAGACAGGCAACAAAAACCCAATGGGAAAAATGATCCTGATCGTAGGGAAAAAGAGTACATTAAGATCAAGTAAGTATACTTCAGGATACTCCCTCTGAGTTTGACAAAACTCCCACTGAGAACTACAAGAGTTGCAAATGAGAAAATTTGCGCATACCAAATTTCTTCTGATGCTTATGCTGATGTGATGTAGACACAATATGCTTGGTGTTGACTTCTTGGATGTATCCTGTTATAGTCTAGTCGATACATGCGGCATTGTCTTCATAGATCGTCATTGGAACTTAACGAAGGATGAAGAATTACAGGTGCTTCGAATATGCTCCCATGTACACGAGTGGCTTCGTGTATGGCGATGAGCTCGAAGATGTCGCAACTAAGGTCTATTTGGTTGACCTCTGAGATATTGCGGTGTTCCTAACGGTAAAGACATAATCCGTTTAGAAATGTGCCTTGTGCTGATCAGACAGATAGTCTGTGTCAGTGTATCCCACAAGGTAGGCATCATTCCGATAACCAAGCAGTTGTGGTCAATTCTGAGATGCGTAAGGATAGCATAAGCCCAAATCCTTAGTAACAAAAAAACGTCTTTAACACCTATTTGGTGGTAGCGTTTAGGCGCAGTTGTGAAGTCTAGTCTTAGTAATTTTTGGCTTTCCTTGTCAAACTTGTAACATCTTATCACACAAGCTCTTTAAATCAATTTACATTAGATTAGACTTTAGGATACTTGGTATTGAAGTCTGAATCATTGAAGAAAAAAGTGCAATTGGGTGTGATTAAACTCAAGTCAGGTTTGTATATGCACATGCATTTCACGTTTAAAATTCTTATGGATTCTGACTAGTAAAATTGTCTAGTCAAGTTGTGCATCTGTTTTACACGAAAGCTGGCACACAATTTAAGAAAACCTACATGGGATGGTCTAACACTTTTTACCTGAGAATGAGTTTTTTCACCAATGATATTTTCATATTGAATTTGTATTTGACAAGTGTCCTTGTGTGTTATACTTCAGCTGCTCCAAAGAAAAAATTTTCTTAAAAAAGCTTTGGGGTGGGGGTTATTGGTTTCAAGGGTTTTAAACTTCATCTTAAAAGAGAGTGTCTTGTTTTTCCTCTCCAGCAGAAACCCTAGCAGCAGCAAACACTTTCTGGGTAATGTTCTTCATTGAAAATTTATAAAACTATCCATGAAAATGCTTGCTTGAATCTTCTTAAAAGTTCATTTGTTTTTTGTGAGAACATTCATATTTTTCATGAGAGTGTTTTAAGCTCTTCAAGCCTCCTCTTTGTGTTCTTCACAAACTCTAGCTGCAAACACTTTTTCATGCATTAAATCTTGTGTTAACTCACCCACATCATTTGAGTAAAAGGTTTGCATTGTTTTTGGTCTAAAGCTTCTTTGAAATCTTCATATAGACCTAGGTCTGGATTTCCAGCCAGTTTCTTCTTTTCAACTGTTTGACTGGAGAAACTGACTTGTCATTTTTGGAATCCATGGCTGCATATCATTTGCATGATACATAGTTCGTTTCGGTGCCATAAGGAGATGAGCTAAAGAATTATTGAAAATAATACTCCCCATGAGTGAAGATGGCCAAAACTCTGGTATAATTCTCTGTAGCATAGCGAAATGAGCTTGCTTTAAGTGACGAAATGCATGTATAAGTGAAAAAGTGAATAGATTTAAAGTTGGAAGCGGAAGTAGAAGTGCGGTGAAGGGTAAAACCCATTTTTTTACAAGTGCATAACAGTCAGAGCATAATAAATAGTGCATAGAGTAAAAACATTCACATCCTTGTGAGGATGGATAAGTAGAAGTTAACTAAAAGTAGGAGCAAATCCTACATAATCTGGAGGTAACTGTTAGAACCACCAACCACAGCCAAAGAAAGCCCTCGTCTCTCTAATAAACGTATCAGCCTCTAAGTCCTGGAGGGGCGCAAAATATAAAAAGGTGAGCGGGTCGAAAGTAAAGTTTGGTAAAACCTTTGTTTTCAATAGCATAATATCCCCTCGCTGGAAAACATGTATAGTTTTTGAAAATACGTCATACTCCCTGGTATGATCCACAAAATACTATAAAGATAATACGGGTACTCCCCGAAAATCAGACTGACTACTCATCCATATGTAAACACACAAGCCCAAGTAGATAAGCTACAAGGAACATGCTAGGTATCTAAGAAATACGCTGAGTACTCCAATGACGCGAGTCTAACGCTAATCGTTGTGCACAAAGTGCGTCACACAAGTTCGAGTTGCCTAGTGCAACCTAGAATAGGCTAGTACCTACAATGGATCCAAAGTTGCATAGAGGTACTGATAGTGACAACTCCAAACGTCAAGGCTAGTCCCAGGGTGTTATACATCTACTGATGAGTAACAGTATATAAATATGTATGGCAAATATAATACGAATGTTCTACCTCCAACAATCGTATATGATATGAGTGCTAACAATTAAAAGAAAGCAGTGAAAACCATACATAATAATATATTTTATCAAAACAAAGACCCATTCACTCACCTGTAAGTAGTCGGGTCGTAGCCCCCTTGTCCTGGGTAGCCCCGGTAGTCCTCTGGATAAGTCTCACCTATATGAGATATCATTGCACTAATGATTAAACTCATAAAGGTTACTAATTAAACTAATTAATTAAACCTATCCCTTGTTTGCTCAATACAGAGGTCCAAAACACTCCGTAAAATACCATACGTACTGCCCAGAGGTAGTACGCGTCGTCACGAGTCTCCTCGCGTTGACGGAATTAGAGAATAGTGCCCCACGAGCCCTCACGCGCAGGCTTGTCTCAGCTCACGCGCTGGTTCAACGCACCGGTCAAACTAACGGCGTCAACTGACGCTGTTAGATCTAACGGAATATTCCAGCATCTTCTTTAGATCTAACAGAATATTCCTAACGCCATTAAAAGGAATATTCCATGGAATATTCTTCGGTCTGCTGACGTCATCGCTGACGTCATCATCCGCTCTGGACCAGTTGCTGACGTCAGCCGACTTGATTGGACCGGTTGCTGACGTCACCCGGTCGATCTAGACCGGTTGCTGACTTCAGCGCCGGTCGCCGCTGTAACTGCTCCGATCGCAGTTGCCGTCGCGGGAATTTGGCTGGTTTCTGGAGAAATTTTCAAATCTCCATAACTTCTTCATTTCTTGGCCAAATTTCACGTTCTTTATACCAAAATGAATCTAGAGAGGAGTAGAATGACGATGTACCTTTGATTTGGTCGTACAACCTTGGGAAATGGCTTGTAATTACCTCGAAAGTCCGCAGTTACGGTAGTTTTGTCGAACTACGTCAAAACTTAACCAAATCAACGAGAGGAATCCATTGGTGGTAGTTAGAAACCTCACCTTGGTCTAAAATGGCGAGAAAATCGCCGGGAAGGTCCGTTTCTTCCGAGTGCTTTTCCCGTCAAACGGTCGGGAGTTTGTTCGAATGGTTTGTGCTGTTGAGTCCAGGGCGTCGAGATGAAGATTGTGGTGATTTTAGTTCGTCTCAGTTCGACAGTTTTCATCGACGTGCTTAAACGGTGTGAAGAGAGAACGAGAGGGAGAAAGATGAGAAAAAGACAAGGGAGAGATCTGTAGGAAAAATGACAGGGAAGAAGAAAAGCAAAAAGATGATTTTTGGTTTTGAGGGTATCATGCACCCACCAAAACAGTAAAGTTACACGATCCCGTGTATAAAATAATAACACACATGTGTCCATAATATCCTTTGGGAAATATTTTATAACAAACTTTTTACGGGATGTTACAATAAGGGGTGTAGTCAAATTAAGATTTGAAAGAATTTTAAAAGACTTGGAATCATGGTGTAGTCAATTAGAATTTTAAACGAGGATTTTAAAAGACTTTGAAATCATGGTGTAGTCAAATTAGGATTTAAGAGGATTATAAAGAATATCTCTAAATCTAGGTGTAGTCAATTAAAATTTTAAAAAATTCCACACATGTCTGAGTGTAGTGAGAATGCCATAGATTTGCTAGGATTTTACTGGATGACGGATTTTGATGGATTTGAGGGTGGGTGGTATAAATACAAAAGGCTACAAAGAATCCAACCCTCCCCCTGGAATTTCTTTTCATGCGAGAGAGACAGAAGAGGAACAATCTTCCTCCATCTTTCAGTACTGCTGCTTTTCTCTTCAAAATTTGCAATCAAAATATCCATTTTCTTCTTCTTCTTCATGTTTTTATTTCTTAAATCCATCTTACGCGCTTGATTCTGGATGAATTTTAGGATTATTTTTCCGCTGGTTTGTTCATCGAGGTGGTCTATTTTCTTCATGTTTTTCGATTGTGCTTCTTCTGCTACTAGAATTACAATTGTGATTTTTATTGCGTTGAAGGCCGATGCCCATAAAGTCTCTTTATTTCAGTTGTTTTGTTGATAAATTGAAGGTCGATGCCATTACATCTGAGTTCTTGACAAATTAAGGTCGATTACCATTTGTTTCATCTAGATCTGATATTGTAGATTGTTGATCTGTGCAATTTGGAATTTTTATGCGCTTTTCTTCATCTGGGTTTTTCTCTATGAAGAGATTCTGAATTCTGGGTTGCATTTTCTACGATTTCTTCATCTGGATTTTTCATAGTGAAGTGATTCTGGGTTGCATTTTGTTATCTGGGTTACGTTGTGTTATGATCTTTATTGAGTAATCAAAATTGAAAATTTTCTTTGGAGAATTAAATCCCAGCCTCCACATTTTATATGTTGAAATTTCTCTTGAGGTTTGTGGAATCATGTTTTGGGGTACGGACATCATAGGAGGGAGGAGAAGGGAAAATGTTTTCTTTCATAAATAAATTTATCTGAATAAATTATAAAAAAAAAAATGATCTGTACAAATCCATCAAAATCTATAAATAAAATCCATACAAATCCTTAAAAATTTATATAAAAATCCAAACAAATCCTATAAAATCTATGACTTAAACAAATCTATTAAAATCCTTTAAAATCTTAATTTGAGTAAACCCTCCTAAAGCTATACTCTCTATCTCTCTCTTTCTCTTATTTTTGAGTGTAGCTTTTTCTTTCCCCAAATTTCTCCTCTCGATCCTTCTGTGTCTCTGTCTCTGTCTCTGTGTCGATTCTTCTTTTGCTCACGTCTCTCGCCAGATCCCCCTTCCCTGTCATAGATCTCGACTTTCCGTTGCCAATCATCGCAGGATTTTCCTTCTTCGTCTCGGCTCTCTCACTCTCTCTCTCTCTCGTTTCTCGGTCTCCTTCACTGACACCAGAAGATCTTCCATCACAGTTATCGAACCAATGCCCGGTTGCCAATGGGTAGTATTTGGGGTGATATTTGTATCTGTATGTTTTGTTATTCGAATTGGCCCCACCTCAATATAAATATCTGGCCTAATTTATTTTTTAAAAAAAATATTTTATTCAGTGAGCACAAATGTTTGTGCCCTGTTCTTTGAAAGGGTTCATAGATGTATCTGCCAACATTTCAGCCGGATCAGTTGAGAGTCTGTGGGTCCCACGAAAATTTGGGGCACAAATATAGGTGCCTTTTGTAGCAAATGGCACAAAAGATATTTGTGTCCTTCGCTTGATATTGTTGTAGTGAAGAAGCTTAACCGTAACGCAGTGTCGAAAAGTGATAAAATGAAAATAGTAGAGTGGAAAAGAATGACTCGGGCTTAAACTAACAAAGAAACTTAAATTAAGAACATGAGAAAACCATTAAAATTCTTATGAGAAACGGAAGTTCGGAAGCCCCGAAAGATCATGAACAAAAGCTACAACAACACATAGAGGACAAGAATCCCTCCAATGAACCCCAACATTATTGACACCAAAGTTTGCTAAACAATCAGCCACTTGATTACCTTCATGATAAATATGAAAAACTTGAACTCACATTGTTATTATGAAATCACAGTTTAGGTGATCTGTGTTTATCATATAACAATGAAAAACGGGATTTATTTTTTCGTTAATCCGTGAATCAAATATACATTAAATATATAATGTAGAACATGTGTGTGATCAAAATCGATAGGCTTGGTATACTTGACCCTAAAATTGTTCGAAAATTAGCATAGATTTGTCCTCTTTTATCTAATCATCGATAAGGTTTACCTAAGATTTTAGGTCAATAAGACATGATCGAACTGATATAATATGTGAGAATTTTCTGATTACATTTCTCTTTTCTTGTTTATACCTATATTTGGCACCTCTATATAGCATAATTATCATCTTGAATGAAATCATAATCATTGACCATGGCATTTAAGGAGGAAATTAATTGCAAAATTGAAGGCAAAGACATTATATTGGTCATTGAGTGAAATATATTTTGAATTTGTAACGGAAAGAAATCAAGGCTCTGGAGGCAATGAAGGGGTATTCAATAAGAATGGATGCTCTCAACTAGTATAAATAGGACCCTCTAGGTCATTGTTCTTAGGTCCCCAACCAACACATTCAATTTATCTTTTTAGTTTCTTTGCACCCCGCGTTCTTTTATCTTATTTTTCTATTCAACATGTAGCAATTACAGTAATTTTTATATTTCAAATTAGTTTTCAATTCCCACAAATTATTTTTCTTGTACGTTGTGTATCTTTAAATTTTCTCACATTTAGTGTAATTTTAATTTTCTTGCAATTTATTTTTTCGTAATAGGAGTGTTGTAACGTAATTACTTATCAATTCGATCCATTCGACTAGTTCGTTTGGGTTGATCCAATCCTCCTCCTCATACATTCCTTCTCACCATATCAATCACCAAACTCACTTCCACCCATTCATTTACTCATTATGTTTGCATGGACACTGTGGTAGCAAAATACTGTCGCGCCTTCGAATTGAAGAAATTGTACCTTACTCTTAGGTTAATGACCAAACCACAAGCCTAAAGGGGAGGGGGTGGGGTGGGGTTTGGCCAATGAACCTTTGATGCTTAAGTCAGTATCTCTTAAAAGAGTGAGTGATTTAAGGTTGAATTGCGTAAAATCAACTTACCAAAGAATAGACTGGTGAAGGGGTTGTTGGAAAGTAAGAGATCCCATGCCATGTGTCGGCGTTCGATTGGCCAAAGTGTGTCATATGTTGGATGATGTTGGAAAGTATCTTTAAGATGCTGAAATAACTTAAAGATGCTTGAGAATGGTCCTTGAAGATATTATTAAGTTAATTATTAATATCCTAAGAATTAACTTGGAGAATCCTTGATTGGATTTAATTGTGTTTCCTTGATTAAAGGAATTTGTCTTTAATAGGGGTGTAACTCAGGTGGGTTGGGCAAGTTAGATGGTCAACCCAACCCTAATCCGACTTTCTAATTCGAGTTTGGGTTGAGTTCAAATTCATTCAGGTTTATTCAGATTCGGGTTTAATTGGATTCGGGGCATATTCGGGTTGGATTCGAGTTTGCCCAACTTTATCAAGTTCAATCTTGTAACATTATTTTATAAGGTAAATCTCAAGTTTTGAACCATATAACGTCAAAACTATTTAAAATTCAATTTTACACATCATCATCCATACAAAAGATAAACCAAATAGCGTGTGACACATTCTAAAGTTTCAACCATGCAAAGTTGAAATTAAATTACAAGACAATACCAAAGTTTTAACAAAAAAAACGTAAAAGCAACACTATCATTCATTGTTCAAATGAAAACCAAACAATAAACTTCAAGTATAGCCCTCCCAAACTTGAACCTAGCTTATATAATATGAAGTGGGACGGGTAATATGTGAATGAGCAACTCAGGCTAGACTTTCTCACCCCATCCTTTTTGCCACAAACCTTCTTGCCACTCTCTTCTTGTCAGACTTTCTCACCAAAAAAAAAAAAAACCAAAATCGCAGCAGCCTTTAATCCCTTATTGCAGTCTCACTCCTATAGTTTTTAGGGTTTTTGTCTTGATTCTCCTATTTTCTTTATGGCGTCTTCAACCTGTCATGCCTCGCTCGCAGTACAAAAACAACACCAGCAGCAAGGCCCGTGGCCCTCTTTTTTGTCTAAATTATGTTAACAGCTAACAGCAACAACAGGCCTTCTGGCGTCCTTCTAAGCCAAACACCAAACACCCCAGCTAGCCTTTTAGGCTTTTCATGGTGTTACACTTGTAACACTTCATCACATACCCAAGCCTCATGCCCGCACTTGTTTTATGGCCCCGACTCTGCTTTTGCCTTCGTCGGCGCCTAATTTTCTCACCCGCATGATCCAAATTTTTATTTTGATATCAGTGCCACTCATCATATGATTGGATAATCTTCCATATTTCCCACTCCTCAAACTTATCGTGGTCCAACCAATGTTTATTTGGGTAATGGTGATACAATGAATATTACCCATATTGGTATTGTTCCTCTCAATCTTAGTCCTACTAAATTTCATCTTCATAATGTCTTTTTTATTCTTGAACTTTGAAAAAATCTTCTCTTTGTTGCTCAATTTACTCAAGAAAATCTTGTCTTTTTTGTTTTCGCTCCTAATTTCTATCAAATCTATGACTTACGCATTGGTTTCTTGCTCTTTCAAGGCCCCTGTAAGGATGGGCTTTCTCCTCTATCCCTGTCATCTACTGTCTCCAATGTTCCCCATGCCCTGCCACTATTTCAGCATCCACTTGGCACCGTCATCCTTCGTTGCGAGTCATGTCTCGTTTATGTTCTAGTTTAGGTTCTGATGTCAAAATCGACAAATCTTTTTGTACGAACTTTGCTCTTAGCAAGTCAACTCAATTTCCTTTTTACTCTAATACTAATCGTGCATCCTCTTTATTTTATATCATTCATTCTGATGTGTGGATGTCACCAGTTGCATCCGTTAGTGGTTTTCGTTATTATGTTTTATTCACTGATGAATTTTCTTGTTACTCTTGGATCTATCCCATGAAATGAAAATCGAAAGTCTTTCATCACTTTAAAACCTTTGTGGCTATGGTACATAACATTTTTCGCTGTAATATTTATGGTTCTTCAAAGTGACAATAGTACGGAGTATGTTAGTCAATCTTTTTCTACTTTTTGTCATGAATTGGGAATTAAATAACGTTACTCTTGCCTTCATACTCCTTAACAAAATGGGCTTGCGGAACCTAAACATCGTCATATCTACCTTAATATGGGCCTTACTCCACATTGCAGGGCTCTCTCATGCATAATACGAGCCTTACTCCACACTGCGGGGCTCCCTCATGCATTATGGGCTTAAGAAGCCCTCATAGTCGTCCAGCTCATCAATCTTCTTCCTATGTCTGTTCTTAATTGGAATTCTCCTTATTCTATTCTTTTTGGTTCTCCTCCTATTTATTCTCATTTTCGAGTCTTTGGGTGTTTGTGTTTCCTTCATTTTGAACCTTATGTCTCCCACAAATTAGAGAGTCGACCTAAGCCATGTATCTTTATCTGTTATAGTCTTCATCATAAAGGTTATAGGTGTCTCGATCCCTAAACATGTCGTGTTTATGTGTCGAGTCATGTTATTTTTAATGAAAGTTCTTTTCCCTATAATGATTTGCAAGTACAATGCTCTCCCAAGTACATTGAGCTTCTCATTCAACCTCTTTCTACACCAAATTGTTCCAATGGACCATTTCGTCCACCCGACATCTTGCCAACACACCACTAATTCAGCCCGCATCGAACGTTGCCCTTCCTCATGTTTATGAATCCCCAGTACGTGCCCGAATTGGGATATCCCACATCGACCAACAGAGAGGGGGTTATATGCCTTATATGTACATGCCCACCTCCATTTAGCACGAGGCCTTTTAGGAGCTCACTGGCTTCGGATTCCATCGGAACTCCGAAGTTAAGCGAGTTTGGGCTAGAGCAATTCCAAGATGGGTGACCCATTGGGAAGTTGCTCGTGAGTTCCTAGAAACAAAACCGTGAGGGCGTGGCCCAAAGCGGACAATATCGTGCTACGGCGGAGTCGGTCCGGGATGTGACAGAATGGTATCAGAGCCACTCTGCCATTCGGTACGGATGTGTTGGTGAGGACGCCGGGTTCCCCTTAAGTGGGTGGATTGTGACATCCCACATGATTGTGACATCCCACATCGACCAACAGAGAGGGGGTGATATGCCTTATATGTACATGTCTAGCTCCATTTAGGACGAGCCCTTTTGGGAGCTCATTGGCTTCGAATTTCATCGGAACTCCAAAGTTAAGCGAGTTTGGGCTGGAGCAATCCTAAGATGGGTGACCCACTGGGAAGTTGCTCGTGAGTTCCCAGAAACAAAACCGTGAGGGCGTAGCCCAAAGCGGACAATATCGTGCTACGGCGGAGCCTGTCCGGGATGTGACATAATGGTATCAGAGCCACTCTGCCGTTTAGTTCACTGCTCCAACGCCTACACTCCTTGACATGGGCCCAACCTATTCTCTGACTTCTCCAGCGCACGTGACTGTTCTCACCGTTCATGTGCACCTTCTAGCAGTAGATCCAGTGCTGCCACTTGTCGCACAGCAAACCCAGTTGCCCTTCCATGTTGCTCCTTCTTCTACATAGTCCACTCACCCTATGATGACTCACCTCCGTGACGACATCTCAAAACCCAAATCTTGCACTAGTGGCACTATTCAGTATCCTCTTTCCCATGCTCTTTTCGCATCTATTGACTCTTGTGAAGCCACTTGTTTTTCACAGGCTGTCAAGCATCTGCAATGGTGTTATGCCATGAATGATGAAATTAATGCCTTGCTCCGTAATTAGACTTGGTCTCTTGTTCCTCTTAAACCTGGTCTTAATACTGTTGGTTGCAAGTGGGTTTTTCATATCAACCGGAATCCGGATGGTTTTGTTGAACGTTATAAAGCTTGACTTGTGGAAAAGGTCTTTCATTAGCGCCCTGACATTGATTATGCGAAGACCTTTAGTCCTGTTGTCAAACCGGCTACTATTCAAACAGTTTTGAGTCTTGTTATTTCTCGTGCATGGCCGCTTCACCAGTTAGATGTGAAAAATACATTCTTGCATGGTTATCTTCAAGAAGATGTTTATATGGCTCAACCTCTAGGTTTTGTGGATCATGCTCACCTTAATTATGTCTATCGGCTTCAGAAATCCTTATATGGTCTTAAACAAGCCCCTCGTGCCTGGTTTTAGCGGATTAGTTCATTTTTACTTCACATTGAATTTCGGCAAAGTCAGGCTGATTATTCTCTTTTCATTTATTAGCATGCCTCCTACACCATTTACTTATTATTATATGTGGATGATATCGTGATCACTGGCAGTTCTCCAGAGCTTCTTACTCAATTCACCACTCTTCTTGGACAACATTTTGCCATCAAAGATTTGGGTCCTCTCAGCTATTTTTTAGGCCTCCAAGTTACTCGTGATTCCACTAGTCTTTATATTCATCAATTGAAGTATGCTCACGATCTCCTTTAGAAATTTGACATGGTTTCCTGCAAACCCGCTTCCATGCCTCTTGCTACTAAGATATCTCTCACGGCTACTGATGGATCCATCCTTTATTCTTCTACTTCTTATCCCGAGTTAGTTGGCTCCTTGCAGTATCTTACTTTAACTCGCCCTCACATATCTTTTGCTGTCAATAATATTTCTCAATTCATGAGTTCTCCTTGTATTACTCGTATGATTGCTGCCAAACAGATTCTACGATATATCAAAGGTACTATGAATTTTGGCCTCTCTTTGACTCCTCAGCTTGCTTCTTTGAAATTATCTGCTTATTCTAATGCTGATTGGGCGGGTTGTCCGAACACTCGCCGCTCCACCACTGGCTATTTAATTTATCTTGGCAAAAATTTCATCTCTTAGTGCTTCAAAAAGCAACCCACAGTCTCTCGCTCCAGTGCTGAATTGGAGTACTAGTCTCTTGCTTACTCATGTGCCGAGACTACATGGATTTGTTATCTTCCCCGTGAGCTTGGGGTTCGGTTGTCCTTCCCTATATTACTTTATTGTGACAACCTTAGTGCCACTTATCTTGCTTTTAATCGTGTTCATCATGCTCGCACTCGTCATATTGAACTTGATTATCATTTTGTTCGTGAAAATGTGCACTTGGTAGTCATCGGGTTTGTTATATTTCTTTTGTTGATCAACCTGCTGACTTGTTTACCAAAACTCTCCATTAGCCTCGTCATGGTGTTCTTTGCTCCAAACTCGTCCCGTCCACTGGCGGGGGGGGGGCGCAGTTTTAGAATAGATTTAATTAATCCGGAATCTTCTCCGTAATTATAGGAATGTAATTTTATATTGTGATTATTTTAGGATTCCTTCCACATATGGGTTTTGTCAAACCCTATATATGTTGTAAACATTGTATCAGATTAATTCAATGAGTCATATTTATACACTTCTTAATGTTTGCAATTATTTGCCCATTAATCATTTGATATGAAGAATTAAGTTGAGACCGGAAAGAGAAATCTAATGCAACAAGTACCATAAATTACATAGCTGACTTGAAGATTACAAATATATTATACATTTTTTGTTTCTGACCTGAGACAGTAAGTCATGCATCTTTTTCTTTGGCCCCTCAAAGATACAGGAAGAAGAGGAACACCACCGGCCGCATTCAGTTCCATTTGTCTGTACCATTCGGACTTCTTATAATACAGCAGTTGGTTAGCCACACACATTACCTTCAAAATTCAAGGCTGATGAATGGACTGGACTAGTGGATGACTGTTTCTACCATTTGGTCTCACGGCATCATCTTTACTAACTTTGGCGAAAACAGACTTAATTGCACTCAGCTCAAACCCTCGGAGAGCTCTCATCTCTCATCTCTCCCTCTCCGTCTTCTGCAAACATCAAGATTCGCGATCATCACTCTCATCTCCTTATCCCTCTCTGTTCTGAAACTACCCGAATTTTTCTCTTCGTCTCATTCGATTCACCAAATTGTTTAAGTTTACCGATGAAGAACCGTATGGTCTGGTGGCTTCTTCTGCATGTTTCTTCCACTCCATGGCCTTGTTTTTCATTTCCGTACCTTTCTCTCCCTCCACTAACTCTCTAACAAGCTTCTCCACTTCCTCTCTCTTCACATTCTTATCCAACTCCATGCCAATGCCCCATTCTTTGCAAGTATAGTGACAGTTTAACTGCTGATCAGAAAAGAATGGGCAACATAACATAGGCACTCCTGCAGACACACTCTCAATTGTTGAATTCCAACCGCTGTGTGTTAAAAATCCTCCAATTGATGGGTGGCTAAGTACTTGCTCTTGTGGGCACCAAGTCACTATTAGGCCTCTTTCCTTAGTTTCCGCCACAAACTCAGATGGCAAAATCGCGGATTCACCAACAACCTGATCAGGTCTAATTACCCATAAGTATGGAACCTTGCTATTTGCAAGTCCCCAACCAAACTCCATAACATGTTCGGGTGTCATCATCGCTATACTGCCGAAATTCACATAAATAACTGAGTTTGTTGCCTTGGCATTTAACCACTGGAGACACTCGGTTTCTTCTTTCCAAAAGCTGCATCCTATATGCTTCAAAGGGTCTTCTAGTATTTGATCGAGAAGCAATTGCAGAGGGCCAATGGAGTAAACTTGTGGAAGCATGGATGAGAGAGCGGTCAAAACATCTTGCTCCAATGCATCAAAAGTATGAACAACAACTGCTGAAGCTTTATGAACTCTGTCCACTGCTTCTAAGATGTGTCTAAAGAAGATATCATCGGGACTTGTAGCTTCAAGGAGATTCAGTAGGTCCCTTAGACGGATACTTTTCATTCCTGGAATCCAATCTATTACCTTGTCCAGAAATCCATTTGTGAAATAACTCTCATCTACAATATTCAAGTAAGGAAAAATGATCATTTGGTTAGAAAGAAAACAAGAAGTTAATGAATCTAAATTTAAACAATTGATTCCATTATTTCTTCACCTTTGAGTGGTGCAAGTCCCTTTTCCACCAAAGCGGGGTATTGCGTAAAGCCCATAAAGCTGCTTGCTGCAAAAGTAAAGAACAGTGCTATAGGAATTCCAAGTTGCTCAGCTGCAAGGGTCGTGAATGACATGAAACCATCTGAAACAATGCAACTCACTGGAGGACGAACATTATTGGAAGTTAATGCAGTGTTATTGAGTTTTTCGAGGAGGCTAAGAAACGGAGGTAGGAAACTTTTGCTGATGGAATGAAAAAGCAAAGTGACGTCTTGGGCCGTATCTTCCTCAGAACTAATTGGAAGGCCATCTGGGATTGTTTCGTATCGAAAATCAGGCAATCCATCGAGGGAGTTGGGGCCGAGAGATTTAAGAAAGCGCTTGTGGTTGTACTCGGTGTTGACAAAGCTTATATGAAAACCTCTATGGTGAAGGAGCTTTGCTAATTTAAGCATTGCCTTTATATGACTTTGAAACGGAAGAGGAACACATACAGCATGAGGCTTCTCACCTTCTGCCATGGAGTTCAGCTTGGATTGTGTGGTTCGTCTACTCTAACCCTTATATCGAATGTGGTAGATTGTTGAACTTAGCACCGTTTGACAGTGAGTAGCGAGAAGCCTCTAGGTTGATCTTGTTTCCGTCTGTGGTTGTGTACAGTCTGTACATGTGGTTGTATTTAACCGGCAATAATCGTCGTATTCTTAGAGACAAGGGGCTACAGTCTTCTCAGTAATAGTCGGTCAAAGCGGGTTGAACTTTAACTCGTTGGCCAACCAGGCTTGGGTTAGCATTATTGATGAAACCCGTTTTCACAAAAAAAAAAAAAAAAAAGGACAAACCAACCCACCAAACCATTCTAAGATGAGTTTGAATTAATTATTTTCTTTTTTATTTTTAAAGCGAGTATGAGTGACAAATAATCCAAATCATTGTGGAATGCTATAAAGAAATTAGCAAGTTGACGCTGATCTTGTTGCAACCCAATTAACCAAATTGGATCCCGAGCTTCTACATTTTGCTTTGCCTCATTTAGCCGCATTTCGCTTCATCTTGACCCTTATAGAGTCTCTCCCCCGTCATTATCAGGAGATCGTTTGTTCTAAAGATTAAACCAAACCGAGGATATTCTTCAATTTCTTCTCTTCTAGATTGCCATCCTTTTTGTTTTTCTCCGGAAAAAAAGTTCAGTTGATATGCGGGAAAATTTTGTGTGGTTGTTGATATTTTGGCCCTTTGCAGTAAGATTGTGAGGCTGGCAACAATGTCTATCATATTTCTTGTATATTCGAAATTCCACTCTCTTCCATTCTATGTACGTCTGTGATCACAGTTCCATGGGTTGGATTTTATTTGAGTTCACAGTTCAGAGTCAGCCAACCCAATCCCAAGAATTCAGGCTTCAACAATTGATGAACTAGTACTTTTCTGAGAAAAATTAAAGAAATTGAACTGCATTCTAGATAAATAGCAGTGTTCTAAAAGACGGTTTGGGCGGCCGCCTAGGCGCTGAGCGGTGGCCAGCCGCTGCGATTAAGGTAGAATCAGGAGAAAAATCGGTAAGGGATTAGGCAGAGCCAAGGCGGTCTAGGCAGAGCTTAAGCGGCTCGCAAGTTGCGACTTTGAAGACAGCTCTCCCCGCGGTTGCCGAGTCTCGACTACCTCTCGATCTCTTCCATCGTCTTGGTCTCTCCATCTCAGCTCTTTATCAGTTAACTCTCTCGCTGCCTCTCAACCATTGCTTTATATCGATCGAATTTGCAAGGAAAATTTCGAACCATAATTTGATAAATTGGGGAACTTTGATTTTGACGGAAGAACAAGTATGCAAGCTGGGTTTTTTGCGATTGGTTTCTGGGTTTTTTTCTTCTTGCTTATAGATGCAAGCTGCTAGTTGTTATAAATATTGAGTTGTTTGTTTATTTATGAGGTTGATGGGTCCCATTGGACATTTGAGTCTCTGACTCTCTCTTGCTGTCTTACACGTGCTTATTTGTTGGGTTTGCTATATTTATTAATTTAAAAAGGTCTATTGCTTCTAATTTAAAAAGGTCTCATGTTTTAATGTGTAAATAGACACTTATTTATATGATATTAATAAATTTACTTAAATCCGCCTAGGCCCCTGTTCGCCGCCCGACTAGCGCCTAGCGCTTTTTAAAACCTTGATAAATAGCGCTTTTTAGCCTTTTTGGTTTTGATTACTCTTGAGTTTGTTATCTGAGAACCAAACTGTAATATAAGCCAATAAAAACTAAAATTAAGTACGAAGGTAATAAAAAAATTTTGAGGCAAACAATGGACATAAAAATCAATCAAGAGAATAATAATGATGTAAACATTATAATCCCAAACCTTCTCATTTACAGTATTTATTGTGTTGCAAATGAGGTTCTGAGAAACAGATGTATGTACGTAGGCTATTTGTGACAGATGTACGTAGAAGGTGGTCAGACAACCCACACACCGCCAAGGCTGGCTAGGACACGCAGTTCCGATGCCACACAGCAACAAGGGCTCCGATATTGTATTCATGATAAAGTGCAGAATTCTGACAAACAAATTGACATGAGTGCCGAACAACTGAATAACTTTTACAAACCTACCTAACATTTAATAATAGCAACTGGAGCTTGGCGGCAAACTAGCAGAGTCGGCCTAGAGGCAAGGCGAACAAAGCATGTGCTTTGAGTCTCACGTTGAACTAGGCCTCACATTTTTTCATATCATTAAAAAATTTCTTATTCATCCTATTCTCAACGAAAAAGACGGAATAAAAAAGGAGTGTTAAAATTAGCTCCCTAAAAATTTCTCTTGTTCCCCTAAATCTAATATGATGTCCTTCATATTCATATATACTATCGTGGAGATAGTTCGTCGATTGGATTGAAAGTTTTCTAATTTCACACTATTAGAAAAAATTATATTAGCTCATTGCATTTCCATTTTAGGCGTCAATTTGTATAGGGCGGAACTTATGTAGCACTCCCTATAAATGAATTGATCAAATTGACGGAAATATCCTTGAGCGACAAGTTCTGCTCCTCTAAAATTGATCAAAATGACGAAATTTGCATGCATTTTTGGAGATATATGTGTCGGTTACAGCTGTTCAATGACCAAAACCCTAAGCGAGCATGAGTCGTATTGTACTCATGGCAATAAGCTATATCTAGCAAACAGATTGTGTTTGTCGTATTCTTTTTATTTTCGTGTCAAACCCGTTATTTTAACGGGTCGTGTCGTGGCACCTAAATTATTTTAATGGGTTTAAAAATTCAAACTCCAACTAGACTCATTTGCACCCATTAAAAACACTATATACTTTAATAAATAATCAAATGAAAAAGTTCATACGAAATTACTAAATATTAACATCTAAATTCGTAAGTTCCTTTTGATTCAACAAATAAGACTGCGGTAATTTCATTAATTACTACAAGTTTACATCTGCATGCCACATAAATACTACTCTCAACACATCATATTACTACAAAATATCAAATGCTTTTAGTTTAACGGGTTCAAACTAGTTGAAACGGGTTATCTGCATGTAGACCTGAATCAACTTGTTATTTAACAGGTGCTTAATGGGTTGACCCGATGAGACACCCGATTCGTTTAGCATGGACCCGAAAATCGTTATTTTTCGTGTTATTTTGTGTTAGGTTAATAAGTCGTGCATGAAATTGCCAGGTTTACAGTCAACGTCGAGTAGATGCATATTTTTGTCCATGCCTCTTCCCACAAATAAAGAAACATATGAAAGATGGATATTTTCATAATCGAATCGGGTGGGAAGCGGTGAATTGCCTTGTTGGATAGGGCTTTCCTCTTAACCCACTAAATTTCGGGTTCGAATCATATCCTCCGGTAGTTTAGATGATTTTAAGGTAGATATTATCGTTTTTCAAAAAAAAAAAAAATGAATCGGGTGGTTTTTAAAAGGCCCATTGGACCCTTGGAACGGTTCAGAAATCAGGCATTTGAAGGTAAGAATATGTTTTACGTCCTCTACTCGTTCTGCGGTTGTGTACTTCGTTCTAACTTGACCACCTATGCATGTGATTGTGGACATGGCTGCGCTTGCGAACGGATCAGCCTCAGACTACAAGAGAACAAACTTAGTTTTCCACTCCGTTGAAATTTAATTATCTTCGTTAATTTGTATTGGTACGGTGGATCAGGATTTGTTATTTTTCATCTATGCTTTCGATATGTTTTCAGGAGGTATATATGTGGAGGAACGCAAACCACATCCTTTAGATGATTGGCATTGAGGGAGAGGATCGATAGAAAGACTAGCATTTTGCCACACCCACCCGTAGAATTCGCTTTGTTTTAAAATAAATAATTTATATTAATGTAATTTAAAAATAAGAAATTAAAAACTTAAAAAAAAAGTTAGTAACTATTTTAATGTGGGATGATTTTAAATCACATGTATAATTTTTTTAGTTTTTTCAATAGTTATATGTAGGGAGGGACAAATTTGATATTACGAATGTTTTACCAAATTAGTGTGCTCATTTTATTTATATATATAGATAGATATAGATGCAAGGAGTCGTACACGTGACCTTGAAGAAATACAATGTCCCGGGTGATATGCCTCTTGGAAAATTTATTGATTTTATTCGGTTAATGACCGAGCACCGTCAAAGTCTGTCTATTTTAAGAACACTGAGCCTCCACTGGTGCCTTGATGCCCGCAATTGATGAACCTCGATGTCTGCAATTGATGAGGAAGAATAGGGGATGAAGATGGATTTCTTCACGTGATATGTTACCAAATGCTGTTGCAAGGAGTGATGTAATTCCTCACAAGATCAAGAGGAAAACAGGACTTGCAAATCCCATTGGCGTGTTGTGGTAGAGTGTTGAAGTAAGAAAAAAATTCTGCTAGAAAATTAAAATGGGCTTGGTTTAAAGTAAAATTCGTTGGTGACCAAAGTCCAACTATTACATTGCTTGATGTTTGATATTTGATTAAAGCCCATTCCTAAATTTCAAATAAAAAAAAGAAAATGATTGATAAATAAATAAATAGGAGAGGCAGCAACTTTTAAAGGAACGTGGGGTTCCAGAATTTTCATTCTGTAACAAAGTGGAGAGCCAAATTAAAGGTGGAGATTAGCCAACAAAACCATCTAAACGGTTCAATTACAAATAAATAATTACAAAATATATATAAGAAGCAGTTGCTCCCATATTCCTGAACGTCCAAAAGAAAATGGCCCCATTCCTCCAGCCGTGTAATCTTCCAGCAACTTCATTCTCAAGCCTATAAATAGGCCTCTCAATTAAGCGGAAAAAGGACGACAGACGGCATAAAATTTGGAGAGGAGCGGAAACGCTGCATAAATTTAAAGTTGAGAGAGAGACTTCAGAAAAGAAATCAGAAGCAAAAAGGAAACAAGAGTCCACAGTCCATAGAAGAAATTTAAGGAAGTGTTAAAGTGAAGTTCGCAGGGAAGGAGAAGAAGAATCAAAGGTATAAATTTTATTCTTCTACATATATTTCTTTCTTTGTACGTGTTTCCTCTTCATGGCACAGAACCTTCGAAACCAAGTTCGTTTCCACACGTTCCAATGGTTGTGAATCTGCCTCTAGCGAAGGGTCTCTCTCTGTAACACATCAAATTGATGACAGCCCTTCTCCACTCAAGATGCCGTCCGCCGGAAATCAAAAAGGTTGCTGAAAGGAGGCCACGAAGGTAGCAGCAACAAAGATCATAAATTCAACTTGCACTCCTCAGCAAGCCTAGGATAAAAGTCGAGCAAAGCTTTCTCTAATTCTCAAAGTCATCAAATACAAGCCATAGCAAAGTGGGGCAGACAAGAGTTGATCAAGTTATCAACGCAGCAACAAAGAGGAAGCCACGCCAACTTTACAACAAGAAGGACACTTCCAACAAAGAAAGAGAAAAAGCAATCGAGTCACTGCCGTCTTGGAGTCAAGAAGAAGAGAAGTTGCTGACTAAGAAGGCGTGCACCAAAATGGTGCAGCTGCTATCTGGAAAAGAAGACTGCTGGCTGGCGTTGGATAAGAAGGCTGCGTTAATGCGCAAATCGTGCAGCTGCTGTCCGAGATGCTGATGGAGAAGAAGACCACTGCACCAAGCCAACAGAGGAACACCTTGGGGTTGGAGAAGAAGACTTCGTTTACTCGAGAGTTGGTTATCGGGGAAGTTTTCCGGCATGGCATGTTTGCGTGCAGACATGGAGATGCCCGAAAAATGACCTCTGCACAGATGCTCAAGGTCTGCTCGGGGGGGGGGGGGGGGCGGAGTTTTTCGGCATAGCATGTCTGCGTGCAGACATGGAGGTGCCTAGAAAATTACCTCTACAAGGTTGCCAAATGTTCTGCTATTGTGATTCTTGCCGTTGATGTTTGTGCACAGACATCTGGTAACAATTACTCTGGCGAGGTCTCTTCAAACGATGCTCTACAAAGGAAGCAACCCCATCGTCACTGCCTTGGAGTCAAGAAGAAAAGAAGGCTGCTGCCAGCATTGGAAAAAAAGGCTGCGCTCAGGCGCAATGTGCACCAAAAATGGTGCAGGCGGCTGTCTGAAGTGCTAGCGGAAAAGAAGACTGCTTACGTGCAAAGTGCACCAAAATTGGTGCAGCTGCTGTCCACAATGCTGATGGAGAAGAAGAGTGCACAAAGAGACGTCAAAAAATCCCTCTCATACGCAACTTGTACATGAACACCTTGCGTGGTCTTCATGTCGTTGCACCCGCTCGGTAGAACACCCGCAAGATCTTGGATGAGCACCAAAGACAAAGAAAATAAAAGATTTAATTAATCTGTTGATTACTTCGAAGACGAAGAAAAGATGGTCATTACGATCATTTTAGTCCTTTCTTGTGAAAGCGTGAAAAAAGAAGAGAAGCAATAAGCCCCGATGTCTGCACCTCGAATGTCGAAGACAACAAGTTGAAGGCCTGACTAAACCAAAGCGAATGGATCACTGCATGCATACAAGCTTGGGAAGAACGAGTTAATGTCAAAAGTGCAAGAGCAAAGCTTTCATCAAAATTCTAATGTCTTTTTAATTGCACAGTAAAAAGACAAAAAGACAAGAAAAGTCTAGCCACAAAAGACATTAATAAAGGAATACTTGCTTTTATATATTTTATAATAATAAAAGCAAAGAGGACTTAATCAAGCAAAAAACCAAGACTCACTTGCTGAAAATTCATCACCTCTTCCCTGAAGATAAATTGCAGGTCATAATCATGTGCGAGGAAAGAGCCCAGTAAATCATAAGTGAAAGCCTTGAAATTAAAGGTGCTTGAGGGCATTGACACCGCAAGCAGCAAGAAAATAATGTCAAAGCAACCAATATATAAAAGATGAAGCTCAAGGCGGCAAAGAGAGTTAGACAAAGCTATTGCTGCACCAAGAGTCGTCTATCAGGCAAGCCATAAATCAAAAGAAGTCGTGGACGAGAAGCAACAAAGGCTGCAGTAAAGCTTTCATACATACTCCGTCACAAGACAAAGAAACTCGCCCCAGCCCTCCACCAAAGTTTTAAGAAGGTGATGGCCAACGTCATGTTGTAACAATGGAACTCTACATCACATTGATAAAAGGAAGTAACAATGGAACTCTACGTCACAATGATAAAAGGAAGGAAAAAGTCCAGCGACACAAACCAAGAGGAGTAGGCGGTTTTCTTCCATATATATATATATATATAGTGGAGAAATCTAAACCATAGGAAGGCTACCATTAATTCAAATCTGAATTCCCATTAATAAATGAGGAAATTAGAATCCCCTACCATTTTTAGACTAAACATCTCTTCATTTTTCAGATTTGATTAAGATGCTTGATCAATTGCCACCTCAGCATTTTTGTATTTATTTAATGTCTATATATATAAAGGGAGCACCCCAAAATGGTAAAACATTCAAAATACCATAAATTGCCCCTCATGAATTCCAAAATTTACAATTAAATTAAAATTTTAAAACTTCAAATAAAAAAGAAATACAAATAAAAAAATAAAAAATAATTTGACATACAAAGGCCAATTGCCACACGCATAAGCGTGTGGCAAGAGGCTAGTATATTCACTTAAGCTAGCTAGCAACTAATTGCCTATAATCTAGGAATTTTAATTTCGTAATTTTTGTTATTAAAATTAATTAATCTAACTAATCCCTCATTATCAGCAAAAAAAAAAGAAAAGAGATAACTCTATTAAGTTATTAAAATTTTACGATTACTAATAATAAAAATGTGATTCAAACTTGTGGTACATTTGAAAACAAATGTACATGACTATTGGTACGTTTAGATTTCAAATGTACCAAGAAACCAAATGTACAAAAAATATAAATGTACCATAAAACAAAATGTACCCTTATTATAGGTAACCAAATGTACCAATATAATCAAACAACCATATAATTAATCAAACGTACCTTATTATATTTATATATTTGACAATGAATTGTTAAACATTCTATTCAATTCACTAAAATATATATTATAATAACAATAAAAATAATTTGAAATCACTATAATTTGAGAGATCCATATATTAAATGCATAAGTGTTGGAATATGGGGAGGGGGAACAAAACTATAGAAGTAACGTGAAAAAAAAAAAAGTAACGTGAAACATAATAAAATAAAATAAAATGAAATTAATCACAAAGATTGTAGAAAAAATGTTTAATTAAATTCTTAAAAAGAACAAATGCTTAATCTAAGAAATTAAAACACGTCTATATCAAAATCTCTCTTAATAAATCCAAGTCAAATTAGTTGGCCTTGTCGTCAAAACACAAAATTTCAAGGCTCAACTAAATGCCAATGCACCATTTCACTCAAATAAAATGGTGCATTACGATGCATGCATGTCGGTTAGCTAATAGAATAGCTGATACAAAATACCAATCAAATTCCAAATTTCAAATTCTAAAATGGTACAAAACCGCAGAAATCAAATCCAAATTAACTCCAAATTCCAATTTATGAACTACGCTGGTTTGATCCCGCCAAGGGTACGCAGGCAATCTAAAGATTCAATCTAGATGCAACCGCACAAGACCAAAAACAAATCCAAATCGAATCCCTAGTTCATCTAACTAAATTCACTCAAAGCATTCAAATAAACCAAACACAAAATCCTTCTTTTTATGTGGGTCATTCACTCACTGAAAATCCGAAACCAAATCATCAGAGAATTACGAGTGGCTTGATCTCTCAAAAAGAGGGTATGTAGGCAATTTAGGTTTCTACCTAAAGGTAGCCACAAAATCAAACAAACACACAAACCCCCAAGTTACAATTCATTCATATTGGAATCAAAGGGTTTTTCCTTTTTATTGAAGGATCGTAATTAATAGACACATAGTCTAGAATGGGTCGAACTCAAATTAATAAAACCCTCCTTCAAAAAATATGAACGAGGGTGAAATTGTGACAAGTAAATTATTCGTTACACTTTGTGTGCAATTTTTGCTCAACCGTAGAGCATACCGGCAAATTAAGGTGTATAATGTGGAGAAGGATGTAATTGCGGACAAATCTGCAAGGACTAAATTTCTTGGCAGTCTTGGCAAGGCTGACAGGAGGGTGTTAGAAAGTCAATATTCTTAGTTAAGAAGTTTTCATGTAATTAATGTAATTGATTTATTTACGATTGTAGTCCCTAGATGGTAAGTTACCTATTGTACAACAAAAGCTATTGCATGACGCATCAATGAAATTGAGTTAGGAAGTTTTCATGTAATTGATGTAATTGATTTATTTTGTATTTACGATTGTAATCCCTAGATGGTAGGTTACCTATTGTACAAGGAAAGCTATTGTATATACTATTGATGTATTAATGAAATTGAACCATTCAACCCAAATATACTTTTCTACTGAGGGGGTATTTGGTGGCACCCGAACAACGAAGTATAGATGCTTGGCAACTGGGGAAACCATCCAGATTTGATACCAGTGAGTAGACTTGTAAAATGGGTTGGGCTTCGCCGGCTCGAGCCTGAGAAGTCAAGGTCCATGTTCTACCCTACCCTAAAATTTTGGGCCCTAAGAAAAAATTGGGTCGGCAGGCTGCCCAACCCAATATGAAAGGACTTGGCCCAGCCCACGGGCCAAGAAAAATCAGGTCTATGAGCGGACTGCCCAACCTGGCCCAATTTTTGGCCTTTTAATCATTTTAAATATAAAAATAATAATGTTGTTCATAATTGAACTTTTGACCTTTTCAGTCTATTCATTGTCAATTATCATTTCAACTAAGGTATTTTTTTTGTTATTATGGTCAATTAAATTATATAAGTGTTGAAAAAAAAAGTTAATTATATTAAAGAAAGTTCAAAAATATTAGGCCTAAAGGCCGGGCCTAAGAATTGGGCTTAAGGGCCGGGCCTAAAATGCAAGGCCCATGCCCTACCCATTTAAAATCAGGCCAGATAAAGCAAGGTCTTAAGATTGGGCCGAGCCAGCCCACAACCCAAAAAATGAAACTGGGCCCAGGCCGGCCCATTGAGCCTTGTCCTATTTTACAGGCTTACTAGTGAGTGTGGACAAGGAATAGCAATGACGTTCCTGATATTGACATAACCAAATACAATGTCCGGATGTTCGGGTGATATTACTCTCAGAGAATTTTGTTTATGGTTATCTTCTGCTGATGATCTGGTGCAATGAAAACCAAAGCCTTTGTTTCTGTATTTTAAGAAAACTGTACCCGGTTGTGGTGCCTTGGTGTCTGCAGTGGATGAGGAGAATAGGGATGAAGACGGGTTTCTTCATATTACCTGCAGTGGAGAAGACAGAGGAGTGACTGCATGTCATAGAGGGCACTGAGTCAGTGCTCTGATTAATTAGTTTTATTAGATGGCATGGCATGAGACTGTAATGTTGGAATTTCGACAAGGAAGAGAAGACGAAAAAATAAATTTCGAAACTCAAAGGTTTCAACTCCAATGGAGTCCAGATTTGTTGCCATAATTTGTTTGGTGTAAACTTTTCTCACACCGCGTAGGAGGAGACTCGTGTTCTTCGTCTCTCATATGGCTGCTACATGGTTCTACACACTTACATTGTTCTCGCAACCTTTTTGGGTCAAACTTAGGTGGTACGTACTATTCAATGGTCTGACCATTAAATGATTCAAGATTTATTTAGAACCCATCGCAAATTAATCGAGGATCATTCAATAGTATTTTTTGATGTACACTCACTTGGTGTACATATATATATTTTACACACAAGCACTTCACACTAAACTACATAAACAATGTAGATATCTTGGAAGATATTCCTTTCAACCCTATTCATCCTACACGGCTGTAAGCCCTTGTGTGGTGGTGGAGAGTTCGACTCTCTCACACTTGCACAAGCTTTGCAGCCTATGGTCTAAAGTATCATTGGCTTCAGCCACTTCTTTTGACTATTGTGGCTTACTCATAAAAGCCTTGCAACTTTAATATTTCTACATCTAAATCCCGAAGGCGAAGGATGCTACACTCTTTTTGAGAAGTCTAATGGATGAAGCTGAAAAGTCTACTCTCAATCCCGAAGGCGAAGGATGCTACACTCTCTGGGAGCTCACGTACCGCTCGTCCCTCCGTTTCAAATCAAGTTCTTGACAATGAACCATGTATCATGTATGGATACATTATCTAGCCTTTTGTTAATAGCACTTGATTCACCAAATTGTCTAAAGTTCTTGACGAAGAACCATGTGGACTGCTAGCTTCTTCCGCAAGTTTCTTCCACTCCATGGCTTTATTTTTCATTTTCTTGCCCTTCTCCCCCTCCATTAACACTCTAACAAGCTTCTCCACATCATCTCTCTTGACATCATTTTCAATCTCCAAACCACAGCCCCAATCATTGCAAGTATAGTAACAGTTGGTCGGTTGCTCGGCAAAGACGGGCCAACAGAGCATAGGCACTCCTGCAGACAAGCTCTCAATGGTTGAATTCCAACCGCTGTGTGTCAGAAACCCGCCAACTGACGGATGGTTTAAGACTTGCTCTTGCGGGCACCAACTTGGTATAAGACTTCTTTCTTTTGTTTCAAACTCAAACTCAGGTGGCAAAATTGCCGATTCACCAACAACCAAATCAGGCCTAATTGCCCACAAGAAGGGAAGCTTACTATTTGCAAGTCCCCAACCAAACTCCAAAAGTTGTTGTGGTGTGAGGAATATTAAGCTACCAAAATTCACATAAACAACTGAATTTTGCGCCTTGGCGTTTAACCATTCGAGGCACTCAGTTTCTTCTTTCCATAGACTATATCCCATAGGCTTCAAAGGATCTTTTGTTAACTTATTCAGAAGCGATTGGAGAGGGCCAATGGCATAAACAGGTGGAGGCATAGATGACAAAGCATTCAACGCGTCTGGCTCCAATGCATCAAAAGTATGAACAACAACAGCTGAAGCATCATGAACTCTTTCCATTGCATCCAAGGAAAAGTTAAACACAATGTCATTCGGATCTGTAGTTCGAAAGCAACCGGGGAGATCCCTTAAACGGATACCTTTCATTCCTGGAACCCAATCTATTACCTTGTCCAAAAATCCATTTGTCAAGCAGCTCTCATCTACAACACAACACCCAAGGTAAGGTAGGCTAATCTCATGATCAATAGTTTATTAAATTAACACAAGTGTTTCAACATTTCTCACCTTTTAAAGGTGCAAGTCCCTTTTCCACCAAAACAGAATATTGTTTAGAGCCCAGGAAGCCGGCTGCAGCGAAAGTAAAAAAGACCACGATAGGAACTCCAATCTCGTGAGCAGCTGTGATGGTGGATGTCAAAAAACCATCTGAAACCATACAAGTCACTGGAGGACTATTGTCATTCAGTGTCTTGAGGAAGCTACGGAACGGAGCCAAGAAGTTCTTTCTGATTGACTCCAGAAGCAAAGGGAGGTCTTGGCGGGTATCGATATCTGAAAGGCCATCGGGGATTGTTTCGTACCGAAAGTCAGGCAAGCCATCGAGGGAGTTGGGGCCGAGAGACTTGAGAAAGCGCTTATGGTTGTACTCAGTGTTGACAAAGGTTATGTGAAAGCCTTTGTGGTGGAGGAGCTTTGCAAGTTTAAGCATTGCCTTTACATGGCTTGGAAGTGGAAGCGGAGTACATACAACGTGAGGCTTATTGCCTACTACTATGGAACTAGTCATCTCAGATTGTATGCATCTCTAGTGTAGGACATGACTATATATAAGGACATGACTAAATATGATTTCGGATTTCATTAATTTTTGGTAGAAGTATCTCAAATCTTTAAAAAAATTATAGAGTGGGTCCTAAAAAAGTGAGAAAAATCTTGGGTGGTACCTACTATTCAATGATCCGGTTATTAAATGGTCTCATATTAATTTATGGTGAATCTTAAATAAATTTTAAACCATTCAATAATACATATCATGAAATTTGGTAAAAATATTGAAAAAAATAAAATGTGCAATTCTGACGCATAATAACTTTTTATATATGACAATGATTCAGATAAACAATGGACGGTTGGACTTTGATCTCTTCGCCTTTGGCACATGTGGAGACAATTTCTCGTTGACCTTTCTTCTCATTCATGTGGCTCTTAATCATCCTAATTTAAACTAGAAAATATTAAAGACCTGATCAGAATTAATTCCGAAGGTAAAATCGCCGTCGTTACTGTAACGGAATCAGCTAACAGATCGCCAAGATTTTCAGCAAAGTAGAACATCTGCACGTGTTAGCATTCATTTATATACGCATGTTATAATCTGAACAAAATCCAAACGACTAAATTTTCATTGAGAAATGAAAAGAGCGGCCTAACAACAATGATGCAAAAGTTTAAAACAGATGCCAAAACATTGAGTATAATCAGCATTCATTTAGGATATACAACAAATCTAATAAAATGATATAAAAATGTTTGGATTCTTTGTAGGATTGCGGGACAAACACCCTGACACACTTTCTTAGGCTCACTCTGTAATGTATTTCAGCGATCTGAACAGTTCATCTTTTAAGTCTTCCCTCAAAGATATATTACCAATCTATGAATGATGAATTTTGTTTTCCAATAAAACCACAAAGTCAATCCCACTCCAACATTGCTATCATGAGAAATGACAATAAGGTAGATTTATTAAAAAAGAAGAAAAGTACAATTTGTCATGGGGACATAAAGCCTAACCATGACCATGATTGCAATCATAACAAACAAAACCTCTAACAACCAATACAAGATAACCTATCGAAAGCGGTAGTGTGGAAACCCTACATAATCACGATGATAATTCTGCAAAATGAAATAGGAGGACAATCCCACCAAACATGACCAGTAGAAGAGGAACCATGATTTGCTAGGGCAAAGCGACTTGATTACCTTCCCTATAAATGTGAGAAGACCGAAAATGCATTTGGGAAATTCTATGCAAGCAATTCCTCCACTCCACTCTCAATTGCCAAGGTACCATTTGAGGAGAGTGCAAGACGTCAAAAACCAAAGCAGAATCAACTTCCAGCCAAATAAAATTTATATTCCAAACTGAGGATAATTCAATAGCTTCAAAGATATATTTCAAATATATGAATGATGAATTGAAATATAGACGGTACAGATCCTTAAAAAAAATTGCAAAGTAAACCCTACAAAATGGGTGTCAAAAAATGGGTGTCCCCTAATCTTGACCCATATTAATATATATATATATATATATATATATATATATAGATGTATGGATCAGTATACTTTTTCTCTCTTTCCACCTACATAATAAAATATGACTTTAGCCCCTCAAATTCATTTTTCTCCATATAAAACCCGACATAATTTTTTTACTTGAAAATAACTCAATGACTAGGACCCACATAAGCAAATTCATTAATTATACGTTACTTTACACTTTTTACATTTTTCGGATGCCTAATATACCCTTTTTGCATGTTTGTTGTACACAATTAATTCTATGCAGATTGTTAGGGAGAGTTAATGATTTTGTAAAAATTTTAAAATTTTTTTTTAAAAACATTAACGTTATAAATTCATTGCATATTAATGTCAAATATGAGAATTAATGTCTTGAGGAAACTATACGAATTATTATTATTTTTAATTGAACAATATCATTAATTTCAACGATTACAATAAATCTTGAATATTAATGCTTATTATCTCAATTTAAACAATAAAAAAAATTAAAAGATCAGATATATGTAATTCGTATTCAATGCATTATCATGTTTTGGTTATTCTTTTCAAATTTTGCATAAAATTAGGCATTTCTAATTTATTTTTTTCATTTTCTTACCAAATTGGAAGTATGAAAATTGACACAGCCCGTACCGGTGAATAATATTATTTTATTCCCGGAGGTGCGAAATGACGATTTTGCCCTTGGTTGACCTTAAGTTGACTTTTGCATCGTAACTCGTACGACGCTTCCACTTGTATTTTCTCGACGTGCTCGTCGTTACGAACGCGTAGACACGAGCCGTATGTCGTTCGGACTCCGAACGAAGTTTTTACGGGCGTCGATTTTCGACGTTTCCCGTATTTTACGTTTGAGCGGTTTGAATTGTTTGGGCCTTGGGCCCAGTAATTCCTGTGTGCCAGCCCACTGTTTTTTTTTCTGTCACTTTGTCTCCCTCACTCTCTGTCTCTCTCTCGAACCTCACCTGCACACACAACTGTGCATGCAATCTCTGTACAACCCAGAACCCAGAAATTTTAAAATCACCCAAACTCCCTGCCTTCGACCTCCATCCAGCCTCAATTGTTTCCTCAACCAGCCTCGTGCTGGTGAATTCATATACTGCAAACCAGCAAACAAAATCCCATAAAAACTTACTCTAGACACCCATTTCGATCCTCAGCTAGCTCGGCCTCCCTGTGAACAAATGAACCTGGTGTTCTGTCGCCCTCACCCTTGAACAAATTCTACTGTTTGCAAACCCAGAAAAGCTTCAATCCCAGAAAATTCTAGAAACTCTTTGGACACCCGAGCCTTTCCCGACGAGCTCACTCGTCGATTTCAACCTCGACGGTCCTCGAACTGTGCACCAATCGACTCACCAAGGTCCCTGGAACCATGCTCGAGCCTTGCATGGCCGAGATCGGACAAAAATCAAAGATCTGGAAATCGATCGACTTTCAGCCGAGAGCATCTCTCCAAATTCCGGCCAACCCCGGCTGATTTTGAGCTCCAAATGGGTAAATTTCGAATCTCCTTAACTCCAGCTTCATTTTGCCTTTTGAATCGTGGAATTTGGATGTGATTTGATTGAGTTACAGGCTTTTGAAAATTTCCGGCCAATTTTCCAGTTTCCGGCGGCCGGCGCCGGCGACCGGAAAATTGTTGAAGATGACCGGCGCTGACGTCAGCGAACTGGTCAGACCGGTCCTGCTGATGTCAGCAAACCGGTTCAACCCGGTCGGACTGGAATATTTCGAGGAATATTCCGTCCGTTAGTTTTAACGCCGTTAACGGAATATTCTAACGCCGTTAGAATATTCCGTTAACCCTAACGGCGCGTGACCGGCGCGTGTCACCGGCGACTGGCCGGCGCGTGACCGGCGCGTGAGGCGCGTGGCCGCGCGTGGTGGACTTCCACCGGCGCGTGGCGGCGCGTGAGGGCGCGTGTGACCTCACAGCGGCGCGTGGCGGCGCGTGAGGCCAAACGGCAGCGTGTGGCGGCGCGTGCGGCGGCGGTTTTGGGGTTTCCGACCCCGAAACTCCGTTTTCGGATTTCCGAACGCCGTTTTCTTCATAATTTCGTGTACTTTACTAATTTGTGGGTTTTAAAAATAGGTTTGGCGACTCGTGGACTCCGGAGAGCGTATTTTCGGATTACTTCGGCTTCGGTATTTGTGAGTGGGCCCCTTCCTTACTCAAATTAAATGTTTTATATGTTTTAATTATTAAATTGGTTTTGCCTATGCCTTAAATTGACTATTATCATACCTTGTTGGCAAACTTAATTTATGTCTACACTTTTAATGACTTTAAATTAGTGTTTGTTCCGTATACCCGGTAGACCTCGTACTTCATTGTATTTACTTGGTTTATCGGATAGACTTGGTATTTGTTAGTTTCGATATTTGTTAGGCCATGGAAATCAATGGGCCTAGGGCCTATATTTCCATTTGGGATTTACACCATTAAGTTGGTGTTTCCGTCTTTATTTTGTATGCGTATTACGATTATCGAATCAACCCTATTTTTGGGGCTTTTAGGGAATTAATTATTTTAATTCCCTATTTATGCGTGTGAGTTTTATATCCGTTTGACAGGCCTTGGGCCGTATTTGGGTGAACCTTGACAATGGTAATTTTCTACCGTATTTTGGGTTCACCTAGTTTACCATTAAGTTGGTATTTCTATACCTTGGTACCCGTATGGTGTATTCTTGGTATTTCACGTATTTTACGTAAATACTTAGTATTTCGGGTACGGCACCCGAGAATACTTTATTTATTAGTTGTTTCAAGGTTATCCCAAAAAGGGAAATTTCCTCATACTGTTTTATTTAAAAATACTCCGTGGCATGTTTTTATACGCTCAACTTGGGAGGCTTACAAGGTGTTTATTGTACTGTCATGGCCAGGACCAGCCTTCACGTGATTGTTCACACGCACCGATACGCTCACTATGGATCCATAGTAGGTGCCAGCCTGTTCGAGGTCGCATGGGCGCCCGAACTCGTTGTGATGCGATTAGCGCCAGCTTCACGTGATCGTAGTACATGAGCGTAACTTTATTTATACACCCAGCCTGTTCATGACAGAATATATCTTTATGAACTCGTGTGTCTGCCTTGCCTAACCGAGCATTTATCTTGTAGTTGGATTGTGAGTTATCTCGGATTTTCACTGATGCCACGGATACTTGTATTTGATTTACAGTTTTCCCGTATAACTTTATTTTATGAACTTTTTGATAAAGTACTTTATGCCGAACGGTGACTTTCTGCCCGTTTCGGACGGTAAGTACATTTCCGTACTTACCTTGATTTTCTACCTATTACTATATTATGTTTTCAAGAAGGGTTTTACGAAACTTAATACCTGTTTTACGGCGAGGGGTTAGTATTTTCTAAAGGAAAGGTTTTTTACAAAACTAACTTTGGCCCACTCACCCTTTTGTTTTGCGCCCCTCCAGGTTTAGTGGCTGGAGTTGTCGACGTCGAGACCCGGTGGTATGAAGATGTTCAGAATTCTCTTTATTTGCAAATTTTCAGTATTTCGTATTCGTACGATAACTGTTATTTATTTATTAATTCTTTACTCTGTGCAAATGTTGTATATCCTACTCATTAATTCTTTCAAATATCCTTTATTTCCTCAATTTGGCTTTCGTCACCCTACGTGGTGTCGGCCAGCACATTCGACTTTTGGGTGTCCACGTGTACATCCGGGTTGGGATGTGTCAAAAAGGCACTGATTTTGGGTTTCTAGCGTTTAGTGTATTTCTCCCAAAATTAGTGTATTTCTAGTTCTATATAAATTTGGAAAAGTAATTCGTATTTTACCTAACATATGGTAAAATAAAAAAAAAACAAAATGTGCATAATATATGTTATAAATGAAAAATAATTCACCTACAAAGGGGAAGACTGCATTTGATATTTTTTTTTGTCAATAAAAGTTTGTATTTGATTCAATATATAAAACATGGGTGTTGTGTATACAATGTTTAGGGTAAATTATTTTTTTTTTATATTACAATAAAATAATTTACCTACATGAACAATAATTTACCTAACATATGGTAAAATAAATAAAAAATAAAACGTGCATAACATATGTAATACTACATGAAAAATAATTCACCTACAAATGGAAAGACTGCATTTGATTTTTTTTTTGTCAAGAAAAGGTTGTATATATAAAATATGGGTGTTGTCTATACAATGTTTAGGGTAAATTATTGAAGATATATATTACAAAAAATAATAATTTACCTACATGAACAATAATTTACTTAACATTGGTAAAATAAATAAAAAACAAAATGTGCATAACATATGTAATAATACACCTACAAAGTGGAATACTGCATTTGATTTTGATTTTTATTTTTTTGTCAATAAAAGGTTGTATTTGATTCAATATATAAAACATGGGTGTTGTGTATACAATGTTTAGGAAAAATTATTTTTTTGTAACATATATATATATATATATAAAATAATGTACCTACATGAACAAAATCAATTGTATTAGTGGCATGGGTGGCATAGGTGTAAATAAGTTGTATTAGTAGGTCAATAATGTTTCAGTGTGGCTGCACATTTTAAATTTGGGTTTTTATTGGACGATTAAAGATAGATGGGTTTTTATCTAGGAATCATGAATTGTAAGGGCCAAAATCTAAAACTCCCTATTCTAAACTACTCGAATTCAAACTTTAATGCAAGGGGGCATGCACATTACCCTAGTCAACTGACATATGTTTTCAACTTCTTATTCTTCTTCTTATTACACTTCCCTAGCCTTGTTCATGCCATTATAATAGTAGAGATTTTTATGGATACATGATCTAGCTTTTTCTTAACAAAACTTGATTCACCAAATTGTCTAAATTTTTGGACGAAGAACCACGTGGATCGGTAGCTTCTTCCGCAAGTTTCTTCCACTCCAACACCTTATTTTTCACTTTCTTGCTCTTCTCTTCCTCCATTAACTCTCTAACAAGCTTCTCCACATCATCTCTTTTGACATCTTTATCAATTTCCAGGCCAATCCCCCATTCATTGCAGGTGTAGTAACAGTTGGTCGGTTGCTCGGCAAATACTGGCCAACAGAGCATAGGCACTCCTGCAGACAAGCTCTCAATGGTTGAATTCCAACCACTGTGCGTCAAAAACCCACCAACGGACGGATGGTTTAGGACTTGCTCTTGCGGGCACCAACTCGCTATTAGACCTCTTTCTTTGGTTTCCAACTCAAATTCCGGTGGTAAAATCGCTGATTCACCAACAACCAAATCAGGCCTAATTACCCACATGAAAGGAAGCTTACTATTTGCAAGTCCCCAACCAAACTCCAAAAGCTGTTGTCGTGTCAAGTATATTAAGCTGCCAAAATTCACATAAACAACTGAATTTTGCGCCTTCGCGTTTAACCATTTGAGGCACTCTTCTTCTTTCCACATACTATATCCCATAGGCTTCAAAGGGTCTTTTGGAAATTGATTGAGAAGCAACTGGAGAGGGCCAATGGCATAAACAGGTGGAGGCATAGATGACAGAGCACTCAAAACATCCGGCTCCAATGCATCAAAAGTATGAACAACAACTGCTGAAGCTTCATGAACTCTTTCAACCGCTTCCAAGGAAAATTTAAACACAAGGTCATTCGGATCTGTAACTCGAAAGCAAGTCGGGAGATCCCTCAAACGGATACCTTTCATTCCTGGAACCCAATCTATTACCATGTCCAAAAATCCATTTGTCAAGCAACTCTCATCTACAACACAGCATCCAAGTAAAGGCAAATTAATCTCGTCAATAGTTTGTTTAATGAAAAATTGGCAAAAGTAGTATTTAGGGACTCTTTGGAACTGCTTCTGATAAAGCTAAAAAGTACTTTCTAACAACCAAAAGCTTTCCGACTATATTTGGAAGAAAAACTTAAAAGTGTTATGGATACCTAGAATGGCTTTTTGAATTCATGAATAAAAGCAGTTGGATTTTTAATTCAAAATTACCACAAATTTATAATAAAAGCACTTAGCAGAAACTCTTATATATGAGGAGAAGTGCTTCAGTATTTCTCACCTTTCAAAGGTGCAAGTCCTTTTTCAACCAAAACAGGATATTGTTTAGAGCCCATGAAGCCGGCTGCAGCGAAAGGATAGAAGACTACGATAGGAATTCCAAGCTCTTGAGCAGCTGTGATGGTGGATGTCATAAAACCATCTGAAACCATACAAGTTACTGGAGGATTATTGTCATTCAGTTTCTTGAGGAGGTTACGAAACGGAGCCAGGAAATTCTTTCTGATGGACTCCTGAAGTAAAGGGAAGTCTTGCCGGGTATCGCTATCTGAAAGGCCATCTGGGATTGTTTCAAACCGAAAGTCAGGCAGGCCATCGAGGGAGCTGGGGCCAAGAGATTTAAGAAAGCGCTTGTGGTTGTACTCTGTGTTGACAAAAGTTATGTGAAAGCCTTTGTGGTGGAGGAGCGTTGCAAGTTTTAGCATTGCCGTTACATGGCTTGGAAGTGGAAGGGGAGTACATACAGCATGAGGCTTTTTACCTACTAGTTCTATGGAACTAGTCATCTCAGATTGTTATATGTATCTCTAGTCTAAGACATTACTACTATACATATGTGTGTCTGTGTGTGCATATATATGTATATATTTATATATATATATATATATGTGTATTTTGTATATACTTCAACTTTGTATGATGACGATTCAGATAAACCATGGACGGTTGAGTTTGCTAGCTCTTTGTATTTGTGAACTATTTGGCACATGTGGTGACAGTTTCTCTTTGTTCTCTATGCTCATTCATGTGGCTCGTATTCATCCTAATTAAAACCAGCAAAATATTAAAAACCTGATCAGAATTACGATACTATTTAAATATAGAGAGAGAGATTCAAACTTGAGTGCAAACACTTTCCTAACCAACTCGAATATGAAAGTTTAGTCTTTGCCATATATATCACTAAGTAAATTGGTTGCCATCTTACTCTTCTACTTCTTTTTTCCTTGATTTATGTTGCAGAAGTTACCACAATGAAGTACAAAATAAGCAATCATTGGATGGAATGTACATAAGCATCCAAAGATCAAAGTTAGTAAAATGAAGTTCAACATGGTAGGGGTGCAATTTGGGTTGGGCCAACTCGAACTCGCCCACTTTCAACCCTATTTTAAACCCGATCGGGCTTATTAAAATGAACTAAAAACCCGCCCAAACCCAACCCAACCCAACCTCAACCCGATCATTTATTGGGTTAGGTTGGGTCGATGCCTTGTCTACCCATGTCAACCCAAACTCAACCCGATTTCTAGTCCGAATTAGATTATGCACATGTTACTCATCCCACTTCATATTATATAAGTTACATATAAATTTTGTGATGACTATACTTGAATTGTTTGTTGTTGATTTCTATATGGATAATGAATGAAATTGTTGCTTTTAAGTTTTGTTTTTTTTTTATGAAACTTTGATATTGTCTAATATTTCAACTTTGCATGATTTAAAGTCTCCTCGCTATTTTGTTTATCTTTTGTGTAAACGGTGTTGTGTAAAATGAAATTTTAGCTAGTATTGACGTTATTTGGTTCAAAATTTGAAAAATCTTGCAAAATAAGGTATTACAAGATTCCACTAGATAAAGTTGGGCAAACCCGAACAAGCCCGAACCCAATTGAAACCCGAACCTAAATGAACCCGCATGAACCCAAACCAGAATTGTGAAAGTTGAGTTAGGGTTGGATTGACTATCCAACCCGCCCAAGTTGCACCCCTACAACATCATGACATTTTTCTTATATATTGAGACTATAGCCTCTACACAGTAAATACTGCTAGTTATTAAGATCCCCAATAGCATAAGCAACAAGATTAATACATTCTAATGGACACATCTAGCTTTTTCTCAATAGAACTTGATTTACCAAATTCTCTAAGTTTGTCGAGGAAGAACCATGTGGACCCGTAGCTTCTTCAGCAAGTTTCTTCCACTCCATGGCCTTATTTTTCATTTTCTTCCCCTTCTCTCCCTCCATCAACTCTGTTACAAGCTTCTCCACTTCATCTCTCTTCACATTACTATCAATCTCCAATCCGCTGCCCCAATCACGGCAAGTGTAGTAACAATTCGTGTGCTGCTCGGCAAGGACTGGCCAACATAGCATAGGCACTCCTGAGGACAAGCTCTCAATTGTTGAATTCCAACCACTGTGTGTCAAAAACCCTCCGACTGATGGGTGGTTAAGGACTTGCTCTTGCGGGCACCAACTTGCTATTAGGCCTCTTTCTTTGGTTTCAAACTCAAACTCGGGCGGCAAAATTGCTGATTCGCCAACAACCAAATCAGGCCTAATTACCCACAAGAAGGGAAGTTTACTATTTGCAAGTCCCCAACCAAACTCAAGAAGCTGTTGTGGTGTCATGACTGCTATACTGCCAAAGTTCACATAAACAACTGCGTTTGGGGCCTTATCGTTTAGCCATTCGAGGCATCCAGTTTCCTCTTTCCATAGACTGTATCCCATAGGCTTCAAAGGATCCTTCGGTAATTGATTGAGAAGCAATTGGAGAGGACCAATGGCATAAACAGGCGGAGGCACAGACGAGAGAGCATCCAAAACATCTGGCTCCAACGCATCGAAAGTATGAACAACAACAGCTGAAGCTTTATCAACTCTATCCACTGCTTCCATGGCAAAGTTAAACACAATATCATTCGGATCTGTAGTTCGAAAGCAGCTCGGGAGATCCCTTAAACGGATACCCTTCATTCCTGGAACCCAATCTATTACCATGTCTAGATATCCATTTGTCAAGCAGCTCTCATCTACAACACAACAACCTAGTAAGATAAATTTGAACACTTTATTTATACAAGCGATATACTTTAAACTCATCTAAACTGCAGGGAGACTGATTCAAACTTTGGTGCATATGAGAAAGCACATTCGTGCTAGCCAATGTGACTACGCACACGTATGCAATTTCATCACTAGTTAGTTTAAAAAAAATTGGCAAGCAGTATTTAATCATAAATTAAGCAAGAATTGCTTCAACGTTTCTTTAACCTTTGAGGGGTGCAATTCCTTTTTCCACCAAAACAGAATATTGTTTAGATCCCATGAAGCCGACTGCAGCGAAAGTAAAGAAGAGTGCGATAGGAATTCCAAGCTCGTCAGCAGCTGTGATGGTGGATGTCACAAAACCATCTGATACCAAACCATCTGTGTTGTCATTGAGTTTTTTGAGAAGGTTACGAAACGGAGCCAAGAAATCGTTTCTGATGCAATCAAGAAGCAAAGGGATGTCTTGGGGGGCATCCTCATCGGTATCTGAACTTACTGGAAGACCATCTGGGATTGTTTTGTACCTAAAATCAGGCAAGCCATCGAGGGAGTTGGGGCCGAGAGATTTAAGAAAGCGGTTGTGGTTGTACTCGGTGTTGACAAAGGTTATATGAAAACCTCTATGGTGGAGGAGCTTTGCTAATTTAAGCATTGCCTTTATATGGCTTTGAAATGGAAGTGGAGTACATACAGCATGAGGCTTAACACCTACTACTGCTATGGAACTACTCATCTTAGATTGTGTGTATCTCTACTGTAAGACAGTACTACTACATATATTTTGTGTTTTACTTTGTACTAGTACAGACGACGATGAGTCCGATAAATAATGGAAGGTCGGGTCGGGTTTGCTCTTAGTAGTTTTGCTCTTTCAGGCCGGCAGTTAAAAGTGTCTTACTACCAAAGGATTTTAATCTCTTTGGCACATATGTGATAACAGTTTGTCCTCTTGGCTCATTCATGTGTCTTTTCTATGACCTAATCAGATTATAAACCACGTACAAGGATTTTTCAAATCTTTGCAACATCAACTTGTGCTAGCATCTGAACAATTAACTCCAACATAGGAAATCCTAGTAATTTTCAACAGGAAATAACAAACAAAAAAGTATAATGTTTCGGTTTATTCATAAGGATGCTGCTAACCGAGACAGCCTCCTCAGCGAAGCGCTCTAGTCGTGCAGTACATCGCTAGTTATTAAGACCAAGATTTCTATGGATAACATAATCTAGCTGTTGTTTAATAGCACTTGATTCACCAAATTGTCTAAGTTTTTGGATGAAGAACCATGTGGACTGGTGGCTTCTTCTGCGAGTTTCTTCCACTCCATGGCCTTGTTTTTCATTTTCTTGCCCTTCTCCCCCTCCATTAACGCTCTAACAAGCTTCTCCACTTCATCTCTCGTCACATTGCTATCAATTTCCATGCCACTGCTCCATTCGTTGCAAGTGAAGTAACAGTTTGTCTGCTGGTCGCCAAAGAGTGGCCAACAGAGCACTCCGGCGGACAAACACTCAATGGTTGAGTTCCAGCCGGTGTGTGTCAAAAACCCTATAACTGATGGGTGGTTAAGGACTTTCTCTTGCGGGCACCAACTTACTATCAGACCTCTTTCGTTGCTTTCAGCCACAAACTCGGGTGGCAAAACTGCTGATTCGCTGGAAACCAGATCAGGCCTAATTACCCACAGGAAGGGATGCTTGCTATTTGCAAGTCCCCAACCAAACTCCATAACATGTTCGGGTGTCATCACCGCTAGACTGCCGAAATTCACATAAATAACAGAGTTTGGCGCCTTGGCGTTCAACCATTGGAGACACTCGGTTTCTTCTTTCAATAGACTGTATCCCATAGGCTTCAGAGGGTGTTGTTCCGGTATCTGATTGAGAAGGAGCTGGAGAGGGCCAATGGCATAAACAAGCGGAAGCATAGATGAGAGAGCATCCAAAACATCTCGCTCCAACGCATCAAAAGTATGAAAAACAACAGCTGAAGCTTTATGAGCTCTGTCCACTGCTTCAACGGTGAAGTTAAGGAAGATGTCACTATACCAGTAGGGGAGAGCCCTTAAGCGAATACCGTTCATTCCCGGAATCCAATCTATTACCTTGTCCAGAATGTCATCTGTCAAACAGCTCTCATCTACAACACCCAAGTAATTATAAGTCACAGTTTAGAAACAAGCAATGAATCATTGAAATTAAAGAAATGCTTCAATATTATCACCTTTTAGTGGTGCAAGTCCTCTTTCTACCATAGCAGAATAGTGTTTAGATTCCATTAAGCTGCATGTAGATGCGGCTAACGTAAAGAACAGCGCGATAGGGAGTCTAAGTTCTTCAGCAGCCGTGATAGTAAACGTCATGAGTCCGTCTGAAACAATGCAAGACACCTGAGGATTAACATTGTTGGAAGTTGCTGTGTCATTGAGTTTCATTATAAGGTTACGAAACGGAGCCAAGAAATTTGTTCTGATAGAATCACAAAGCAAAAAGGAGTCTTGGGCGGAGTCCGCATCTGAATCTGGAAGGCTATCAGGAATTGTTTCAATCCGAAAATCAGGCAAGCCACCAAGAGAGTTGGATCCGAGAGATTTAAGAAAGCGCTTGTGATTGAACTCTGTTGACAAAGGTTATGTGAAAGCCTCTATGGTGGAGGAGTTTTGCTAATTTCAGCATTGCCTTGATATGGCTTTGAAATGGAAGCGGAATACATACGGCATGAGGTTTATCACCTATGTAGTCGCACAAATGCATGCAATCGAGATTTATAGGCGAACAAAAACTTTGAGTTCAATAAATAGAAGATGGTGGGGATGCTTTTTCTTCTGTACTTGTATTTGAAGGGCCATACCGGGATTAGAGATTACAAGGAGAGGGTGACAACATTTTCATAACAAAGGCGGTGCTTGTGAAAAAAATGCCGAAAGAGCAAAGAAAATTGACAATGAAAAAATGCCCAAAAATCTGCACGTCTAACAAAAGGCATGGGTAGGATTTTACTCTATCTTTGAAGTTTGAACAATTGAACATATCAAACCAATCAGCAGATAATGTACCAAGACTTTTCGGCTCATTGGAACATCAATATCTCTTAGAATTCGGTAAATCTGAACATGTACTAGGTTAATCTATACGAACTTCAGTGCAGGAAATTAAAATGAGTAATTTCTAGTGAGTAATGAAACGGTGGGCGGCGAACAGCATAGGTCCTCAACTACTATTCACTTGTTCCACAAATTTCTCAGCCGTATTATTCATAGGGCCTCAACTACTAGTCACTTGCCAGCATTCATTAATTCAAAACTGTACGTGTATTCTCTATACAAACTTCAATGCGGGAAATCAAAATGACTAATTTCCATTGACATATGAAATGATGGGCAAACAACACAGAAATTTCTCAATAGAACTATACACAGGACTATAAGGTTGTGTTAAACTTAATCCTGTTTTCAATCATAATATCGAGAAACAACTGGTCTTGCAAACATCCAACACAAACGGTAAAAGCCAGAAATGGCGGGGTTTCAGAAGTACATTGCACCTTAACCAGAAGGGCAGTCCCGCGCCCAGTGCCCAGGCTTGCCACACTTATAGCAAGAGCCCCCTGAAGCAGACCGTGCTCCCATCTCAACCGGAGCAGCATTATACGAAGGAACTGCAGGGCAGTCTCTTGCCCAATGCCCTTCCTTTCCACACTTAAAGCAGGATGAACCAGCACTTACACCATACCCTTTGTTGTTTGCCTCACTCGAACCATATTGCACCTTTGCACTGCAACCTGGAACGCCAGCAGCTGCCGCAGTATGCTCATTGCACCACTTGAAGAAACCGCAAGGGCTTCCCTAAAGCAGCCAAACAATTAAGCCACTAACCAATTCCATTTTTAATTCAAACACACTCTGCTTTCGACATTAACTCAAACACATACCATATACAATACAGATAGAAAATTTGCAACATAATTTTATCTAATTGTACCAAAATCAATGAATTAGGCTCATCAAGTTAAAGGGTACCTCGATCGCAGGACAACGGTAGAATTGGCTGCCGATATTTTTCCCAGTTTTGGCTGTTAAAATTAAGCAGACACCGCTACCGCAGGGACATTCGAGAGCTGGAAACGAAGAATCAGATGCAGCACAGCTATGGCTTCTAGTGGCACTACCAGTAGTAGCCATGGCATTAGTCCCAGAAGCAGCATTGTCACACCACTCAAAGAAGCTACAGCCTCCATTTTCCTGTCAAAATTTAGCAAAAATATACAAACCCAGTAAGCATTCATCCATTTTTTCTCTTAAATCCAAGAAAAAAATACTGAAAAAATTAAAAATAAAAGAAGAAAAGAAAATGGGGGTTTTTGAACCTGTCTCAGAGGACATTTGTAAAACTTTCGACCCCGATTTTTCTCAGTATTTGCAGTGAGGACCAAGCAGGCTCCATACCCACAAGGGCAATGTTTCTCCGGAACCGAAATCGAAGAGTCGCCGCCACCGAAATTACCATAATACCCTCCACCGCCTCCACTGGGGGTATCGCAATCGCGGGCCCAGTGTCCCTGTTTCCCGCACTTGAAGCAGGCATCACCGCCAGCGGAAACGCCTTCATTTCCGGCCACGCCGACATTGACTCTTCCTCTGGAAAATCCGCCGCGGGGAGTGTCAGGGAGTGCTTGATGGCTTCCTTTGAGGGCGGCGGTGTACAGACCGCCGTCGTCGCCGTCCGAGCCTAATTTCTGATTCGCGAGGGAATTGAAGGATACGGCGGCGTTTTGTGAGGGCGCTGTGCTGATGCGACGGCGCTTGTAGGCGAGCGCTTCGGCCTCGGCCGCCGCCACCTGAGAAAGGAACTCGTCGTCGTCTTCGATCTCGATGGCGAAGCGCTTTGCTTCAGTCTTCATCTCTCTCTCTCTCTCTCTCTCTGAATCACTCCACTCACAGCAGTGAGGTAGTATTGGGAATTGAGGAGGCACTTCGATTTCGTATTTGGTTTTCGTTAAACTTTGATTTTGGCCCCTTCTTTTCCCTCTCTCGCTAATTTTCCCGGCTTTTTTTTTTTTGGAATTTAGCCTAAATAGTGAGATTTCAACCAAAATAAAAGGTTCATTGCTAATTGCTAATATAATCAATTTTAGACATTAAAAAGACTAAAATACTCCATCTACAACTCTCCTCATCCTCCCCAACTCCTCCTCCCAAACCCAAATCTCTCCTGCTCGCTTACCTTCCTCAGCTAGTCCATGGGTTGTACTATTACGATTCGAAGTTTTATACCTATCGCAGCTTGTCCGATTTCACCATGCCTCGGCTTTTCTGTCTTCGCCATCAGCCTCCGCAACTTGGACCTCCTTCTCAGCCAGGCCCTCAACAAGAACAAGTGATGGTCTACCTTCGAATTGAGCTGCATCCAAAACCCGCATGACCTACTCTGTTTTTCTACTGTCCGTCTGAATCCAAGCCGTTCTTTTGGCAGATTGGATAAGACGTAGATATCGTGTTGATACAATAGTAATACGTTGTATATATTGTGTTTTGACAGTATTGATATAATGTCGATACGTGCAGAAGAGGAAAGTGAGAGAGGAGTTGTGAAATGGGTAATTTAGACATTTTTCCTATCAATACGTTGTCTATATTATAATTCATGTCTATATGACTATTTTTACTAAACACTTTTAAAATTAAACTATTTTGACTAATTTCCCCTTTTTTGTTTCCTCGACCACCAAGTCCTGTACTTAAACTTTATCAACATTTTTTTCCACTTCAAAATAGGGAATTTTATCTAGACCCTACTAAATGATAAAAGAATAAATAACAAACTTTACACAAAAGTGTTTTCTTTTTTAACAAATGTCACGATAATTACACTAAGTTAGAGGAGATTGAAATTTGAGTGTAAAGGAGGGAATACACTACTCTAGCTAACTTGGCTAAACTCAAATGTGCACAAAGAAGGGTTTTTGTCTAAAATGATCTATTTTCAGCCATGGTTGTTGATATGATCAGTTTTTAGTATCTTGTCGATATTTCATCGTTGTGTCATTGATATTTATTCTATATGTCGTCGATATTTTGTGACGACTCATCTTTAATTTTATTGTATTTTATTTTCCGAATATGTGAATTGACCAAAATGCCCCTGAACAGGCTAAGTGGAAGTCCTACGTGGATGTTTGAACTCTTTTTAAATTTTAACTTCTTACTCGTTGTATTCTTGTAGTACTCTTCACTACAAACGCATGAGCGCGAACGGGACAAAAATCTGACGTGTAACGGAAACGTTACGTACGTTTAAATATTTCTTTTATTTTTTGGGGTGTTGTGTTGTGTGCCACAGAGGACCCCCTGTCCCCCTGCTAATTTTAGAAACCAAATCACTCTTCTCTTTTTTCTCTCAGACTTCACTCTCTCTCTCTCTCTCTCTTTCTTTCATTTTTCTTCTTCCCGTGAAACAAGCACACAGAGACAAGCCATTTCCTTCGAACCGAGCCAAACCACCACCACCACCTTGTTCGTCTCACTAAGCTCAACCATACAAACTGATTGTCCAAACTCCCCGCCGATCAATGAAAATCTAGCATGGAAGAACTAAGCCTTCACTATGAGTTTCTCGCCAATTCTAGCCAAGGTGAGACTTCTAACCAACACCATTAGCTTCCTCTTGTTGAGTAGATGAATTTTCATACTAAACTCGTGTGTTTTGGTCGTGTTTTGGAGTAAATCCGACCTTAGTTTTAGACCGAGACTTCCTAGCCAATTTCAGACCATTCCAGACCACTTTTCAAACTCCAAATAGGTACAATCTTGTTCTCCTTCTCTTTAGCTTCATTTTGACATGTAGATCATGTAAAAATGGTTGAGAAATGAACAAGTTATGAGGCTTTGAAAATTTTCCACAAATTGGCGAGTTTCAGACGGCGGCGCCGGAGACCTGCTTGAGTTGCAGCGGTGACTGGTTCGAACCAGCCTGAACCCGGTCGTGATGTTAGCAAGCCCGATTCAGACTGGAAATATCCTCAGGTATATTCTTTTAACATTGTTAGGAATATTTAGTTAAATTCTAGCATATTCCGTTAACTTTAACGGTAACCGTTAAGTATTCTGTTAACTCTAACGACGTTAACTAACGTTGTTAGTTTTGTCAGCAGCTGTGCGTGTGGGCGCATGGGGGCTAGTGGCCACACATGAGACACTGTGTCGACACTTTTTAGCCCCATTTTGGGCAAACAAAGGGAATTTCAAGTGTTGTCCTTAGTGTTTATGAACTTTGAGTAGTTTAATGATTGGTATAGTTATTTCCCATATATGAGAGACTTACCATGAGGAGTACATGGGTCAGGCAAGGCAAGGCAGATACGACCCAATTACATATCAGTGAGTGGGCTATTTTATGAAACTTATATTATTTATATTAGTTTCCACTATGGTTTTGTGAACTATTTTCTATCATGCCATGCTTTTACTTACGAGTTTAAGTATAAAGAATATTATGTTGAGATTTGTGAAATTGTGATGGCATGATCATACGTATTTTTATTCGCTCATCATACATGCAGTCACTCAGTGTCTAGTACTCGTCCGAGCCAGGACCAGTCTTCATGTGTATATTCACATCCGCACCATTATGCGCACCTTGGATCCATTGTAGGTGCCAACCTGTACTAGTTTGCATTAGGCAGCTAGTACTCGTATGTGACGCGATTAGCGCCAACTTCACGTGATCGTAGTACTAAGCATATATCTATTGCACCCAGCCTGTTCCATGTAGCTACTTTTTGTATGGACTTGTGTGTCTGCATATCTTAATAAGCATATTATATTATGTTAGGAAATTTATGTTTACCCATATTTTTGGCAGTTATGTCTTTATACTTAGACAGTTTTCATACTATACGTAGTATGCCTTTGGGAAACTATTCAAGTTTTTACAGAGAGAGGTTACTTATGTTACGAAAAACAAAGATTTTATAAATGGTTATTTTTGTCCACTCACACTTTCTGTTTTGCGCCCCTCCAAAACTTAGTAGCTGGACTTGTGGCAAGAGAGACTGTTCTAGTGTTTACGACTTCTGCACTAGATAAATGTAGGATTTCCTTCTTCCGCTAGTGTGTTTCATCCATCCTACTCAAGATGGGATTAAATTGTATTTTCTTTACTGCACTTTAACTATGCTCTAAACATTGCATGATGTGTAATAAAGGTTCTACCCGTACTTCTTCACACTCTTACTCTTGGTTTCAACTAGTTCTAGACTTCGGTTTTAATTTAATTGAAATTTTCTACATCATTTGCATGACATAGCTTTCGTCACCCTCCGGGGTGTAGCCCAGCATGCCTCAATTTATGTACTCTTCAGGATATCAGAATCGAGGTGTGTCATATTTAATTTTGATTAGCTCAACAAATGATATATGATTTTAAATCTTTTTAAAGCACTTCCACCCATCCTTTTTTGCCATGTCAAGGTGCCAAAATCACTCCCAACACACATACCACCCATTATTAGGAACCTTGGATGTTTGGAGCCAAGGTTTGATGCCTGGCAAATCTAAACCCAAGCAGCCAAGCTCAACCTGATCTCATTGACGTCAGCTACAAGCTACCCTCCTTTTGCTTTAGGTGTGTGCTATGACATCTCACATCGATCAACAGAGAGGGGATGATGTGCCTTATATGTACATGCCCACCTCCATTTAGCACAAGACCATTTGGGAGCTCACTGGTTTCGGATTCCATCGGAACTTCGAAGTTAAGCAAGTTTGGGCTAGAGCAATCCCAGGATGGGTGACCTACTAGGAAGTTGCTCGTGAGTTCCCAAAAAAAAAAAATCATGAGGGCGTGGCCCAAAGCGAACAATATCGTGCTACGGTGGAGCCGGTCCGAGATGTGACACGTGCGCCACACGCTCCTAGCGAGAGAGTGACACCTCCATAAATAATTATGATGAATAGTAAGTTAGTAACTGCCACGTTTATTACTATTCATAATAGATGGAGACATGATTAATCTATGTTAAGTTAGTTCACTATTCATGTGAATAGTAACTCCAAGGAATATACAATAGCCTGTGACGGATCTTCTTGTAAGTGGACATCGAGCCCAGTCGGCATCGCAATATCCTTTCAACGTTAAACTCCCTTTTGAAGGAAAAAGAAGCCCTTGTCCAGGTGATCCCTTTAAGTATCGTAGAAGACGATGAACTGCTTCAAGATGAGGCTTTCTTGGTTGTTGCATAAATTGGCTGAGTATATGAACCGAGTATGAAATCTCCGGCCTAGTGATTGTGAGATAAATAAGCTTTCCAACAAGCCTTATGTATTCTGAGGCATTATGGAGAAGTTGCCCTTCCGTTAGAGATAATCTCAAGTTTTCTTCCAGGGGAACTTTGCAGGCTTTGCACCAAGTAAGCCGGCTTCATCAAGAATGTCAAGTGTGTATTTACGTTGTGAAATGGAGATTCCTTGAGAAGACCGAGCCACCTCCGCACCAAGGAAATACTTCAAGTGTCCAAGGTCCTTCATTCGAAAATGGGATTGAAGAAATTGCTTGAGATCATGGATGGCAGCCTCATCATTGCCTGTAATAATCATGTCGTCGACATAAATCAATACGACTATAAACGAATTTCCAAGCACCTTAGTGAATAGGGAGTAGTCGGCCATTGACTGCTGGTAGCCGGCTTGGTTTATGACAGTGGAAAATTTATGAAACCAGCTGCGAGAGGCTTGCTTGAGGCCATAGGAACTTGTTTGGTTAAAGCTTGCAGAGGACCGGCGGAAAGGTGCCCTAATCGTTGGTGTCAGAGGATGGAGTTGCGGCTAATGTGATGAGTAAGACGAAGGTTTTGTTCTGGCGCCAAGTAGTAAAGCCTATTATATCGCTTGCCCAGGCCAATCGTCCTCCTCGTATCCATGTCCTGTATCACACAAAAATCATGAAGAAAATCAATATGCATCTTAATGCTTCAGTAAGTTTGCTAACAGATAATAAGTAAACTCGAAAGTTAGGCACATGGAGCACTCCATCAAGTTTAATGTACGGGGTAACTTGTATAGAACCGATCGAGTCTATCAAAGCATGTCTTCCACTCGGCAATTGAACAGAATCCAGCATGGATAATGATTTTTTGTCTAGCAAAAAGGAAGAAGGAGAGATGTGGTATGTTGCCCCACTATCAATGATCCAATATAAAGGTTTCTCTGACAAGTCAGAGGAAGGTGTGATTGTACCTGTTGCATTTGCAAAATGTTGTGGATTACCATCAATGTTGCTCTTCTTGGGCATTGCCATAAGTTGATTATATTCTTCATTAGTGAACTTTGGACCATCACTGGACGTCGCCTTATGTCTTGAGTCAGCGCCCTTGGTGGTCTCGGTCTCCACTTTCACTTGGTTTGCCAAAGGTTTTCTTTTGTTTGGTGGCTTGACTGATTTGCCATGATACTTATGGCCAAGCGGGAAACCATACAGGTAAAAACATCGATCCACGGTGTGGTATTTTTTATCACAATATGAACATTGAAGGGTGTTTCCTTTCAGTGCAGCAGCTTCCCTGTTATGGTTTACATTCATGGCATGTAGATTTATATGGTTACAGTTCATAGATACCTCTACTTGCTTCTCTTGTTGGAGAACAAGGGAGTACGCCTTCCAAGTGTCTGGTAAGGGCTGCATCAATAGTATATGTCCACGTACTGTTGCATAAGAGTCGTTCAAACCCATCAAGAGCTGCATCACCCTTTCTTTCTCATCCCGATCATTTACCTTCATCAACCCCCCACAGGTGCAGGTCGGAGTTTCATTGTAGGATGCCAGTTCATCCCACAACGCTATTAGTTTCGTGTAGTAGACCGAGATCGATTGTTGTTCCTGTCTGTGTTCAACGATCTCTCTCTTGATTTGATAAATGCGTGAGTCGTTTCCTTGTGAGAAACGGTCTCGTAAGTCAGCCCAAACGTCGGCTGCGTGAGTCGTTTCTAGGCAAGTACCATATCATTGCATCTTTGCCATGATGCAAATTGTTTCTCAGTCTCTGATGGAGGGTCGATGGTACCATCAACCATGCCAAGTTTATTTTTCGCGCTCAAGCTGATTCACATAGGGCTGGGAATTTTGTACCGAAATACCGAAACCGAACCGAAAAATACCGAACGGAATACCGAAAATACCGAAACCGAAAAGTCCCGAACGGTTCGGTAACCGATACCGAACAATTACCGAAAGTTCGGTACGGGGTTCGGGAACTTAGTTCCGTTGATTCGGTAATACCGAACCGAACCGAAATATATATATATATAATATATTTTAATTTTAAATATATATATATATCTATTATTTATTTCGTCCGTTGGATTGGTTTTCTGTTTAATCTCCACCGTTGGTTTGAGATTGTTTGAAAACTCTATCAAACTGTCAAACACTTTCCCAGAATCCCCCAATTGCCCGACTCGAAGTCGACTTCCGTTCTTCTTCTTCCTCTCTTCTCAGACTTCTCCAACTCTCCGGCTGCCTCTCTCTCTGTGTTTCTGTCTCATTTGCGTGGACTTCTGCAGCTCTACAGCAATTTGGTAAGTTCTATTAAGCGAGTAATTTCATATTAGGGTTTGGGTTTGTGGGATTTGGGGAATTTGGGATTAATTCAGTTTTTTAGGGTTTTCAATTTGGAGGAAGTTCTATACTTGTGTTGTTTATATGTTTCTGAATTCTGATTATTCATTCTGATTTTGTTGTGTTTGGAGCTTTGGGATAAAGTTCAATTTCTATCAGTCAGTCTTATTATCCGATGTTTGTGTTTGTTGATAAGGTTGAATAAGGGATTAGATTCATTGAAATATATATATATATATATGCTATTTTGAGTATGATTTTTGTAGGTCTTGTTAAGGGCATAGACGTCCAATCTAGACATGTTTGTCAATGGATCAATTTTGTCCCAAATCTGATTCGAATCAGATAAAATTAATACTTGAGTGTGTGTGTGTGTGTGTGTGTGTGTGTGTGTGTATGCAGTGTGTGTGTATGCAGTGAGTGAGTGTGTGTATGCAGTGAGTGTGTGTGTGTGTGCGCATTGTGTGTGTGTGTGTGCAGTGTGCATTTAACTTCATGATAAATCTGAGAAGTTGCGAAGTTGGGGGCTACATACTGTTTTGTACTTGCGAAGTTGGGGGCTACATACTTTAGGCAATTAGGCTTATGCTCGAAACAGTTCTATACTTGCTATTAGGTGTCTGTAGCTCAGAGTTACTTATCTCTGTCCATGAGATATGCTTGGTGGAACATGTTATTTAATTTGTAATTTTTGTTGGGTGGGTTAGTCTTACTAGTACGAGTATGACAACAAAATTGGTTGAATTGTCCATCTTCTACCCAAAACACTGCTTTCATTTTTTCACTCCAAATTATATTCTATTTTCTATACATAGAGATTAACTCATTAGAAAGGGACAATAAAAATAATTAACGGTAATTGCCGTATGCAGTGTGTGCTGTGCAGTATGCAGTGTGTCTGTGTGCAGTATGCAGTGTGGGCAGTATGCAGTGTGTCTGTGTGTGTGTGCGCTGCGCGCATTCTGTTTTCAAGCTTCTACTTCTACTATGCAGGGTGTGTGTGTGCATTGTGCGTTTGTGTGTGGAAAATGCAGTATGCAGGGTGTGTGTGTGTGCATTGTGCGTTTGTGTGTGTAGAATGCAGTATGCAGGGTGTGTGTGTGTGCATTGTGCGTTTGTGTGTGCAAAATGCACAGTATGCAGGGTGTGAGTGTGTGCATTGTGCGTTTGTTTGTGTGTGTAGAATGCTTTAAATCACTCTCTGCTTTACTTTCTGCCCATTCTTCTTAGGCTTAGCCCTATATGAGTGAAATTATGACACCAAGAAATTATGATTGAAACCTTCAAGCAACGGTTTCATGAAGAAAGGATGTATGTGAAATGTTGTCGCCTATTCTGAAATATAAGACGTAAATGGCATGAAAAATGTATACAAATATAGAAATATTGTGTGGATACATATGATGTAGTTAGCTTTAACTCATTATGCACCAAGAAATTATGATTTACATCATATGCTTGCTGGATTAATCTACGCATGCACTGTTTCTTAAACTTGCATTTTTTCACTATGCTTGCTGGATTAATTAATCACTCGGATGCTTCAATCCTTCATTCAGTAGTAGTTTTGTTGATATAGAAATGATAATGTTATTGACAAAGGGTACATAATGTATCATATTTTGGATCACTTTATATCACAATTGGTGTGAATGAACTATATTAAGGGAAGTGATTTCCATTACATATTAAGATGATGGATACAAATTAAGATACAAATTAATTTCTTCATATTCTTCTTCTTAGGATACATATTCTTCTTCATGTGATCCCTAGCTAGCTAGCCTAATAAGGATACAAATTAAGTGTATGCTCTGCACTGATTTGCTGCCAGAGTTTGTTTCTTCAGAGTTTATTCATACTTGTGTTGGTTTGCTGGCAGATTTGGTTCGGGGTTTGCTGGCAGATTTGGTTCGGGGTTTGCTGGCAGATTTGGTTAGTTTGCTGCGAGATTTGCTTTGTTTGGTTTGCTGCGATATTTGGTTCAGGTTAGTCTTTCTTGTTCTCTTTATATTTCCTGTATGTTGTTAGTCAATGGCAACATAATGAAATTAATTGGAATTTTATAGTAAAGCATGTTTATACTAAAACATACATTGATGACCTTGAGTTTATAGTAAAGCATGTTTATTGTAAAGTTATAAAACATTTGTATGCCCTTGTTCAATGTAGGATGAATTCTAGCCAATCTAGTACACACACTACCTATGACAACACAGATGAATTGGATGATTATTATGATGAAGAAGAATATGAACCGAGTGGGGAGGGTGATACAGTTAGGGAAGTAGAAGAGATTCAACCGACTTCTAGTCAAGTATGTGAACAAGTAACACATAAGAAAGGGTCAAATAGGGGGAAGGGGCCGAGTATTGTGTGGCAAGATGCCGTTAAGGTAACGAAAACCGATGCCTCGGGGGTTAAAAGGACAATAGCAATTTGCAATCTTTGCAAAGCGGAGGTACCCGCCGATTCCCGAAGAAATGGGACAAAGGGTATAAGGGATCACCTAATGAAATGTGAGGGTTCTAATCTCTATAGGCATCCCGATTCGACCCAACCCATGTTGACTCAAGAAAGGATGGGTGGTACAATGGTCCCTCACACCTTCAATCAAAAAAGGCTTGATTTGAAGTGTGTGCAATGGATTATTAAGGCGGAGATGCCTTTTAGGGTTGTGGATCAAGAAGATTTTCGAGAATGGATCCATGATCTTAATCCTAAGTACAAAATGCCTAATAGGAAGAAGATTGCGAAGGCGGTTTGGGACTTGTTTTTAATGGAGAAGGGAAAAATGATGAGTGTGCTAAGTGGTGTGAGGGTAAGTCTCACCACCGATACTTGGACCTCGATCCAAAAAATTAATTACATGGTAGTTACCGCTCATTTTTTGGACAATGATTGGCATTTGCACAAGAGGATCATAAGCTTTATGAAGATCACTTCTCACAAAGGCGATGACATAGGTAGGTGTTTAGAATTGTGTTTGAGTGAATGGGGAATTGATAAGGTGTTTAGCATTACCGTTGATAATGCTACTTCAAATGACACCGCAATTGAATACATGAAGAGGAGGCTTACATCACTTGGGACACTTTTGCTTGATGGCTCACACTTGCACATGAGGTGTGCTTGTCACATCCTCAATTTGATTGTTAAGGATGGAATGCTAGAGCTTGGTAGGGAGATTGAGGGAATACGAAATTGTGTGAAGTTCATTCACTCTTCCCCCGCAAGGTTGGATAAGTTTAGAGACTTTGCCGTTTTAGAGAGAATGGATAAGATGTCAACGGTTCCCTATGATGTTCCTACAAGGTGGAATGCCACTTATACCATGCTTAATAGTTCTTTCAAGTACAAGCATGTGTTCTCTAGAATGGCGGAGGAGTGTAGCCAATTTATCGCCTATTTTGATGAGGATGTTTCTAGAGAGATAAATGGGGTGAGTGAAAGGTGCAAGCTGGTGGGACCTCCGGTGGAAGAGGATTGGAGGAAGGCGATGAGCTTTGCTCATTTCCTTAAAAGATTTTATGATTCCACCGTTAAACTAAGTGCCACCAAAAATCCTACTTCAAATTTGATATTGGGGACGGTGATCTCATTGCAAGTGGAAATTGCCGAAAAAATCCAAGATGCCTCTAATCCAACTTTGCAAAATGTGGCAAGTTCCATGAAAGCCAAGTTTGACAAGTATTGGGGTGAATTCGAAAAGATTAACCCTATAATATTTGTTGCACAAGCTCTTGATCCGAGGTACAAATTTCAAATGATGGAGTGTAATCTAGATGAACTCGGGTATTCATGGGATGAAATAGAGGAGGTTAAGAGAGTGGTTAAAAAGACAATGAACGATTTGTACAATGCCTATAAAGTGCCTTCTACCTCTCAAACCCAAGTGTCCCAAACATCGAATGTGGAGGCATCTCCAAATGTGAGTGGTGTGAGTGGTGGTTTTAGAGACATGGATTATGGGGATGATGTGGAAGCAAGGATGGAAAAGCGGGTTATGGAGAAAAGAAAAGCGGCTCAACAAAGGGAAATAGCAAATGAAGTTGATAAGTATTTTAACGATCCCTATGAGAGCCTACGCAATCAAGACTTCAAGCTTTTGGATTGGTGGAGATTGAATTGTTCTATATATCCAATACTTGCTAAGGTTGCTAAGGATGTTTTGGCTCTTCCAAGTAGCACCGTTGCTAGTGAGAATGCTTTTTCACTTGGTGGGAGGATCGTGGATCCTTTTAGGGCTTCCTTAACCCCTAAAACGGTTGAGGCATTAGTGTGTACTAGTGATTGGCTAAGAGGTGAACAAATGAATTTGTACAAGGAACCAACGGAAGATGACCTCACATTCTACAAAGAACTTGAAGAATTGGAATCGCGTAAGTGCCCACGCAATTCATATTTTTTTTTATTATACATCTTATCTTAGCACTCAAAACATAAACTAATATGAATATTCTATTATTTATTCTTTTATGTAGGTACACTTAATACTCAAGGCCAAAGTCATTGGGAAATGCCACCACCTTCTCCTACACCACAACCACCTCGTCCAACATCGCTACCACGTCCACCTCCACATCCTCTTTCAACTTCAAGTGGAAGGGGAGGTCAAACTTCTACAACAAGTACACGAGGAAGGGTTCAAGCTTCTACTTCTACTAGGGGAAGGGGCCGAAAGAGAGGAAGGGTTGAAACTTGAACCTTAGGTACTTATCTTAACTCATCATTTCTTTTGGATTTGGAACTTATTTTATTTGTAATATAACTTATTTGGATAACTTTATTTCATTTGGGTTGTGAACTTGTATTTGTGAATGGATTGAATGGATTGGATTGTATATTTGTATTTGGGAACTTTATTTCGGAGAAAGTTATGATTGAATGGATTATGGATTGAATGGATTGATTTTGAAGGGATTATGGATTGAATGGATCGAATGTATTGAATTTGAATGGATTATGGATTGAATGGATTGAATGTATTGAATTTTGAATGGATAATGAATATGTGAATGGATTGAATGAAGTGAATGGATTGAATGGATTGAATTTGAATGGATTATGAATATGTGAAATTGTGAATGGATTAGGCCAAAAATGTTGAAATGCTTCATGTGGTTTCGGGGGTTTTTAATACCGAAACCGAACCGAAAGGTTCGGGATACCGAAATTTCGGGATACCGAACCTTTCGGTTCGGTTTCGGTATTAAAAACCCCCTCCCCGAAGTTTCGGTTTCGGTATTCGGGAGTGGGAGTTCGGTTCGGTTACCGAACCGAAACCAGGCCTAGATTCACATAGCACGACTCCAGGTATTGTAGTTGTCTCCTTGAAGTGTTTTGGAGACCAAGATATTCCCAGGTTGATCTGAGGGATGTAGAGTAAAAGGATTTGAGACATCTGTGAATGTCTCTATAAACTTTGGATTTTGGGTGTCGGTGGACGTCTTAGTTGTTGGATCGCCCATGGTGGTTTAGGTGATGTTGTGTTTGTTAGGATTGCGGAAGCTGTGTGGGTATTTAGAGTCACCAGAAACAGTGCTCTGATACCATGTTGAAAAATAACTCGGCTAGGGTTCTGGGAATATGAAGTCTGGAAGAAGCTTTTGAATATTTCTCATATTTCTCCTTTACAATAGAACATAAGATTTATATAATACAAGGTAGTCTATTCTAGGAAGGAAATACATATAATTTACATTGATTTACACGGATCAAATTTGCTCCTATGATCAAGGAGAATCAATCAAGTATCCTAATTGATATTGTCTTCCAATAAAAATAAAATACAATATATAAGTGTATGGTTTCACTTCTAATAACATCGAGGCCTTTTGTGATAAAACCTAACACCTAGTAAGAGGTGGTTAAGTTGGGGCAATATCGGTGTGGTTAGGAGTGGGCCAGTGACCCGTCTCTCTAAATTTCTTCATGGTATTAGAGTAGGTTGTCCCATGTGCGAAGTCCAACGGCAACACGTGTTCCACGTTACTCGATTTGTGTTGTCCACGTACTAGGCTTGAAAATACGCCACACGTGAGGGGGCGTGTTGAGAGTATTAATTCCACATCGGGAAAATAAGGGACTTTGCATGTGCTTATAAATAATTGGGCTACTCCCCATATTGCCAATTATTTTTATGGTGGAACCTCAATCAACTTTCTTCATGGTATCAGAGCAGGCTACTCTCTCGACACGTCCTGGGTTCGATTTAATGGGCTCGAATTTGCCTCCTTAAGTTGGATTTTCGGAAAGTTGCATTGGCTCTAGTGAATGAATGTTGACCGGGTTCTCGAAAAGTTGTGTTAGCTCCTGTATAATGACTTGACCAGTTCCCGATGTGAATATTGGTTTCCCTTGTGACCCCGTGTGGGGCCACTCGTGAGGGGGCGTGTTGGAGGATAGGATCCCACATCGGACATATGACAAAAATAATATACAATTAATATATGGGAGTTTTCACCCCTAATATCACCGAAGTCTTTTGTGATAAAACTCAATATACTTAGTAACATGTGGTTAAGTTGAGACAGTATCGGTGATATTGGTGGTGGACCGTGTTGAGCCCAAAAAGTTTATCACACCACACTCCCAAAGTTCACATAAACAACCGAGTTTGGCTCCTTGGTGTCGAGCCATGGAAGGCACTCGGCTTCTGCTTCCCATAAAACCTTTAATTTTAGAACGGTAGCAATAATACATTCTCATACGCTAATTTATAACACAATATGCATGCAGACATGTAGTTCATCTTTCTAGTAACAATCTTAACATTATTATAACATTTACCAGTTTCTTAATAGCACTCGATTGACTAAACTGTCTAGGTTTGTGGATGAGGAACCATGTGGACTGGTCGCTTCTTCTGCAAGTTTCTTCCAATGCATGACCTTGTTTTTCATTTTCTTACCCTTTTCTCCCTCCATTAACTCTATAACTTGCTTCTCTACTTCTTCTCTCTTGACATCATTACTAATCTCCATCCCAATGCCCCATTCATTGCAAGCACACCAAGTGTTAGTTTGTTGGTCTGCAAAGAAAGGCCAACAAAGCATAGGAACTCCTGCACACAGACTCTCAACGATCGAATTCCAACCGCTGTGTGTTAAAAACCCTCCAACCGAAGGGTGGCTAAGGACTTGCTCTTGTGGGCACCAACTTGCTATCAAACCCCTCTCCTTAGTTTCAGCTACAAATTCAGGTGACAAAATCGCCGATTCACCGACAACCAAATCAGGCCTGAGTACCCAAAAGAACGGAAGCTTGCTATTTGCAAGTCCCCATCCAAACTCTACAAGATGTTCTAGTGTCATGACTGCTATGCTGCCAAAATTCACATAAACAACTGAATTTGGTGGCTTTGAGTTTAGCCATTCAAGGCACTCAGTTTCTTCTCTCCATAGGCTATATCCCATAGCGTTCAAAGGGTCTTTTGGTAATTGATTGAGAAGCAATTCGAGAGGGCCAATGGCATAAACAAGTGGAAGCATTGAGGAGAGAGCGTTCAAAACATCTGGCTCCAATGTTTCAAAAGTATGAACAACAACTGCTGAAGCTTTATCAACTCTTTCAAATGATTCCAAAGTGAAGTTAAACAAGATGTCATTTGGATTTGTAGTTCGAAAATTTGCCGGTAGATCCCTTAAACGAATATCCTTCATTCCTGGAATCCAATCTATTACCTTGTCCAAGAAGCCATTTGTCAAACAGCTCTCATCTACATATATAATTAACACTCAAGTAAGAGTAAATCAAATATCATACGTTTTAGAAACAAGAGATTAATTAATAGGACGAGCCATGGGCATGGGCTCCCAGAGTGTGTAGAACCCTACCCCTGCAGGTTTGAGGATGGACGTTTTGCGTCCTACACCTACTCCGAGGAGCTGATATCGCCTAATACACTATTTTAACTTCTTCTTTTTTGAAAAAAAAAGGTTTCATCAATAAAATTATGCAATTAGCTTATTCAAATTATTTGTTTCACTACTTTTGAGTGGTGCAATGCCCTTTTCCACCAAAGTAGGGTATTGTTTATAGCCCATGAAGCTGCCAGCAGAAATAGTAAAGAAGAGTACTAAAGGGAGTCCAATTTCTTCAGCAGCTGTGATTGTAAATGGCATGAAACCATCTGAGAAAATGCAAGTCACTGGAGGACTAACATTATTGATTGAAATCGCCGCGTCATTGAGTTTTATGAGGAGGTCTTGAAACGGAGCCAAAAGTTTTTTGCTGATGGAATCGGATACTAAAGAGACGTCTTGGGTGGCGTCTTGGTCGGAGTCTGGTGGAAGGCCGTCTGGAATGGTTTCGAATCGAAAATCAGGCAAGCCATCGAGGGAGTTGGGTCCGAGAGATTTAAGAAAGCGATTGTGGTTGAACTCTGTGTTGACAAAGGTTATATGAAAACCTCTATGGTGGAGGAGCTTTGAAAATTTAAGCATTGCCTTTATATGGCTTTGAGCTGGCGCTGGAATACAAACAGCATGAGGTTTATTGTTAGCTGCTACCTTGGAATCCATCTTAGATTGTGCTTATGCGTTTGTGCTTGCACTAATCTGCACATATATAAATATATACATATATATATATATGTGCAGATTAGTACTGTTCTTCCACACAACTGAAGTCAAATTATTTAGACTCTTAGAGCGACCAAGATCAAATTGAATACGTGCTCCTTTTAAGACTTGCAGGTTACGCGACAAGGTTTGAATTGTTTTTTGTTTCATGACAAAGGCATTGAGCGCAGCCAAAATAGGAACCTTAGGAGAAGGTCCGCACAGAAAAAAAATGTCTTGCCAGTCAAAAAAATTACGGAGGAATGAGGAGACCGATGAATACTGTTTGATGAGAAACATTTGGAAAATTCTTCAGTGGTACGTACCATTTAATGGTACGGCCATTGAATGGTCCAGATTAATTTGCAGCGGGTTCCAAATGAATCTTAGACCATTCAACAGTACGTACCATTCAATGGTACGTACCACTGAAGTTAAACCCGAAACATTTGGAGTTTTTCAACTTTAATCCTTAAAAAATATTGAAATTTAATTAAAATTTGGTGTTAATATTAATTCTAATCCTTTAATGTATATTTTAAATCAAAATTCGTATTCTTTTTTTACTTTAATATTTAATGTGTATTTTTTTAGAAAAACTAATGAAAAGAACATAAAAATTTTAAATTTTAACTAAATTTTTTTAAATAATTTTATTTAATAAAAAAAGAAAAATATTAAAATATTAAAAAACCAATAAATCTCTCACTTTCGCAGGTCCCACCAGTACTACCAGCTGACATTCGACTTCCGTATAAGAACCTACACGCGCCTGCAACATGCCACTTGCCAAAAATAGGTACTTTGTATAATATCACTTTTTGATTTGGCCAAATCAAAAGATGATATATGTTTTTTATTTTTAAAAGTCAAAGAAAAATTAAACAGCATATATTTTATTTTTTAAAATAATAAAATATGTATTAAAATATCATTAAGTCAAATTATTAAAGTGAGTATATTGGGTACTCATTAGTTAGTACCTAAGTATTATCCCATTCTTATGCCTAAAACTTACTTTTGCTTTGTAAAATCTGACCCACAAATTGTTGACCACAACCATGAGGACCCACCACAACTTTAGTACACTTGCACCTTTATTGTGGCTTGAAAAGTCAAGACTCGGTGGCTAGTTGCATTTGCACAGCGAAAGCTTTCTTCTCAAAAAAGCAACCGTTGCTGCAACCCCATGAACTTAAAATAATAAAAATAAATAAAACCAATTCCAAAGGTGGGAGTGCACCGTGCAGAACAAAATTAAATATCAAAAAAGTGCAAAAAAGCTCTCTATATATATACATATCTTCAAATTGGCATTCATGTCTTTAATTTGAAACTGTTTTTTAGTCCAACAAATGAATTGGTATTTAGAATACTTTCTATGTTGTGTATATATAATACTTAAGTGTTGCGTTATAATTCATTTTCTCACCAATTCTAAAATCACTATTTCAAAAATAATAATAATAATTCTAAAAACAGTAACACTATTATGAGAAATGGTGATATTATTTATAAAAACGATGTCACTATTTTTAAAAACGGTGACATTATTTCTAGAAACAATGACACTATTTTGAGAAACGATGTCACTATTTCTAAAAACAATAACACTATTTCGCGAAACAATGACACTATTTTGAGAAGCAGAGTCACTATTTCTAGAAGCGGAGACATTGTTTCGAGAAACGGTGACACTATTTCTACAAATGGTGACCACTATTTATAAAAAAATAATTAAGAAATTGTACTATTTTAAAAAAAAATTAACAAACAATTAATGGTTTTTCACGAATAAAATTTCATGAAGCATTTTTACTAAAAACTTGTTGATAACAATCTTGTTAAATTAAGTGTTTTTCTTAAATTGAGTTTTTCTGGTATGAATATTTCTTCTATTTGACAAAAAAAAAAAAAAAAGAAGTTTGTTGTTTAGGAAGGAAGGAGTGATATGAGAGAGATGTGGGCGCCATTTGGAACTTGGAAGTTGCCAAACGGAAATGAAAAGAAAAAAAAAATTAGTTTGTTAGAGATTAGAGAGGAAGGACCATTGAATGGAGAATTAGATCGATCATTGAAGATATATGTTGGTTTGCTTCTTTCTTTAACCGTGTGACTTGGAAACATATTTTTAGATAGACGAATTTTGTTGCTAATACAATCACAAGTGTTGGTTTATCAATTTCTAATTTGTATATTTGGGAGAGGTACATCCCTATGGTGGTCTCTAATGCTCTTTTATTTGATTGTACTGAAACTGGTTGTACCAGAGGATTCTGCTTATAATTAACTTTATTTTTCTAGCAAACAAAAAAAAAAGGAAGAAGTTGCGTGTGTGTGAGGAAAAGGAAAAAAGAAGAAGCAGGAAAGAGAGAGATGGGAGGAAAAGACAAAAAAAAAAAACCCAGAAACCAATTTCCAATTTCCACGGAAGCTAAGAAATTACACAAATTTGTTCAATGAGAAATAGAATGAACGAGTACATGAAAACTATAATTAAACAAATTTGTTCACGTATATTGGTCCCAAAATAATTTTGGTTTTGGGTGGGTGAGGCAGCAGATATCAGGTGGGGTTTTGGAGATGCGAGGTCGGGGAAGATGGTGGGGTGGCCGGGACTGGTTTTTAAAATTTTTATTTATTTTTTATTTATTTTCTTTATGGTTGTAAAATTTTAAATCCTATTTTTAAAATATTGGACTTTTTTATATAATTCACGTAGCATCATGTGATTGACTTCTTGGGCTCCACTATTGTGCCAAACATAATTTTTAACAAAATCTAATGGCAGGGACGAAATTAATAACCAAGTCTAACGATAAAGAACGAAATTGATGAGTTAAGAACATAAACGACAAAACTGATGAGTTGGTAAAACATAAATGACCATTTGTAAGAAAAACCCCTTAAGATTGTTGATGTGTTGTCTTTTGTTGGGCGACATCGTGCTAGAGCCTTTCCATCATATATGAATTGTATTCATTAAAAGCTTGGAGTTTACTGCAATTTGGTCTTCAACACCCGGTATAGCTATATTTTCTCTAGAAAAATGAAATTAACACAAATAAAAGATAGATCCACCAAAAGCATTGTACATAAAAGAGAATTGAGATAAGTTGGATAAGTTGAAGATCTATTAATTGGAGGGAAGAATTGGAACCAAATTGAGGTAGAAGGCGATGCAGAGTGACATGCGACATGGAGAAGGCGAAGTGCGACACTGTTGCCTACACTGTCGTTCAGTAAGATGGCAACTTTAAAACTCTGTAGTTTTTCTCGACACCCCCTTGAGAATCCCTCGAGCTTTTATCGGCACCGCTTGGAGAATCCTTGAGCTTTTCTCGAGCGACCTCTCAAGTGTTTCTTGACATCACCTTAAGGGTGGAGCAGGAGGGACAAGGAAGACATCAGAGTTTCTTCTGGAGTGAACGTGGACAGAGGGGGGAGGAGGACGAGGAGGAGGAGGAGGAGGACATCACCTCAAGTGAATCCGAACAAGGATGAGGGCGTTAAAATTTACCCTTTGTTTTGTCACTGTGGGTCGAAGGAGACAAGGAGTCGTGTAGAACAACAGGAGAACTAAGGGATTAAAGGTAATTAAATTTTTAGGGTTAGTTAAGTCTTTTTACATGTAAAAAGAGGCAAAAGTCTATAAATTTTGAAAAAGAGGGTAAAAATCTTTTTGAGCCTTTTAAAAAAGGCATTAGAATCAAATTTACAAGGCAGTGAAGGACTGATTGGCGGTGTGAAGAAGGTAGAGAGCGACACTGCAATTAATGCCCTACTAAGCAAGACGATAGCCTTGTATGTTTTCTCGAGACACTGTCGAGCTTTTCTCGATATTCTCCTCTAAAAACCCTCAAACATTTCTCAACATCTCCTCGAAAAAACCCTTGAGTTATTCTCAACATCACCTCGAACGTTTCTCAACATCCCCTCATAGGAGAAGGAGGAAGGTGGTGGGTGGTGGGTTCTACTCGAGGTGACTGCTTATTGGTGAACCTGGAAAGATGCGTGACGAATTTTGCCTTTTCTTGGTTTGACGTGAGAGATAAAAGCACGATCGTTCTCAGGTTGGGTAGTCGACCAGGGAGAAAGAAATGCATGAGGAAGTGGGACATTTTACAGATTTTGTCTCATTCAGAGAATCAAAACACTTATTAGGTTTCAAAGCAAGTTAAAGGAGACTGAAAACAATTAAACCTACCTACAAGGGCACTTAAGACTTTTCGCACCTAAAAAAGGGCAAAAATCTATAAAATTCAAAAACATAGGCAAAAAAAATTTTGGACCTCCCAAAAGGGGCATTTTTCAAAATTTATCAGTTTCCAATGCATGTGACTGTGTGTGATCACTCGTGATGAAAGGCTATGCTGGGCCTAAAATGTTTATAGAAAATTTCATTATAGTCCTTGAAAAAGATCACTTTTAGACTAAAACATTGTGTAAGATTAAAAACTCATTTTAGTTCCTTGACTCAATGTCTATGTCAACATACATTTAATCACCTCATATATTAATTATATTTTGATATTGTATTTCTCTTTTTCTTCCTAATTTTAATGTATTAATTACATTTAATATTAATTTTCATTTTATTCATCATAATATATGTAGACATTTATGTAAATTAATTTTTTATATAATATATTCCGATATACTTTGTGTTCTTCATTTAGGTACAATCATTCATTTAATATATTTTGGTATATCCATTTCGGTACAGTCATTTATGTACAATATTTCAATATAATACATTTTGGTACATACATTTAAGTACATTAATTCATTATAATATATTTCGGTACAGACATTTAGGTACATCAATTCATTTTAATATATTTTCGTACGCTTATGGGTAACATCCCGTCAAAAGTCTGTTATAAAATAATTTCCGATGGCATACTTTGGACACGTGCATGCTAGATATTTAAATGAAGTGTATAGTGTTTTGCATTATGTGCCATGTGATTTTACAATGTAGTCGGTGACCATGTGTGGTTTGAAATTCATGGCCCTTTCTATCTATAGAAAGCCGACCTTTGCTTTCCTCACCAAACCAACCAAAATATCTCTCTTCTCTCTTTCCCCCTCCCCCCTCGCCCCTGATCACTCTCTTTTTCTCTCTTCTCCCTCTCACTTTCTTTATCCCTCTCTCACAGTGGGTGCATAGTGCACATCGTTGTAACGACGATGAACCAAGGCCATCCGAGGTCACCATTAGGTTCCACTCGACTAGATGATCACAACCATGCCCTTGGTTGTGTGAAACTCGCCTCGAGTTCCCCAGAACGGAGACAGTTTGACCGTAGAGTTTTGAACTATTTTCTGGCGCAATCCCGCCGAGTTTAGCCTCGAAACCACCATCTTCGTCTTCCCCAACGTCCCTAGATTCGAAACCAAGGAAGAAACGAGCTTGTTCGATGTTAAAACGACGAGATCGAAGAGCTATAGTAGTGGCAAACTTTTGAAGGAAATACAAGTCATTTCTCAGCCTTTTTCGACCAAACGAAAGGTTTTCAGTCATTCTACTCATCTTTAGCTTCATTTTCACAAAACGAACGTGAAATTTGGCTGAGAATTCAACAAGATATGAACGTTTGAAAATTTTCCAGAAACCGGTGACGTTCTGCCGTTGCAGACGGCGGCGATTGGCGGCAGGCGGCAGATGGCAGATCTCCGGCAAGCTCGAGCTAGGACACAGGAAATATTGCATAGAATCTTTCGTTGGCGTGAGTATATTCTGTCAACTTTAACGTTGATTCCTAGAATATTCCGTTAACTCTAATGGCATTAATTGACGTCGTTAGTCTGACCTAGAGCGTGTGATGCGCGTGAGCCGTGTGTACGCGTAAGAGCGCTTGGGACCTCTGTTTTGAATTTCGTCGACACGAGGCGGCTCGTTACGTAGCGTACTACCTAGTGGTATTTTTCGGAGCGTTTCTAACCTCTGATTGGAGCAAACAAGGGATAAGTAACGTTTATTAGTTTAATTTGCAACTTTTATGAGTTTAATAATTACTATAGTGATATCTCATATAGGTGAGACTTATTCAGAGGATTACCGGGGCTATCTATGACAAGGAGGCTACGACCTGTCTACGTATTGGTGAGTGAGTAGGTCTTTGTTTTGGTCTATGTATGATTTTTCACTGCTTTCATTATATTGCTAGCATGACTTATATAATATATGATTGTTGGAAGTAGAACAACTATATTATATTTTCCACATATTTTTTTTATTATTGCTCATCAGTAGATGTAGAACACCCAGATATTGTACTCAGTCCCAAGGCCAGGACTAGGTTTGACGTTTGGAGGTTCACACCAGTACTGCTACGCAACTTTGGTTCCATTGTAGGTACTAGCCTTTTCTAGATTGCACTAGGCAATTAGGACTCGAGTGTGAGGCACTTTGCGCAAAACGATTAGCGTTATACCTCGCGTCACTGAAATACTTAGCGTATTCTTTTATACCTAACCTGTTCTTGTAGATTGCCTACATGGGCTCGAGTGTTTACATATGGATGAGAATTCAGTCTTGTTTTACGAGCAATTCAGTCTTGTTTTACCACTGATTTTCGGGGAGTATCGAGGAGTATGACATATATTCGGAAACTAGCTATACATATTTTACAATGAGGGGTTATTACTATTTTGAAAATAAGGTTTTATCAAACTTTACTTTTTGACCCACTCACCTTATATGTTTTGCGCCCCTTCAGGACTTAATAGCAGGCTTGAGTACCAGTGAGACGAGGGCTCTCTTCGGCTACTTGTTGGTTCTGACAGCTTTTTCAGAATAATGTAGGATTCGGTTCCTATCTTTATTTTATGTATATCCATCCTCACAAGGATGAGAATATTTGTATTTTCTGCACTATTTACTATGCTCTGACTATTATGAATCTGTAATAATGGGATTACCCATCACTTTACACGCTACTTCCGCTTCCAACTCTAAGGCCTCGTTTGGTATTGCTTTTTTCACTAAAAACTGCTTCACTTTAAAGTTAAGTAGATAAAAAGTGTTTGGTAAAAATGAAATCTACTGCTTATTTTAAAAGTTATGGGATTTAAACAACAATTTTGAAAAGCAGCATGGAGGTTTTTTTAATAGCTGCTTTTATAAGCAATTTTTTTTAAAAGCACAGCAACCCCAAACTAGCCCTAAATTTACTCACTTTTCTCAATCACTTGCCTAATTTGGCTTTCGTCACGGCCAGCACTTCTCGACACCTGGCTTCTCAGGATCGGGATTTGTCAGATTGGTATCAGTGTATAAGTTATGGACAGTCATGCATTTGTCACTCTGTGATATTTGAGCTAATATTTCTTGATCTTGTGATGTCAGAACTATGCCACCTCACCGAGCACCTCGTACCCAGGCACCAGCAGATGAGCCAGTTACACCATTCTTCGACTTTGGGCAATTCAGTGCTGCTTTTTCTAATGCCTTCCAGACGACTTGGCGTCATCCTTCTCCTTATCAAAAGAATGTCTTGGAGATTGCTTTTAATCTCCAAGCAAAGCTATTCTTAGGTTGTAAGCCCTCCAAGGCGACGAAGACTTGGCTGAAACATGTTGAGAAAACCTTCCTAGCCATGGAGAGACAGGGAAACTTCTCGATAGAGCAGTTGGTCCCGACTGTGACGTGGTTTCTGCAGTGTGAAGCTAACTCTTTGTGGGCCTATGAAGTGACCCTAATCTCGCCAAACTTGCAGAAAGATTGGACGACTTTCAAGAACCACTTCGAGGCGAAGTACCTACCTCCGGAATACTAGGCCAAGAACATGTCAGTCGCCGAGTACCACCGGAAGTTCACTGACCAATCCCGTTAGTGCCCAACAATTGCCAATAACTCGAAGGAAATGTTACTCTAGTTTAAGAAATGTGCTCGTAAGAAGCTTTGTACCGCAACATCCTCATATCCATGCACTACTTACCAAGAGTTCTACGAGGCCATTCTCAGAGTCGAGGATTCAGAGAATGCCCTAGACAGTGGTAGTTTTGATGATGAGAGTAGTGGTAATCAGCAGAACAACAACAATAATGACAACACCAATAGTGGACGTTTGAGATTCAAGCCGAAGAAGAATCTGTCTTTTAAGAAAAGTGGTTACAATTCTGGTGGATGATCTAATGGAGGCTCTAATCCCAGCACAACTCGATGAGGTAAATCCATTAGTGGTTCTTGTTTCCAGACGCAGAGCAGTTCAGGTGGCTCTAGCACTTCTCTTTACCGCAAGTGTAACAACTATCATTCTGGAGAGTGCAAGGATGTGAACTGAGGATCTTTTACTTGTGGTCAAGTGGACCACAAGCTAGTAATTGTCGCCAGAAGCAGCAGAACCAGCAGACTGGTGTGGTTCCCCAGCAGCAGATGCTATAGTTCGGATCAGGCCAGTTCCGGCTGCAGGGTATGGCAACGCTGTTCATTACCATGGTGATATGTCTCAATACTCTAGAGATGCCTACCAGTTTCCTATGGGTGTTCCCCAATTTACGTCGAATATTCCTCAGTTCCAAAAAGGCTACACTCAGTTTTCGTAAAGTATTCTACATTTTCAGGGAAGTTACCTTCCGTATAAGCAGGGCGGTTCACACTGGTATGGAGACGGTCAGTACTAGACCACTGAAGCAACATCCAATGGCGGCTGACAAGACAGACAAACTGGTCGAGGAAACTAGGGATGTGGCGGTCAGGGCAGAAGTAACCATGGAGCCAAAGTAGGTTGTACAAGACAACAGATGTATGGCCGAGTCACTAATATCACTGCCCAAGATGTTCAAACTAATCCTGATCTTGTCATGGGTACGTTGAATATTCTTGGTCACTTTGCTAGAGTTCTAATTGATCCAGGTACTTCTCATTCAGTCATATCCATTCAGTTTGCTCAAATTACCCACCTATACTCAAGTTCTCTTAAGTATGATTTGGGTATCACAATGCCTAGAGGCAAAATCTATTACGTTTAGTGGGAATATTAAGGATGTTCTGTCCTTGTTAACAAAGAAGATGTGTCAACTAATCTGATTCCTTTTAACATCAAATTTGAACATCAAAGACTTTGATGTTATCTTAAGAATGGATTTGTTACATCAGAATCACGCCAGGGTGGATTGTTGTCACAAGGTTGTCATTTTTCAGAGACCTGGTAGACCTGTTGTGACTTTCACCGGTGAACACAGCGACCTAAGACAGGAACTCATCTCCACCATGAAAACGAACGAATGTTGAGAAAAAGTTGTCAGGGTTACATTGCTCACATTGTGGTGAACGACGAGAATTCTGCACTAGTCGAGGACGTGCATGTCGTAAACCAGTTTCCAGATGTTTTTCCGGATCGTGAAGTGGAGTTCACCATCGATCTTCTTCCAGGTACTAATCCCATTTCTATTACACCCTACCGCATGGCTCCTGCGAGTTAAGAGAATTAAAGATGCAGTTGCAAGAGTTAGTGGACAAAGGTTTCATCCAACCCAACACCTCTCTTTGGGAGCTCCGACCTTGTTTGTGAAGAAGAAGGACGGAAGTTTGAGACTCTGTATCGACTACATCCAGCTCAACCCGGTAATGATTAAAAACTGTTATCCTCTGCCTCGTATCGATGACTGATTTGACCAGCTCTGTGGTGCCCGAGTTTTCTCGAAAATTGATTTGAGTTCCGGTTACTACCAGCTGAAGATCAAAAGAGATGATGTTACCAAGGCAGCGTTCCAGACTTGATATGGTCATTATAAGTTCCTTGTGATGCCATTCGGGTTAACAAATGCTCCTGCAGCATTCATGAACTTGATGAACAGGGTATTTCGTCCCTACCTAGAGAAGTTCGTTATTGTCTTCATTGATGATATCTTAGTGTTATCTAAAAGTAAGATTGAGCACGCTAAGCATCTTCGTCTAATTCTGAAGAAATTGAGAGAAAACCAGCTGTATGCAAAGTTCAATAAGTGTGAGTTCTGGCTTACTGAGGTAACTTTCTTAGGACACGTCATATCCTAAAAAAAAGTTCTTGTTGAACCATAGAAAGTAGCTGCGTTGGAGAACTGGGAGCGGCCGCAAACTGTCACCGAGATCCGAAGTTTTCTTGGTCTTACTGGCTACTATCGGTGCTTTGTGAAAGATTTCTTGACTATAGCTCTTCCTCTCACGAAGTTGACCAGGAAAGGAGTCAAGTTCAAGTGGGATGATGATTGGGAGCGGAATTTTCAACTGTTGAAGCATTGTCTCACTCATGCACCTTGGCATTTACTAATGACAGTGGGAATTTTGAAGTTTACAGTGACACTTCATTGAATGGTCTAGGCTGTGTTCTGATGCAGCAAGGTAGGGTAATCGCTTATGCATCCCGTCAGCTAAAATCACATGAGATGAACTAACATACTCATGTCCTGGAGTTTTCAGCTATCGTCTTCGCACTGAAAATTTGGCGGCACTATCTCTACGGAGAAATGTGCAAGATCTTCACTGATCACATGAATCTGAAATACCTGTCTACGCAGAGGGATTCGAACCTAAGACAACGAAGATGGATGGAGTTGATTAGTGACTATGATTGTTCTATCGAATCCCATCATGGGTGAGCTAACGTTGTCACGAATGCACTCAGTAGGAAATAAACTCATGGTCGACTCAATGCACTGTACGCCTGTCATGTTTCTCTCTTGACTGAGCTCGGGAGTACCGATGCAGTCTTAGGTTATGATCATATTGGAGCTTTGTTGGCAAATTTCTCTGCCAGACCTATTCTGTTGGATCATATTCGTGAGGCTCAGGCGAGTGATCCCACCTTTCAGAAATTGATTCAAGCAGTTATTAACAGCACCAGAGACGACTTCAGAGTTCGACGATCAGACGGGTTACTCATGATGAATGATTAGATGTATGTGGCATGATAATCTGTCTTTGGTAGTGTTCGCTTACAATAGTTATCACTCGAGTATCGGCATGTCTCCATTCGAAGCGTTGTATGGTAAACCTTTTTGAACAATTTTGTGTTGGTCAGAAATCGATGAGTGAGCTCTAGTTGGTCCTAAGATTATGGAGATCAACCAAGACCTGACTTATGACGAGCTACTGGTAACCATCCTGGACTGGAAAGACAAGATTCTACAGAACAAGACGATTCGACTTGTGAAAGTTTTGTGGAGAAACCACTCAGTGGAAAATGCGACTTGACAGACAGAAGAGCGCATGAAAGTTAGCTACCCCTACTTGTTTTTCGCTTCTACTTAATTGTAGTATTAATTTTGGGGATGAAATTTGCTTAAGGAGGGGGTAGATTGTAACATTTGTTGGCAAAGTGGAAGTGTTTGGCACTGTGTGCCATGCTATGAAGCACCGATTCGGCAAAGTGGAGCTAAATTCTGCTCTGGGAGAGGAATCGAGAGCTGGATTCGTCGGGATTCGGCCCACAAACGGCTTAGAACGGCTCTAGTACAGCTCAAATTAGCCAGATTTGTTTTTGTCATGGCTAATTTGTAGCCTGCTTGCATCTCCAGCCATGGTTGTAGCAGATGGCGGCTTGAGGAAGAAAAAGATCAAATAGCGCTCGGCGGCCCGAGTACCACGAGCATCTTTTTAGTTTAATAGCAGAATAAATTAATAAGACCATGAGATGTCTTTACCTACTTAAATACTAGGTATAATTAATACTTATCAAGAAAAATACAAAATAAAATTTGTATAGAAAATCCTAATAATAAGACTCATAATAATATTATTTTTTTAATTGCCGAATCCTTGCCGCTCTCAAATTAGGATTCTTTGAATTTTTCGAAATCGCCGAACCCTCCACTCCCGAATCCTCATTCTCGCTCCCGAATCCGTGCTTTTTAGGTGCCATGTGATTTTGCAGTGTGGTCGGTGTGCGTGTGTGGTTTGAAATTCACGACCCTTTCTATTTATAGAAAGTCGGCCTTTGCTTCAAGTGGATAAGTAACGTTTATTAGTTTAATTTGCAACTTTTATGACTTTAATAATTACTATAGTGATATCTCATATAGGTGAGACTTATTCAGGATTACCGGGCTATCTCATATAGGTGAGTGAGTAGGTCTTTGTTTTGGTCTATGTGGTTTTTCACTCGCTTTCATTATATTGCTAGCATGACTTATATAATATATGATTTTGGAAGTAGAACAACTATATTATATTTTCCACACATTTTTTTTATTATTGCTCATCAAGAGATGTAGAACACCTGCATATTATACTCGCCTCCCAAGGCCGACTAGGTTTGACGCTTGGAGGTTCACACTGCCGCTACGCAACTTTGGATCCATTGTAGGTACTAGCCTTTTCTAGATTGCACTACGCAATTAGGACTCGAGAGTGTAGGCACTTTGTGCAAAACGACAGCGTTATGCCTCGCGTCACCGAAATACTTAGCGTATTCTTTTATACCTAACCCGTTCTTGTAGATTACCTACTTGGGCTTCGAGTGTTTACATATGGATGAGAATTCGGGCCTGTTTTACGAGCAATCCCGCCCTTGTTTTACCACCGATTTTCGAGGAGTACCGGGGAGTATGATGTATTATTCGGAAACTATACATGTTTTACAATGAGGGGTTATCACTATTTTGAAAATAAGGTTTTATTAAACTTTACTTTTGACCCACTACCTTATATGTTTTGCTTCAAGACTTAATAATGGGTTTCGAGTACAGTTGTTTGGTAAAATGAAATATACCGCTTATTTTAAAAGTTATGGGATTTAAACAACAATTTTGAAAAGAAGATGGAGGTTTTTTTTAATAGCCGATTTAATAAACAATTTTTTTTAAAGCATAGCAACCCCAAACTAGCCCTAAATTTACTCACTTTTTCTCAATCACTACTTAATTTGGTTGCCACTTAACACGTGTCGGCCAAAGACTCGACACTTGGCTTCTCGTGACTGGACGGTCGTGACAGTACGTGCATGTTGATGTATTAGCCATGCATTTGTCACTTTGTGATATTTTGAAAGCTAATATTTCTTGATCTTGTGATGTCGTAACTATGCCACCGCCGAAAGCACCTCATACCACACCGCAGATGAGCCGCTTACACCATTCTTCGACTTGTGCACTGGACAAGCCGCTTTTCTAATGCCTTCCAGATCGACTTGGCGTCATCCTCCCTCCTCATCAGAGAAAGCACGTCTTGTAGATTGCTTTGACTTCCAACAAGAAAAGCTATTCTTAGGTCGTGAAACCCTCAGAGGCTTAACGAAGACTTGGCCGAAACATGTTGAGAAAACCTTCCAGCCATGGAGAGACAAGGAAACTTCGGGACAGAGCGCTTGGTCCGACCGTGACGTGGTTTCCGGCAAAGGTGAAGCTAACTCTTTGTGGGCCTATGAAGTGACCTTAATCCCGCCAAACTTGCAGTGAAGATCGGACGACTCAAACCACTTCGTGCGAAGTACCTACCTCCTAATACTAGGCCAAGAACATGCCGCCAGCACACCCGTAAGTTCACCGACCAATCCAAAGAAGTGCCCAACCATTGCCAATAATTCAAGGAACTGTTACTCTAGTTTAAGAAATGTGCCCGGGTAGCAAGCTTTGTACCGCAACATCCTCATATCCATGCACTACTTACCAAGAGTTCTACGAGGCCATTCTGGGAGTCTAGGATCTGAATGCCCTGCATAAAGGGTAGTTTTGATGATGAGAGTAGTGGTAATCAATGAACAATAACAATAATGACAACACCAATATGAGACGTTTGAGACTCAAGCTCTAAGAAGAATCTCTGGGTTTTTTAAGAAAAATGGTTACACTTGCAGGATGATCTAATGGAGGTTCTAATCTCCAAAGACACCGAGGAGGTAAATCCATTAGTGGTTCTCGTTTCTGCACGCTAGAGCAACAGCGCTCTAGCACTTCTTTTTGCCGCAAAGTATGTAACAACTATCATTCGGGAGAGTGCGAGGACGTGAACTGAGGATGTTTTACTTCAGGTCAAGGGACCACAAGCTAGTAATTGTCGCCATGTGCCATAACTAGCGCATGTGTGTGGTTCCCCAACAATAGTGATGCGTGCTGGTGTTCTGATCGGCAGCTCCTGCACAAGTAGTATGGCAACGTTATTCATTACCATGGTGATGTATCTCAATACTCTGTGAGATGCCTACCAATTTCCTATTGGCGTCTCCCCAATCTCTACGCCCGAATATTCCTCGGCCTCCAAAGGCTACACTGGGCCAGAAAGTATTCTACATTTTTAGGAAGTTACCTTTTTGTATAAGGTATGTTCACACTTGTACGGGAGATGGCCGCACTAGACCACTCAAAACAACGTCCAATGACGGGCCGACAAGATGTTCAAAATAGTGATGTGGCGGTCGTGCGTAAGGACCATGGAGCTAAAGTAGGTCATACAAGACAACATGCAAGGCCGAGTCACTAATATCACCGCCCAAGATGTTCAGACTAACCCGATCTTGTCAGCGCGGGTACGTTGAATTATTGGTCACTTTGCTGAGTTCTAATTCTCATCTGTAATTTCATCTCGCCCTTCATATCCCTTCGCTTGTCTAAATTACCCACCTATACTCAAGTTCTCTTAAGTATGATTTGGGTATCACAATGCCTAGAGGCGAAATCTATGTAACGTTTAAGGGGGAATATCAAGGATGTTCGTCCTTGTTAACAAAAAGAAGATGTGCCAACTAACTGAGCCCCTTGAACATCAAAGACTTTGATGTTTTCTTAAGAATGGATTTGTTACATCGTAATCACGCCATTATGGATTGTTGTCGCAAAGGTTGTCATTTTCGAGACCCGTAGACCCGATGTGACTTTCACCTATTAACACAATGACTCCAAGACATGAACTCATCTCCACCATGAGACCGAAACGACGTTGCGAAAAGTTGTCAGGTTACATTGCTCACACATTGTGGTGAACGACGAGAATTTCTGCACTAGTCGAGACGTGCATGTCGTAAACCATTTCCGATGTTTTTCCTGGGTAATTCACTGATTACCTCAGATCGTGAAGTGGAGTTCACCATCACCTTCTTCCAGTACCAATCCTATTTACACTTACCGCATGGCCTCAAGTAGAGTTAAGATAATTAAAGATGCAAAGCTTGCAAGAGCTAGTGGGACAAAGGTCTCATCCAACCCAGCAAAGACTCCTTGGGAGCTCCGACCTTGCTCAGGAAGAAGGATCTTAAGTTTCGAGACTCGTATCGACTACATGCGCTCAACCCGTAATGATTAAAAACCATTATCCTCAGCCTCTCAGACGTGATGACCGCATTGACCCGCCCGTGGTGCTCCGAAAGTTCTCGAAAATTGATCCGAGTTCCGGCTACTACTGTACCGAAGATTAAAGAGATGATGTTACTACAGCTGTTCCGTACTTGATATCGTCATTATAAGTTCCTTGTGATGCCATTTGGGTTAACAAATGCTCTGCAAAGATTCATGGACTTGATGAACAGGGTAATCGTCCCTACCTGTGACAAGTTCGTTATTGTCTTCATTGATGATATCTTAGTGTTATCTAAAAGTAAGATCGAGCATGCTAAGATTCGTCTAATTCTCAAGAAATTGAGAGAAACCAGCTGTATGCAAAAGTTCAATAAGTGTCAGCTCTGCTTAATGAGGTAACTTTCTTAAGACACGTCATATCCTAAAAAAAAAAATTCTGTTGAACTATAGAAAGTAGCTGCGTTTGAGAACTAGGAGCTTTATCGCAGATCGTCACCGGGAGCGATCCGAAGTTTTCGGTCTTACCGGCTACTATCAAGTTTGTGAAGGATTTCTCGACTATAGCTCTTTCTCTCACGAAGTTGACCAGGAAAGGAGTCAAGTTCAAGTGGGCTGATGACTGGAGCGGAGTTTTCAACTCCGTTGAAGCATTGTCTCACTCATGCGCCTGGCATTTAACATGACAAAGGGAATTTTGAAGTTTACAATGACACTTCATTGAATGGTCGAGGCTATGTTCCATGCATGGTGTAGTAACGTTTATAACCCACGCAAAATCACATGAGATGAACTAACTTACTCATATCCCGGAGTTTGTAATATCGCTTTCGTGACCGAAAATTTGGCGCACTATCTCTAAGGAGAAATGTGCAAGATCTTCACCGATCACAAGAGTTCGAAATACCCGCCTCACGCAGAGGGATTCGAACCTAAGACAACGAAGATGGATGGAGTTGATTAGTGACTATGATTGTTCTATCGAATCCCATACCAGAGCTAACGTTGTCACGAATGCACTCTCGCAGGAAATAAACTCATGGTCCACCACAGACCGTACGCTTGTCATGTTCCTCTCTTGACCGAGCTCTCTGGGAGTGACCATGCGCCTTAGGTTATGATCATACCGGAGCCCTTTGTTGGCAAATTTCTTCGCCAGACCTATTTTGTTGGATCATATTTGTGAGGCTCGTGCGAGCGATCCCACCTTCAAATTGATTCAAGCGCTATTTGACAGCACTGCAGACGCACTTCGTGAGTTCGACGATCGTATCAAGTTATCATGATGAATGATTAGATGTGGCGTGCTTAAAGATACAGACACTTTGAAGAGGGCAATACCGATGAGACGCATGATTCCACCTATGCCATGCATCCATAGTACTAAGATGTACCATACTATTCGATTTCTACTACTGTTTAAAATGAAAAAGAAATTGCGTAGTACGACTGTTGTTCTCTAATTTGCCAAACAGGTGAAGCATCAAAGGAAAAACCGTTGAGCGATTACAATCACTTCCCATTCTCGAGTAGAAGTGGGAGAATATCACCATGGACTTCTGTGGTAAGCTACCCTTTACGCGTACGCTATGATGGTACCTCTCTCTCAAGTGACTCGTTGATCAACTTACCAAGTTAGCTCATCTCATGCTGGGCCCGTGAGAACTTTTCTCTAGACTCGTTTGGCTAAGTTTTCATTACCTGAGTTGTCAAGGCTCACGCGTTGTTCCCGCCAAGATATCTACGACCGAGACCCCGCATTCACTTCCTGAAAGTTTTGAGAAGCCTTAAAGCTGGGGTTCCAACCCGTCGTTTAGCACTATTTATCATCCTCAAGCTACGGGCTGGAGATAAGTGGCATGATAATCCGTCTTGGTAGAGTTCGCTTACAACAACAAAGCCTATCACTTCGAGTATCGGCATGTCTCCATTCGAAGCATTGTATGGTAAACCTTTCCGAACAATTTTGTGTTTGGCCTTAAAATCGATGAGTGAGCTCTAGTTGGTCCTAAGATCATGGAGATCAACCAAGACCCGACTTATGACGCAGCTATTGGTAACCATCCTAGACTCCGGAAAGACAAGATTCTATGAACAAGACGATCCACTTGTGAAGGTTTTGGTGAACCACTAAAGGGAAAAGGCGACATGAAAGTTAGCCACCCTCACTTGTTTTTCGCTTCTACTTAATTTCCATTGTAGTATTAATTGGGGATGAAATTTGCTTAAAGAGGGGTAGATTGTAAGATCTCACGGCAAGTGGAAGTGTTTGCATTGTGTGCCATGCTGTATAACCGATTCGGCAAAAGTAGAGCCAAATTCTGCTCTAGGAGAGGAATCGGTAGCCGGATTCACGTGATTCGGCCCACAAACGGCTTGGAACGGCCAGTGGCGCCAAATTGCCGCATTTGTTTTTGTCATGGCTAATTTGTAGTCCGCTTGCATCTCTCCACCATGATTGTAGCAGACATGGCTGAGGAAGAAAAAAGACAAATAGCGCCTGGCGGTCCGAGCACCACGAGCATCTTTTAAGCTTTAATATCGTAATAAATTAATAAGCATCTACGAGATGTCTTTGCCTACTTAAATACTAGGTATAATTAATACTTATCAAGAAAAAATACAAAATAAAATTTGTATAGAAAATCCTAATAAAACTCATAATAATAATTTTTTTTTAATTGCCGACCCTTGCCGCTCTCAAATTAGGATTCTTGAATTTTTTCAAACTCGCCGAACCTCCGCCTTCGAATCCTCATCTCGCCTCCCGAATCCGTGCTTTTAGGTACCATGATTTTGCAAGTGTGGCTCTGTGCGCAGGTGGTTTGAAATTACGCTTTTCTATTTATAGAAAGTTTCACTTCTTGCTTTCCTCTCACCAAACCAACTCACTTTCTCTCCTTTTATCTTCTCCCTCTCACTCACTCACTCACTCTCTCTCTCTCTCTCTCTCTCTCTCTCTCTCTCACTGTGGGTGCATAGTGCACATTGTCTCAACACTGAAGAACCGAGGCCATCCGAGGTCACTATCTGGTTCCACTTGACGAGATGATCACAACCATGCCTTTGGTTATGTGAAACTCGCCCAGAGTTCCCTGGAACGGAGATAGTTTAACAGTGGAGTTTCGAACTATTTTCCGGCATAATCCTGTCGAGTTTAGTCATGAAACCACCAACTTCGTCTTCCCCAACGTCTCTAGATTCGAAACCAAGGAAGAAACGAGCTTGTTCGACGTCAGAACCGCGAGATCGAAGAGCAACAATAGTTGCGAAATTTCGGGGGAAATACTAGTCATTTCTTGGCATTTTTTCGACCAAACAAAAGGTATACCGTCATTTTACCCATCTTTAACTTCATTTTGACATAAAGAACGTGAAATTTGGCCAAGAAATGAGAAAGATATGAACATTTGAAAATTATCCAGAAATCGGTGACTTTCCGGCGAGTTGCAGAAGGCAGCCACCTGCGGCAGATCTTTCGAGAGCCCGAGCTAGGAGACACAAAATATTCCGTTACCGAGAGCTATTTTTCGCTAACTTTAACGTTAATTCCTAGAATATTTTGTTAACTTTAACGGCGTTAACTGACGCCGTTAGTCTGACCTCACGCGTGTGTAGCACGAGAGCTGTGTGTGGGCTGCGCGTGAGGACTCATGGGATGTTACAACCCGTCCCAAATTTTTCCTTGTACATTTTCGCGTATAGTTGTGAAATTACCAAGATACCACTAGAAGGTAAGTGTTGACTTTTGTTGACTTTTTCGTCATGACAAGTATCAACTATTCTTTCAACTTATCTTTATAGCACTCGTCGATACAAACGTGTGGGTGCAAGCAGAGCGGATTTCTACGAGACTTTAAAGTTCAAGGGCAATTTAGTAATTTCGCGTTGGTAGCAGATTTTTGTAATTTTTTTTTATTTTAATTATTTTTCCCTTTCCAGAAATTGGGAGAATATTTAATTAAAGAAAATTATAATTTTGCGTTTCAAAACCCTAACCCTATTTTTCTCCCTGACTCTCGTTTCTCTCGGTAAAAACGTAAATCAAGCCACAATTCAGAAATCTTGAATTTCCTTCGAACAACATCCATTGTGATCGCCTCGTCGTTCTGAACACAACCCTAGCCTCGGAATTGTCAAAGTCGAACTAAAATCGATCGAACTGAGACCCGCAGTGAAACGAAGGTTTTCCAGCGAACTATACGTCGATTCCGGCCTAGGTAAGGCTCGAGACCATTACCAATAACTTTATATCGTCGAGTAGGTTCAAATCGATATAAAATGCGTGATGTTTGGTGCAATGGTGAGGTAGAACGGAGAGAGTGGTGTTCTGAGATTTTTCGGCCAATTACCGGCCATTTTCTGCCACTTTTTCAACCCCAAATTGGTAAGAAAGTATTCCCCTCTTCAATACCTTCATTTTGACATAAAAATCTTGCAAATTGGTTAAGATTTGACTAAGATACGAAATCCTAAAGAATTTGGAATTTTCTGGCGACATTTTTCAGATTCCGGCGAACCAGACGGCGGGCGGCGGCGGCTCTGTAACGGTGACGGAATATTCCGTAACGATGACGGAATATTTCTAACGGCGTTAGCATATACCGTTAGTGCCAGGTATATTTCGTTAACTGACTAACGGCGTTAGAGTTAACGCCGTTAGAATATTTCGTTAGAAGATTCTGAATTTTCCGTTAAAGTTAATGGCACGTGATGAGGGTGCATGGCAAGAACCTGCCTGCTCGTGTGGCCTTTTGGCTGCGCGTGGCAGCGGTGCAAGACGGCAGACACAATTGCGAACTATGGAAATCATTTTTCGAGCCCGTTTACGAAAATGTATTTTGGAATTCTTTTGGTTAGGGGGGATTATTTTATTTTTGAAAAATGTTTTTAATTTATGTTCTTACTACCATTTAGGGCAACACTCGTCTAGGCGCTTTGATGAGCTCGACACCCAGGAGGATTACACTCCCGAGTATCTGTGAGTGGACATTTGTTTTGCATAACGGTTTTATATTCTAATATATATATATATATATAAATATATAGTTACTTATGGTTTTAAACGTTGATTTGATCATGTCTATACATATTTGATATTTGAGATTTACCTTTCATGATTACGTATTTTGATACAACACTTGAATATTTACGAAAATGTGATACTTGAGATACGAATTTCTTACTTGGGCATGATCAATTTTACATCAACAAATGTATTTGTTTTCACACACTTGGTATGCTTTCACTTTGTTTCAGTACCGTCTCACGGCCATAGGACAAGTCTCACATGTACGGGTTGTACTCCAGGGGTATTGTCCGGTAAATACCTTAGTGCAAGCTTGTCTTTACATTGTGTTTATTATTTGGGGGAGGTCCCTTAACGTAAAGACTTGAGTGTGACGCGCTGATCGCGGAAGAGCTTACATTGGGTGTGGTACTAGGAGTACAAAAGTAATTATAACGTAAAGAACTTGTACAGGGTTGGAGGGAGGTCCCTCATCATGTACATGAATGATTACTTATATACTTTGTGATATTTTGTTGTATATATATATATATATATATATATATATATATATATATATCGTGATATCTTGGAAAAATGGTTTATATTGTGATAAGCTGGATTTTTGTGTTTTAACATGAATTTATCTTGTACAAGAAGGTATTTATGTTTCTACACGATGAGTTTTCCTTGACTGGTTATATATATATATATATATATATATAGGTGGTTACTATATTCAAAAAGAGAAAAGAGTTTTAGAAAAATTTTCTTTTTCGTCCACTCACACCTTTATGTTTTGTGCCCCCTTCAGGACCTAGTAGCGGTGCGTTCCTGTGACGTTGAGGCTTAGTGTGGCAGCTCTGGTTTCCTCCTGATAATGTAGAGAGTTTATCTTTCATTCAGTTTTTTTAATAATATACATCCCTGTTATGGAGCTTGACTCTATGTTTTATTTTCATTGTCTTACATTAGTTATGCTCTGAACCTTGTGCATATTTGTAATAAATTATGCAAACTATTTGACAGTTTAAATTGTATAATTTAAGTGTTGTCATGTATAAAATGGCTTTGTCACTTCCAAGTGTCGGCCAGCACGTTCCGAACTCGGTATCCACATGGGTATCGAGGGCAGGGTGTGTCATGGAACCTCTGTTTCGAATTTTGTCGACACGAGGTATTAGTTTAATTTGAAACCTTTATGAGTTTAATCATTACTATACTGATATCTCATATAGGTGAGACTTATCCAGAGAATTACTTGGGTTATCCAGGACATGGAGGCTACGAACCGGCTACGTATTGGTGAGTGAATGGGTCTTTGTTTTGGTATATATTGATATGTATGGTTTTTTAGTGCTTTCATTAATTTGCTAACATGACTTATATAATATATGATTGTTGGAGGCAGAACCATTATATTATATTTGCCATACATTTTTTTACTATTGCTTATCATTAGATTTAGAACACCAGGTATTGTACGCAGTCCCAGGGCCAGGACTAGGTTTGACGTTTGGAGGTTCACACTAGTACCGCTATGCAACTTTGGATTCTTGTAGGTACTAACATTTTCTAGGTTGCACTACGCAACTAGGACTTGAGTGTGAGGCGCTTTACGCAAAACAATTATCGTTATGACTCGCGTCAGTGAAATACTTAGCGTATTCTTTTATACCTAGTCTGTTCTCGTAGAATATCTACTTGGGCCCGAGTGTTTACATATGGATGAGCATTCAGTCTTGTTTTGCGAGCAATCTAGTCTTGTTTTACTACCGATTTTTTAGGAGTACCCGTACTACTTGTATAGTATTTTCCTGATCATACCAAGGAGTATGACGTATTTTCATAAACAATACGTGTTTTACAGCGATGGGTTATTACTATTTTGAAAACAAGGTTTTACCAAACTTTACTTTTTGACCCACTCACCTTTTATGTTTTGCGCCCCTACAGGACTCAGTAGCAGGTTTAAGTACCAGTGAGACGAGGGCACCCTTCGGCTAGTTGATGGTTCTAACAACTTTTCCAGAATAATGTAGGATTCGGTTCCTATCTTTATTTTATGTATATCCATCCTCACGAGGATGAGAATATTTGAATTTGCTGCAATATTTACTATGCTCTAACTGTTATGCATTTGTAATAATAGGTTTACCCATCACTTCACATGCTACTTCCGCTTTTAACTCTAAATTTACTCACTTTTCTCCATCACTTGCATGATTTGGCATTCGTCACTTAACACGTGTTGGTCAACACTTCTCGACACCTAACTTCTCAGGATCGGGATGTGTCATATGTATTTACATATTTTTTCTTAAGTGTCACTAACTTTTTGAATGTTTTCTCATTTAGGTACATTTATAAGGATATAATTGGAGAAAGTTAAACAAAATTAATGAATTAAAATGTGTATATATTAATAAATTCAAATATTTAATGGGGAGACATGGAATAAAATAGGGAGTCTTACATATAGAGACAAAAACATATAATATATTTCAAGGAACTCCACTAGTCTTTAAACATTTTAAGGGAGGACAAAAACACTAAACCAATTAAAACCAAACCAAAAACATGGAAACAATTTTTTAAAACACCATCCATAGCCCTAACAGTTCTGTTAGTTAACAGAGCAGAGCTCACACAACTTCAGCAAAACTACATACATGTCATTAGCCCGACCCCTCCTTGACCATTTTTGCATAATTAGTTTGAAATATATGTACAACTAGTTTTGTATACTTTTTAGTAGAACCAGTTTGTATACTTTTTAGTAGAATCAATTTGTATACTTTCAACAAAATTACATAATGCCATTAGCCTAACCCTTCCTCGACCATTTTTGTAGAATCAGTTTGGAATATATGTAGAACCAGTTTTGTATATTTTTTTGCAGAACCAATTTGTATAGTTTTTGTAGAATCAGTTTGTATATTTTCAACAAAACTAAATACATGTCATCAGTCCAACTGCTCCTCGACTATTTTTGCAGAATCAATTTCAAATATATGTAGAATTAGTTCTATATATGGGCGTCGACCCGATCCGACCTCATAACCAACTAGTCCACCTGATCCTCTCGTACGTCTTGAAAACCAACACGTGCTTCTCAAAATTAATTAAAAAAAATGAACAATTAATTTAGCAAGTAAGTTAAAATGAGAATTACCCCAAAATTAGTCCACTAAATCAAATAAAAAACCCACAAAAATCAATTAAAAAATTGAACAATTAAACTGAGCAAGCAAGCAAAAACCATATGAGAATTACCACAAAGAACACAATCCACTAACTCTAATAAAAAACCCAAAAGAAACCAATTAAAACTTTTATTAACGTACCTTTCTTGCGAGCATTTCAGGGTAGTTGTCCTGAAACAGAGAGAGGATCTCATTGGAAGCAACCCTAAGCTCCCTCTTAGGCATGTCCTTCAGATCAGTGATCTGAATAATCGAATTAATCCCACTGGGCTTAAAATGCAACGCATTAATCCCCCTCTCAAGGACCTGCACTCTCCACCTCAAAAACTTCTTCAACTTCTCATTGTCCCCAAAAATCCTCTCATACATTTCCTTATCCTTAAAAACTCCATAGGCGTTGTAGCAGATAAGGTGCCCCTGTTTATCGTATCCGTGCACGTACGCCACCACCCCTCCAGCACGTTGTGTTTACACCGAAAAATACCCACTGGGCTAGAATTGAGTTATGGGCAAATGGGCTGAGCCTAAGAAGAAAGGCCCAGCCCAGTCCAGTAAGTGATGAAGGATAAAAGGCTGCATCTACTCCCACTAGAGCATTAAATGCAAAGATCTCGACAATATGTGCGGAACACAAACCAAATCTTCAGAGAACGACCAAAGTCTCCAAATGACGGTTTTTAAGCGAAGTGACAACAATCACGTGAAGCACCCAGTGGTCTATATAAACTGAAGAAAGACTCAGAAACAAGGACACTCAACCAAATCAAAAACAGAACTCACACGTTCAGAAAGAAACCTCTAAGGAAATCCGTTAAAGCCCTTTCACAGATAAATATTTTCATCTCTATCTGTTGCTCTCATTCGCACTACTTGTGTAGTCAGCGACTGCGAGAAGCCAAAGACCAGCAACCTAAGATCGTATATCCTAACTCCCCCGAGGAGTAGTGAATTTAGCTCTGCTATCTAACCAAACCGGCGATAGTATCAATTAACAATCTTAGGCCATAGGGTCTTTGATTGTTTCCCTTAGGAACCAGTTTTTAAAGCCATCCCGACAGCTTTAAAACCATCCCGATAGAACAAGAAACCCATCCCGATGGAACAGAACCCAATCCGATGGACGTTTGTTTAGTCTGTGACGAACTTTAAATGTAATAACATTGAGCTTTTTACTTAAAGTCTTTCGTTATCAGCTCTTACTTACTGTTTTTACTTAAAAGTCTTTACTTTCAAGCATTTCAATTACAGTCTTTACATTCCGTCTTTAATTATCGTCTTTAATTATCGTCTTTACTTTTGTGTATGCACGAGTATGGAGTATTTTGGCTATAACCAATTTATAACAAAATCCCATCTCAAGCAATCTCTGGTATAAGCATCGAGAGAGAATAAATTCCTTAACAAGCAAGGCAATAAAAAAGAACTTAACTGTACTTATATAAATAAGTTGCCAATCCAATGAACGGAGGTTACATTAATTGTGGCGCAAGTATCTAATACATATTACATCTTTCTATTGGCAGAAGCCAATAGTGGCACGCCTGACAACAACTATACAACGGAAGGCCTCACAAGCATCCCTCCGAAGGGATAGGAGTGAAGCCTGTTGCAGCAAACGCAAATAGAAAGGCTAAGACCAACGGTCGGGTCGACTCTTTTATTCCTGGCCTGCACTCTGCAAAAGGCCCGCGAATATATTTTTGGCACTCCCGGTGGGATACTCTTTCTTACTGTTTATGCCCAAGCATAAAAGAGAGAGAAGAAGAAGCGAATTTTTCCAAACACAGCTTCGTACAATGGCGGGAAAAGATTCCACATCTACCCCTACTGATATGGGTCGAACTTCACCTGAGACCCAGGCCTCCAGCCAAACGCCTAAGGACAAAAGCAAGGAACTGCAATCCACCATAATTCAGATGATGAAGTCTATGGAGAGGATAGCTCTGGACAATAGGACAGACATCAGAAACCTGTGCACATCCTCCAATAATGTCCAGAACAAGATCGATCAAGGTTTCTCCTTCCTTTCTAACCAATTAACTGGTTTTAAAGGATCATCTGAGAAACTTGTGCTGAACTTGGGCAGAATGGAATCATTCAAACCATTCGTCCTTCCAATGGAAAATCCTTCTCTCAAAGGTAAGATGGAGGAAGGAAGCAAGGGATTCGTGACCCCTAATTCGATGATACATGATCTCTCATCGGAAGAGAGGCTGGAGGTGCCAAACACTTCCCTGGTGGTGGGAGATAGCTTGTTTCTCAACCCCGCAGACGGAGCAACCACCAGTGTTCCGAACGGAAAGCCAGGGAAGTACATTCCTAAAAAGACAAAACCTGAGAGATTTCCTGGAGGATTTACTCAGAGAGGAAGGCTTGCATTCAATCCAAGAGCAGGATGGGGGAGAACACAGCCCCAAAAGCTGTATATGGCTGGAAGGGGAGGTTTCAATCCCAATATTTGGAGAAGCCCCAATTTAGAACAAAGCTCAAACGAAAGTCAGGGGGCTCTCCATTATTCTCCAGAGGATCCCGATCTGATACTATTGCCAGAAGATGGCGATAATGTCGAGTTGAGGAATGAGATAGCCGAGCTGAGACGACTAATTCTCCGAGGGGCAAGGCCAGAAGTGGCTGTCAATCAAAGGCCAATATATCAAAAGCCTTATCCGGCCTGCATTGACGAGCAAAACCCCTTCCCGATGAACTTCAAAATTCCTAACTTCCCCACGTTTAATGGGGAAGATTCATCGGTTTCATCATTAGAGCACATTAGGAAGTACTCCAACCAATGTGTGGCATTCGAGGATAACCCCTTCTATAAGCTCAGGTTATTCGGCAACTCTCTGTTGGGGATGGCATCAAACTGGTACTCTCATCTGGCTCCCAACTCCATAAGAAGCTGGGAGCAGATGGAGGCAGCCTTTCACGACCAGTTCTACAGAATGGAACCAGAGGTGACCATCAACGATTTGGTAGAGGTCAAACAATGGGAGCACGAAACGACCGAGGACTTCATGATGGGGTTCAAATGGACGAAGATGAAGTGCAAGTTCTCAATGAGCAATGACCAGTCAGTGGTCATAGCTCAGAGGGCCCTGAAAATCTCTTTACGGAAAAAGTTTGGAGATGCCAAGTTCAACGACCTTCAGGAGATAGTGATGACAGCCACCAAATATGAAAGGTTGTTGGTAGAAGAATCTCAGCACCAACACTCCTCTAAGGTGCCGTTCTACAAGGCCAAACCGGCAGTCAATCATTTGGATTTCGAGTTCATCGAACAATCCGATGATAGCGGTGACGTGTTTGAAGATCTAGAGATTTCAGTGGTCGAGATGCTACCACCAACCTCCTCGATGATTATTAAAGGGTTGGTGAAGCCAGTAAAGGACCAGAGAGCCGCCATGGAAGCGGGAGGCTATATTCCCAAAAAGCCTTCTAAGTTCCAAAGTTACACTTTCGACCTCACTAAAACATCAGAAATCTTTGATGAGTTAGTGAAGAACAGATGTATCAGGTTAGACCCCTAAAAAAGGATGCCAAAGCCTGATGAACTTAAGGGGAAGAAGTTTTGCAAGGCCCATGGCTCTTGGAACCACAGCACCGTGAACTGCGTGGCATTTCGAGATTGGATCCAGGAGATGATAAATAAGGGGAAGTTGGTCTTGGAAAAGCCCCAGGCCAACATGATGGTGGACACGGAGCCTTTCCCAGAGGTCCCTGTTAACATGGTAAACCTGAATTGGCCAAAAAATGGCCAAAGGAAGGAAACCTTAGACCTTAACAAGGGAAAGACTATTGCAAACGCTTATCGGGATGTGAGAATCGAATCTCAACCCGATAGACCAAAGGCGTATATCCCGGGAGGAGTTGTACTGTGCAGCAAGTGCAAATGCGAGTGCGAGCTCCAAATCTCAACTCCAGGGGCTGTCATTGACCAGGACTTGGTCAAAAAGAAAGAAGCGCTGAGACTCAAGGCTATGAAAAGTCCAGCCAAGAATTATGGTCCTCACAGCCCCAAGGAGCCACTACCACGGAGCAGCATATTCGATCGGATTGGGGGCATCAAGAGAAGAGCTCAGAATGAAACTCCCCAACCATCGAGAAGACCGTTGCCGACTTCGGAAACCAGACAATGGGTTCCTAACCCGATGAAGGAAAGGCTGATGTTCACAAAGGAGGCATTGAAAGTCAGGATTCCCAAAGAAGCCGTGAAGGCACCAACCCCGACCCTGGTGGAAAAACTGGTCGAGGTAGACGAGAAATGGTACCGGGCTAGAAAGAATGGACGAGCCAAAGAAGAGTTGTCCAGAACGGCCAAGAGGAAAATACAAAGAAAGTATGAAGCGTTCATGCGGACACAGACTGACATGAACGAGCCATCTACGGATAAGGTTGTTGCTAGCCCGAGTGTTACTCAGAAGGCCCGAATAACTCAAGCTTATGTCCCTGTCAAAGGACAGAAGGCCAATCCGATCAAGCATAGAAGACCAAGTAATGGTCAGCAGGATAACCCGATCGTTGAGAAGGCAGTGGTAACCAAAACTGGATAGACTTCTCGACCAGAGGCAATGAATTTGGATATCCAGTTCGGATTAGTGAACATGATGAATGAGGTCGCCGCTGAAGACGAACAACTAGTGAATTATGGCTCTGAGCCAGAAGAAATGCTGCCAATTCAGAGCAACGAGGAGGCTTTTCAAAGGGTTATTAAGGATGAAGAGTCGGAACGTTGGCTGAGAAGCTTGACTGCTGATAGCAAGGCAGGTCAAGCAAGTCGGGAAGCTGAGCTGGAGCACGAAACCAATGACGAGGAACCCAGTTTTGCCGTCAACATGGTTTATGTGCTCTCGTCATTTTTCCATGCAGAACCAGACCAGGAAGGAACACTCGAAGGAGATTACATCTCGAGTGGTCCTTCCATATCCTTAATCACCGTTTTGGAAGGCCAAGAGGAAGATGTGAGTAGAAGGGGCGTTGAATAAATCCTGGAGGATACACGATGATAGGATGATATTTGCAAAGCCAAACCAGAAAATGGTTGCGCATATGAGGCTTATTTACATGACTGCTCGTCTAGAGGAAGTCCCCTTGTCTAGGGTGATGATCGATGGTGGAGCTTCAGTAAATGTTCTGCCAACAAAAATACTGAAGAAGTTAAATTTGACCCAAGCAGATTTAATGCCAACAGAGAGCTCTGTGTCAAACTTCTCTGGGGCATCACCAAGACTTATGGTGTTATACCTTTAGAAGTAGACTTGGGATCAAAGAAGATTATAGTGGTATTCTTTGTTGTGGATAACACCTCAGTTTACAGTGCTTTGCTGGGAAGGGATTGGATACATCAATCCTTGTGCATACCTTCCACTCTCCATCAACAGATCGTCATCTACCATGAAGAACCTTCAGAAGGTTTGGAAAGTTTCTGGGAGCTGGTACAGGCCGACTCACGGCCTGTCTTTCCGACAGCCAACATATCAGAGGCGAACTTTTACAATCCGTATATGGGGACATTTCGATGTACCATAGCTGATAAAGACGGCCGCCCTACACAGGTGACGGCCTAAAAGCTCCTGGCAGAAGGTACATCGATGACCCAAGAAGAATGGGACCGACCATTCTTAATCCCTAGCCTATAAGCCTTATGATGAGTACAACAGACAAGAGAAAGGATTGAGTGATGGCAATCCGATCACTGATCCAAAGGCTAGGAGAGTACGGAAAGGAAAGGAAGGCACTAAAAGAGATTTCAACCAGAGAGATGGATGAAAATCATGGCAGTACCTCGGGGACAAAGGAAAATACCATTCAAGCTTTAGACATATCAGCCATTGATACAATAGCACAGATAGCAGAATACACCTAAGACCTGGATTGGCCCGATGAGTTTGAACCAAACTATGAAATACCAGAGTTTGTTTCAAGCGAGCCGGACAAACCAATGCCGGAGGTCTAAGATCCCTTGGAAACTATTGAGCTAGGGACTGAAGGTGATTCAAGGCCAATAAGGATTAGTGGCCTGTTGTCCTGTGACTATCGGGTTGAGTTGATCAAGTTGCTGACAGAGTTCAAGGACTGCTTTGCATGGCATTACAATGAGATGCCAGGGTTGGATTCAACCTTGGTAGAGTATAGAATGCTAATCAAGGAAGGATATAAACCAGTTCAAGAAGCAGCCAGGAGAATGTCCAAGGAGATTGAAGAGAAAGTGCAGGAAGATATAAAGAAACTTCTGGAGGCAGGGTTCATTAGACTAGCCAAATATGTAGAATGGCTGGCTAATATTGTACCTGTAATAAAAGTTTTGACTAAGGCAATAAGAGTTTGTATTGATTACAGAAATATTAATGATGCTACTCCCAAGGATTTCTATCCAATGCCTATGTCAGATATGTCTATTGATGCTGCAGCCAACCATAAAATTCTATCCTTCATGGATGGAAATGCTGGTTATAATCAAATCAGAATGGCTGGAGCAGATATTCATAAAACAGCATTCAGATGTCCTGGTCATGTTGAAGCCTTTGAATATGTAATCATGCCCTTCGGTTTGAAAAATGCAAGGGCTACATATCAAAGGGCCATGAATGCCATCTTCCACGACCTCATCGGCCACAACTTAGAGGTCTATATCGACGATGTAGTGGTTAAGTCAAAATCCGATATAGATCATCTAGTAGACTTAAGACAAGTGCTAGAGAGGATGAGGTTGCATAAATTGAAAATGAACCCGAAGAAATGTGCCTTTGGAGTAAGGGCATGCAATTTCTTAGGATTCTTAGTTCATCAAAGAGGTATAGGGGTAGACAAGAATAAGGCCAAGGCGATCATAGACGCACCCTCACCAAGAAATAAGAAAGAACTCCAAATGTTACCAGGAAAGATCCCTAGGAAAGATGCAGTTGAAGAAGTGTCGGGCAAAGGTTGGATCGCTTCCCAATCCTTCAAGGAATGACCTATTTGCAAACCAAGGATACGTCCTGGTGGCAAATAGTCCCTACTCCTTGATGGTCCTCGTCTTGCACCCTCCAAAATAATATAGATAAGCAGCAGAGGGGAAGTTCATTGCAGCCAAGGACTTCAGCTGAGATCTGGAGCCCTGAGGCGAGGGAAGTACCATTGCAGCCAGATTTGCAGCATCCAAGTAGGCCCATTGAAGTTTAGAAATAATGGCTTGGGGCATGTCATTCTGTGCATCATCTGGTAAATATAAGTTAGAATGTAAGACCCCATAGCCAGGTCATTGAATGAGTGAAGTGCAGAGGCTAGCGGGAACCATTCCGCTTTGACACACTTGGATGCATTTGGAATGATGAACCTGCTCAGGAAATACACCAGAAAGTATACGTGTTCCCGAGCAGGGTCTTGGGCGAACAATTGGTTGTAGTACCCAGGGAAATGGGCGAATGCACTGTGCTCGCTGAAGTCATTTTCGGGTTCCACCTTCAGCAGCTGTGATCGGATTTCTTTGGGTGAATTGGGTCTAGGAGTCGCTCGAGTCACCCGTGACATCTACCACCCTTCCCGATGGCCTAAGCCCAAAGAGTTGGGCCATTTCCAAAACGGTTGGGGACATGGGGCCACACCTAAAATCAAAGGTGTTGGCGGTGGTGTTCCAGAACATTGCCGCTGAGAAGACTAGAGCAAGATCGGGTTCCTGCTGGATCTCGGTCATCTCAATCAGATGATAAATACCTTTTACTCTCCATCGATCACCAAAGCGCAGCTTGAGGCGATCAACCCAATCCGACCAGGTTAGACCCTTGTTTCGTCGATCGGATTCGGCCCTATAGACATGGGGTGAAGGGAACCCCCTCTCCACCAGATTCCAGGAGTTCTTCTCCAAACGGCGCATGTATGGTAGGGGGCAGGCCCAGGTCTTCATGTTAATCCGATCGACGGCTAGATGAACACGAGGCGTTAGCCAGCAAGGGCCGATGATGTAGGTACTATGAAGAGGAACCAGCGTCGAGGCAGTATAAGTATTAGGGGGACAAGCCTGAAGGGCCGATACCCATTTTTGTTTAAGTTCGGCCCTTCAGGCGAAGTTTGAGGAGAAATGCAAAAATCGAAGCATTTTTTACTTTAAATTAGTCGACCATGAACGGCTGGTTTAAGTTAAAAAAGGTAAAAAGGATATTTCCCAACTCAATGGTTTATTAGGATTATTGATTGAGAATCAGTGAGTTAGTAATACAGATAGATTATTTTTGGGATCTTGTTTGAAAAAATAGGATAGAAAAATAAACTCCTTTTATTATAGGATAGAAATTGTTCATACAAACTGAAGATAAACTAGAAAGAAGAAAACTCAGTGATAAACATTCAGCCCTAATTCTAGCCTAGAGTAGGAGTTTCCAAAGCAACCCTTAACATTAAGATCCATCAAGCACGGGCTTCTTCTCAAGCTTCCCCTTTCATTCAAGAAAGGCAACCAAAGATCTGGGATACTATCTAGCCCTTTGGGGAGTGCAGATCAGGGGAGAGATCGTTGATGGGGTCCTGGAGGAGTTTCCACCAGAACGGCTAAGAAGTCATCCCGATAATGGGCATGAAGCAAGGAGGCCAATCCAATGGAGTCCCATATCAACCCGATCATCAAGATTAGTAAAGGTGTTGGGGCTTGAAGACGATATAAAGGTTGGAATGGGTTTCAAGGGCATATACCCATTTATCAATGATATGAAATTGAAGGGTTGGAAGAGGCATCTGGATACCAAAAATGGTATTGTGGATGATCGATATGCCGCTTGAAGAACGTAGATTTAAAGGGGATATTTTCCACGGATTCAAAGGCAATGGGAGATTACCGAAGAGTCTTGGACTTGACCAAAGCCGGTCATAACGGCTTAATTAAGTTCACATCGAGAATTGAATAGTTGTCACAGATTCAAAGATGTTGAGAAAATCGAAGTGTCTTAAACTTGACTAAAGCCGATCATAAAACGGCTTGAGTAAGTTGAAGGGGGCAACTGTTTACACCGAAAAATACCCACTGGGCTAGAATTGAGTTATGGGCAAATGGGCTGAGCCTAAGAAGAAAGGCCCAGCCCAGTCCAGTAGGTGATAAAGGATAAAAGGCTGCATCTACTCTCACTAGAGCATTAAATGCAATGATCTCGACAATATGGGGGGAAAACAAACCAAATCTTCAGAGAACGACCAAAGTCTCCAAACGACGATTTTTAAGCGAAGTGACAGCAATCACGTGAAGCACCCAGTGGTCTATATAAACTGAAGAAAGACTCAGAAACAAGGACACTCAACCAAATCAAAAACAGAACTCACACGTTCAGAAAGAAACCTCTGAGGAAATCCCTCAAAGCCCTTTCACAGATAAAGATTTTCATCTCTATCTGCTGCTCTCATTCGCACTACCTGTGTAATTAGCGATTGCGAGAAGCCAAAGACTAGCAACCTAGGATCGTATATCCTAACTCCCCCGAGGAGTAGTGAATTTAGTTATGCTATCTAACCAAACCGGCGATAGTACCGATTAAGAATCTTAGGCCAGAGGGTCTTTGATTGTTTCCCTTAGGAACCAGTTTTTAAAGCCATCCCGACAGCTTTAAAACCATCCCGATAGAACAAGAAACCCATCCCGATGGAACAGAACCCAATCCGATGGACGTTTGTTTAGTCTGTGACGAACTTTAAATGTAATAACATTGAGCTTTTTACTTAAAGTCTTTCGTTATCAGCTCTTACTTACTGTTTTTACTTAAAAGTCTTTACTTTCAAGCATTTCAATTACAGTCTTTACATTCCGTCTTTAATTATCGTCTTTACTTTTATGTATGCGCGAGTATGAAGTATTTTGGCTATAACCAGTTTATAACAAAATCCCATCTCAAGCAATCTCTGGTATAAGCATCGAGAGAGAATAAAGTCATTAACAAGCAAGGCAATAAAAAAGAACCTAACTCTACTTATATAAATAAGTCGCCAATCCGATGAACGGAGGTTACATTACTTGTGGAGCAAGTACCTAATACATATTACATCTTTCTATTGGCAGAAGCCAATAGTGGCACGCCTGACAACAATTATACAACGAAAGGCCTCACAAGCATCCCTCCGAAGGGATATGAGTGAAGCCTGTTGGAGCAAACGCCAATAGAAAGGCTCGAACCAGCGGTCGGGCCGACTTGTATATTCCCGGCCTGCACTCTGCAAAAGACTCGCGAACACGTTGAACCCCAAGTCCTCCTCCACGACGCAGTTGGCACCGAACTCCTTCTGCCATGCCAGGCATTTAGTTGTCATGGCGAAGACGTCAGGGTCGCGGAGGAACTTGAGAAAGACAACGTTGGAAGCACCACCACCCTGTCCCGCCTCACCTGAGGTTGGGCAGATGGTGGCCATGACCTGACCACCTCCGACAACTGCGTTCATCGTCTTTGAGGTGCTCGTTGTCCACCGATGTATGGTAACCGAGATATTGGACGGAATCTTGTCGGAATTTGGACCCCACGATGGAGAATTTGTCCTCGATGACCGGTTCGAGTGATTATAAATGAATCGCTACAGATCGAGGACGATGGTGGCGACATCGAGCTCTGGGCTCGATTCCGGAGACCCAAACGACGCCTGCAGCGGAGTGTTGCCGTTTTAATCAGAATGGTAGTTTCGTAATTTTCTCTCCAACAAAAATATCTGTCATGTCATCATCCATGTGTATTAATTTTGTATCTCTTGAAATAGTTTAAAATTTTTGTCTCAATTAAAAATTAAAAGTTAAAAGTATACCTATTGTCTAATTTCCTTAAAATTTTAAAATATTGGGATTTTTTATATAATCCATATGGCACCATGTGATTGGCTTCTTGGGCCTAATCATTGTGCCATGTTGGCCACTAACGGTAGGGACGAAATTGATGACCAAGGCTAAAGATAAATGATGAAATTGATGAGTTTGGAACATAAATGACCAAACGGATGAGTTGGTAAAACATAAAGGACCATTTGGTGATAAAAATCCTAATCTTAGTTAAGTTGGAGCTATCGTATTTTTTTTAAAGTCTAACTTAAGGAAGCAAATCCGATCACAGAAAATTGAGTTCAGGACATGTTGGAATAATAGTCGACTTGGATATCATGGTAAATTATTTAGGTTTAGCATGGCCGAAATGAAGACTTTAACCACTAGGACAATCCACCACCTGCAACGTGTAACTAGTTGAATAGACAATATGATTTACATCAATAGTCCAGACTAAATTAAATAACGCATATGCTACATTATTATGACCATAACAACAAATTAAATCACAGCAAAATTTTGTGGATGAAGATTAATCTTTAATTAAGAGTATGTGGATTAATCTTATGGATAATATTTAACTTTTACTTAATAGCACTTGATAGATTGTCAAAGTTTGTGGCTGAAGAACCAAGTGGACCAGTAGCCTCTTCTGCCAATTTTTTCCACTCCATGGCCTTATTTTTATTAAATTAAAGAAGCATATATGTATGCTACATTATTAAGACCAACCATAGCAACAAATTAAATCACATAAAAAAATTGATAGTTATTCTGATGCATAACATCTAAGTTTTCCTTAATAGAACTTCATTCACTAGGTTGTCAAAGTTTGTGGATGAAGAACCAAGTGGACCAGTAGCCTCTTCTGCCAGTTTCTTCCACTCCATGGCCTTATTTTTCATTTTCTTACCCTTCTCTCCCTCCATCAACTCTTCAATAAGCTTCTCTACTTCATCTCTCTTGACATCATTATCAATCTCCATGCCAATCCCCCATTCATTGCAAGTATAGTAACAGTCAGTTTGCTGGTCAGCAAAAAATGGCCAACAAAGCATAGGCACTCCAGCAGTCAAACTCTCCATAGTTGAATTCCAACCACTGTGTGTTAAAAACCCTCCAACTGATGGATGATTTAGAACTTGCTCTTGTGGGCACCAACTTGATATTAGACCTCTTTCTTTTGTTTCGGCGAAAAAATCAGGTGACAAAATCGCTGATTCGCCGATAACCAAATCAGGCCTAATTACCCAAAAGAACGGACGCTTGCTATTCGCAAGTCCCCAACCAAACTCCACAAGTTGTTCCGGTGTCATGACCGTTATGCTGCCGAAATTGACATAAACAACTGAGTTTGGTGCCTTGGAATCGAGCCATTGGAGGCACTCAGTTTCTTCTTTCCATAGACTATACCCTACGGACTCCAAAGGGTCTTTTGGTATCCGATTGAGAAGTAATTCGATCGGACCGATGGTATAAACAGGTGGAATATTGCTCATAGATGATAGAGCATTCAAAACATCTTCTTCCAATGCATGAAAAGTAAGAAGAATAACTGCTGAAGCTTTGTGAACTTCAGTGATGTTCAAGCACAAGTTAAGCATGGTGTCATCGAGATTTGTGGTTCGGATGAAGGTTGGGAGATCCCTTAAACGAATGCCTTCCATTCCTGGAATCCAATCGATGATCTTGTCCAAATATCCATTTGTCAAACAGCTCTCATCTACATTGACAACCAATTAATTAATTAAACAAGAATTATATTAGCCATCTGTTCATATGTTGGAATGTATTGAACTAGTAGATCACCCTTCTGCCCTCTTTCAAAAAACAAAATGGTAATTAGTATATCTAGATGTTTAATTCTTGTATGAAAGGCAGGATATGGATGATAAGACAATAATTATTAATTCCTGATTTGGACTTAAATACAATCCACGTACTGCAAAATGACTTTTCTTGAGTGTCATAAACAAAATCATAAAACTAGGCAGTGTCATTCTGCCATTCCCAATTTTTCTTTCTACACTTTTTTTGTCATGTTTAAAAATAGTGCCATTAATTAATCAGATTTTCACCCTTAGATGAAATTTTCATTAGAACCAAGTGTTAAAGAGAAAAGTTTGAACCCAGGACGTAGTGAGTTGAAAAGGAAGATCTTAATCATTTGATTAGATACATTTTGATTATAAATAACTACAAAATTATAGGCATATCCAAAATAATGTACTTAATCAAATGACTAATTATATTCATAGGGATAAATAATTATAATTATATTCATAGGCATAAATGTACATTATTTTGATTAGGTACATTATTTTTGCCAAGTATATGGGTCAAACTTCAATGGTACGTACTATTTAACGGTACATACTGATGAATGATTTAAGATTCATTTGAGGCCCACCGCAAATTAACCTTGGACCATTCAATGGTCGTACCAATAAATGGTGCGTACCACCCAAAAGTTTTCCCAAGTATATACATATATATCTTTGCCCTACAAAATTATAAAAAAGTAATAGGTGTGTAGTATTTAAAAAGGTGCAGAAAGAAAAATTGGGAATGGCAGAATTATAAAAAAAAATACACCTATTTAAAAAGACAAAAAAAAAAAATAGGTGCATTTTTTTTATAATTAGGTGCAGTAAAAGGTGCATTAATTTTGTCCTGCAAAATGTACCTACTTTTATATCCATTCAAAATAATGCACCTACTTAAAAGGACAAAAATAAAAAAATATTCAATCTAACACCTAACTCGAAAGCTTTAAAGAAAAAAATAGACCTTACACATAAAACAAAAAATAGAAAAGTTTTAAGGAGGAAAGCATCTTGTAGTATTGCTATAATATTTGATTTACAGTTGTCTGCTTACTAACTTAACCTTAGACATGAAAAATAACAAACTATTTATATGTGTGCGCTATCTAGAATGGAATAGAATAATAAACAAGGTCATTCAACCATGATCTCTTCTAGCTGGCAAGGAATTGGCACGATGGGCTTGATGTGGGATGTCCTGGGAGTCTTGAGAACTTTGTTGGGTGTTTATATTTTCATGGTTAATTAGTATAACATTAGTGAAGCACAAATTTACACATGGCTGTTAATCTTGTTTACTGTTAAAAAACCATAAAATATGTAGTTTGGAGTCCAGGATGCAAAGTAGGTAAGAGTATGAATAGGGTTACTTCTCTCAAATTAACCAGTTAATTTCCTAATTAAGACTCATTAATTAATTAATCTCACCTTTGAGTGGTACAAGTCCTTTTTCGATCAAAGCGCGGTAGTGTTTAAACCCCATGAAGCTGCATGCAGCAATAGTGTAGAACAAGGCAATAGGGAGTCTAAATTCTTTAGCAGCAGCGATGGCAAATGGCGACATGAATCCATCTGAAACAATGCAAGTCACCGGAGGAGCACAGCTTGCCTTTTCATTGAGTTTTACGAGGAGGTCGCGAAACGGAGCTAAGAATCTATCTTTCACGACGGCCTCAGCAAGCAAAGTGACATCTTGGGTGGCACCTTCATCCGATTCCGGAAGACCATCTGGGATCGCTTCGAACTGAAAATCCGGCAAGCCGTCGAGAGAGTTGGGGCCTTGAGACTTAAGAAAGCGCTTGTGGTTGAACTCTGTGTTGACAAAGGTTATGTGAAAGCCTCTAGTGTGAAGGAGCTTGGCCAGTTTTAGCATTGCCTTTATATGGCTCTGCGCAGGAACCGGAATACAAACAGCATGAGGCTTATTGGTAGATTGTACAATGGAACACATACTTTTGTATTTTTTGTGTACTCCAAAATCACAAATGTGTTGGAGTTTTGTACAAATGGAGATTTTACTTATAGGAATAGGACGATCAGTGGCTAGCTACAATCAACGTGATTATCTTCTTTTCCACAGAAGTCAACGTGACTAAAAGCATGTGAGATATAGTTAACTATATCGTTCAATTATATTATAACACGTGACTTACCACATAAAAATTTCTCCACATGTAGGTCGACATTTTTGTCTCTAGAATCTTAAAATGATTGAATTTGTAAGACATCTTAAATGGTTAATTTTATGTGAAGCTCGCGTAATCTTTTATTATTTTTTAATAAATAAATAAATAAATAATAATAATAATCATCATCATCTCATAAATGGTGATTGGGTTGGTGGGGGTACTGGTTCTTCATAACTAAGTTATGGGTCCATAAATTATTGGTAAAGGTCATCTCAAAATAATTGCTATTGGTAAAGGTCATCTCAAAATAATTGCTATTGATAAAGGCCATGAATGAATTTGAGTGTGTTGATAAGCTGAGAGGTTTTACTTTCATTTATGGGCATGTGCCTTATTAACTCAGCCGTATTGAAGCATGAAGAAGAATCAACTTAGAGAGAGAAAGTATAGAGAGAGAAGAAGAAATAAAACTGATAAGAATTTTATTTGATTGCTCTTGAATGAATTGAATACAGATTACACTGATGTGTATCAAGAACCTTAACTAAAACAGAATTACTTAAGCTCTAATTAAGCTACACTGCTACCTAACCACTTCTAATCAACTGATTCTGGCAATCTCATAATTCATCCAATGTATTTTTGACACCTGCTATTATCCCTCCTCAATCTCATCTTGGACATGCAAGCTTGATATTGGAGCAGTGTTTAAGAAAGACAGGACTATGCATACCTTTAGTCAAACATATATTAGCTGTCTGTTCATATGTTGGAATGCATTGAACTAGTAGATCACCCTTCTGCACTCTTTCAAAAAACAAAATGGTAATTAGTATATCTAGATGTTTAATTCTTGTATGAAAGGCAGGACATGGATGATAAGACAATAATTCTGTAATTTCTGATTTGTAGAGATTTTTTGTGATATGTGATTGATTTTCAAATTATTTAAATAGCTTTTCTTTTGTGTAATACAAGCAAGTATACGTATATATCACGTCTTTGTAAAATAATATATTAAATGAGAATTCAACCCTCAAATCTATCAAAAAATTTCACCACAAACTTTCTATGTTATTCCCTACTGGTTAATATTTTAGTGGACTAAGAAGCGACGCAGTTGTATAGTTTAGGTTTTAGCCCAAGTCCAAACGCAATCTGACGCAGTGGTTTTGATCTTTTATTTAGAATAAAATTCAAAGAAGGCAGCCCACCGTTTGTTTTTAATTATAGGGGGTCAATTGATCCTCTCTCTCTCCACGCCAAAGAAAATTTTTAGCCATAAGTTAGCTCACCCCATTTAAAAATCATGGGTCCATCCCTAATTCTATTGTTAAAAAAACACCATAAAAGGACTACCCATGAATTAATCAAACAAATATCTATTTGTTAATTCAGTTGATTTTCTTGCCCAATGCATGTACATCCTAAACCCTATGATTGGTTTTTTTTTTTGGGTAACCCAAAAATTATTTGTCTTAAGTAAACGATTGATATCTTTAAACATGTTTATCATATTAACAATTTAATATACCAACTCGCATTTTTGTTAGTGATATTTCTCGTCTATTCATAAAAAATAAAGTTTAAGAATATTTCTAAAACAATGCCCAAATCTTCTCGCACTCAAAATGAGTGTGGTCTCTATGTGGCTTCTCTAATTTGGCGACATCCGTCCACTCACTTAAAACAACTTAACAACGCTAACTCACTATCTTATCTCCTTAATTAAAAAAGAAAAGAAAAAAATGAAACCAAGAAAGCAAGCATCTCTAGCCTTCGTCGCACAACCTTTGTCTCGCCTAAACCTTTCACCCTGCATTCATATCCAAGCTCTGAACTATGGAACCAAATACCACACTGCAAACAATTGGACACGACTATGGAAGCAATCGTTGCACCTCTTGCTTCACTTTCTAATTGATTAAAGGGAGTTTTAATGAAAGCCTTTGAGAAACAAAAATTAATCATAAACACTCAATACAACAATTTATTAATAATAAGGACAAAAAAATTGTGGCATTTTTGTAAATAAATCAAGCTTTAAAATGATACCGTAATTCAATTAAAGTTAAAAAAATAGACGGTGACATTTTCAGAAATGTTTCAAGTTTATGCCATTTGACATTTTCAGAATAAATTAACTTACATCAATTGTTTATGCACGATTAGATTAGCTATTGACCAAATTAATCGTATAAACAAAATGTATTCCGCGTATAAACGGTCAATCTAACTGTGTATAAACAAATGCCACTAAAATTCAACTTATTTACAAAAATGCCACCGCCTCTTTTGTTTATTTGTTATCTTTATTATTAATAAACTGTTATTGAGTGTTTATGATTAATATATTATTTAAATTATTGTATTTATTATTAATAAATTGTTATATATTTTGTTTTAGTAGCAACTTTTCTTTAGTTATCTATTGATTAAATTGGTCCCAAAACCAAACTTCATACGCATCTTACTCATCTGTACTTGAGATAAGGAGATTAAAAAGAAACAAATTGGTCCACTAACTTGAACATTTTCTCAAACATCTGGAGTGCATTTCAAATGATCATATTCAAAAATCCAAAATCCAAATTCTTATATATCAAACGCTTAATCCAAAATGCAATTTTCCACAAAAAATAATCATTAAATGATGAGTTAATTAAGGTAGAAGACAGAGATTGAGAAAGAGGTAGAAGATACAGACGAAGGTTTTGGATTCGTAATGAGGATTGGATGAGAGTGGTGGAACGAAGGTTTCTGGAGGCGGTATGAGAAGAGCGCGGATCGAGCTGCCATTGACGGTGGCGATGAGGAGGCCATAGTATCGACGCCTGTACGGACGAATTTGTAGAGGAAGGATTCTATGGAGTTCTGCTGAACGAGGATGAGAAACCGCTGGAGTTCTGTTGACGAGTTTGCAGAGGAAGGGATTCTATGTCTGGTTTCTTAGTTTTGTTTTTTTAAAAGGTTTGTATCATATCTCTAAATTGACTTTACTTATTATTTGATCACCGAAATTAAAAATCGATCAATCTATTTCTTAAAATTAATTTTCTATTGTCCAATTCAGTTAAATATTCTGTTAGTTTTATTGGACGTGACACACATGGCACTCCCCCTTCCCCTCTGATCAAATTCCCTGCAGGGCCCCTCCCTTCCCTCTGATCAAATTCCAAGTCCAAGTAATTTTCATAGCTTCACCTCTTCCCAGTTCCCATCCATCTCTGCCTCCCGTTTTCATTCTATCAAGTCTTTATGGCCTCACTCAAACAACCTCTCGTTCCCCCATCTCACCACTCGAACAGATACAATCCACCCACACAAAACCGTTGACCTCCGCAGAATCCCTTTAAACCCAATCCAAAAATCAAACCCTTTCTTTAACCAACCCTCAGATAATCGCCGCGGACGACGCCGCGGATTTGCCGGAGCAGATTTCTCTGGTGACTCAGTGCAAGATTTCTTCTTTGAATCGCAGGAGTAATAATTTGATATGGTCCTCTTGTTTTCGTCGTTCTGTCTCCGGCATCATAATAGGGGCAGATTAAAGGGTGTAGCTAGGCTGGGCTTGGGGTGGGAAGGCTCTGGGTAGATGGCGGATGGGACGAAGCCTTCGCCGCGAAGGAGATGGCAGCTCTGGTGGGGTTTGAGTCTAAATGCATTCGTTTTTAGGTAAATTCATATTGTATATCAAGTCGTATGCCTTTTGAAAGTTAAAAATATCATATTTAAGAAAAAAATAAGTCTAATTAAATATTTTGGATAAGCAACAAATTTTATTTGTTTGATCCTACGAAGAATAAAAGATATTTAGACACTATATCGTCTCTCAAGTTTATTTTTTTTTCATAATTTTATAAGTGCTTTTGTGGAAATTTAACTTTAAAAGTTTATATGTAAATATTTGCTCATATTTAGACATCATTTGTAATAGGTTTGGAAATGTCTGGAGGATTTGAGCCTGGGTAGTCTCTGGGCTCGGGGCGAAGCCCAAAATCCCAACTGACCCCTACGCCCTGTTTTTGATTAACGTAATAAAAAAATTTTCTTCTAAAAAATTCATACTCACGTCATACATAATTCATCGAAAGCTTAACGGGCTATAACTTTGGCGACAGAGGGGTCGACATTATCATTATTTTACTTCCAAAGAATTAACACTTTCAACTAAAAGACTCAAATCCAAAACTACGATTTTTAACTTAAAAGCTATTTTCGTTCCGTATTTAAACTAAAAACTCATTTTTTTAAATTTAAAAGAAAGGTGATTGGTTGTGTGAGTGACATGCGTGGGTACATCCCAACCAATGTAAAATTTACAAAGGACTAAATTGGATGCTAAGTACCAATTTCAAAAATAAATCTATTGATTTTAAATTTTAAAGACCAAATGATGAAATAGGCTAATCTGGACTGCTTGTGATAAAAATCATTTTTAAAATTTAAAAGATAAAGAGAGAGTTAATAACATAATGTTATGTTATTTAAGTGAGTGAACATGTCTAAATTAGAAAAGTTACACTCATTTTGAATATGAAGATTTGGACTCAAATACAATCCACGTAATCGTTCCGCTTACAAATTAGAGCATTCCCACCCATACCCACTGCAAGGGCAATTGGGTTGCCTCCAAACCAAAAACACACTCCACCAAACATTTTGCAAAATATGGGCCCAACCATGCCCAACCTCAAGTCTCGAGCAATTTGTGCCCGGGAAAGCCGTGCCGCCAGGCTTGCCGATGCCGCGGTGTGACGCGCCTGCTGTTTTAATTTTAATCGTGCGCGTGCAAACACACGCGAGTGGGGAAGCGTGGCCGATGTAAAACCGGTTTGGGACCCACGCTCGTTCTGACGCTGGGCCGAGGAGCCACCCACTGTGTGACGTGGCGTTTCTACCGTCGTTGGATTTCCAACGGTAAAAAATAAAATAAAATTCTGTCATACGTGGCAATAACTGGGTGCGTTGGATTAAATTATTTTTTTAAATGAATGGCCAAGATTAATCCGATGACAAATTTTTTTATAAATACCCCTAATCATCTTCTTCATTCCTCACACTACAACTCAATATTTTTTCCTACATCAACTATATTTGTTTTTCTTCACCTTCCAAATCCTTGTTTTACAAAAAAAATTATGAGTGAGAAGGCAAATTGGTCGCTCGCCAAGATATTGCATTACCTGAGGTTTGGGTGCGTGTGACTCATGACCCGATCAACGGAAATGAGGCGAGGTCGACAAAATGTGGGAAGAAGATTCATGCATTTTTCGTGGAGAAGATGCAAGGCACGCTGACCGAGCAATCTATGTCCAAAAGAGGTACCGACATCTACATAAAGAATTGAAATCTGGAAAGAAGCCATCACAAAAGCGGGAAACCCTATATCGAAGTGGCGATAATCAAGCCAATGAGGTAATTGGGTAATTTAATATGTTGTTTAACAATTCTTTAAGCTAATTAAAATAAGCATTTGAATATGTAATTTATTATATCTTTCGTACAATGTTTTTAGGAAACTACAAGCACAAATGTGGTTCAATCATGCTAACAACAACAAGATCATTCAAGGCACGAGTTATGGACCTGTCAAGCATACTCCAAATACAAAATTGTGTATGGTGTCCGTGGTTGTCTTAAATGGTCTCCCTACACGAATCAACTACGCAAGAATAGCCGCGGGCAAGCATCTGGGACCCCAAGTGAATCGGTACCACCGACCGAAGCAAACCTGCAGGCTCATTGCAGGAAAGCCGCTAAGAAAAGAGCCGCAAAGGTAGTTCTTCGAATAATGAATATTCAAAATAGTTGAAGAATTTGCTCGACAAACATGCACGAATTGGGAGCACGAACGGCAAGTGCTTCGAGTTATCAGGCTAGAGATGAAGCAAATGTGCAAGAGAAAGGAGTTGAAAAGGCAAGAAAGACAAGAGGAGTCGGATCTGGGAAATCATGTCCCCACGCCTCGAGAAATGACTCCAATTCAAAACGCTTTTGGACAAAACAACGAGATACCGTCATGAGAAGACATTTTCCGAGCAAGACAAGGAAGTCCCATAATGCTCCAAAGGATGATGGACCTAGCACCACCAATTGGATTCAAGGGATGATCTAATAATGTTTTTTTTTATAAATTAATTATTGTTGTTTATTTTTAATTAATTATTATGTTGTAATGCTATTGTTTCGCTTGTTTATTTATTTTTAATATGGTTTTCTTTGTTTATTTTTAATAAATTATTTGAATTAGACAATCGCTTTATTTTCAACCAACAAACTTCCAAAGTTCACACCACGGGGTTCAAAGTTAAACAAAGTCCACACTTAAACAAATTCACACTTAAACATATGTCAATAAAGTTCCAACAAACTTACACACATAACACACTTACAACAATAATTAATTAAACACACTTAAACACACCAAAAGTGTTACATCCCGTCCCTAAATAATATTATTTTATTCCTGAGGTGCAAAAATGACGATTTGCCCTTGGCTGACCTTTCTGTTGACTCTTTGCGCCGTAACTCGTACGACGCATTCACTGTATTTTCTTGACGGCTCGTCGATACGAACGCGCAGACGCGGTGCCGCACGTCGTCTCGGACCCCGAACGAATATTTTACTGACGCTGACTTTTCGACGTTTCCCGTATTTCCAAAATTGGGGTCGTTTTGAACTATTGGGCCGGGACCCATTTGACACAGCCACATGGCCTATCCCCGAAATCTGGGATTTGGTCTCTGGGTCTTTGACCCGTGGCTTCCTCCCTCTCCTCCTTCGCTCTTCCTCTCCTTCCTCGTGCAAACCAAAACAAGCTTCACCATCTTTGCTCGCACACCCCGAGACCACACCACCCGCAAACTCAAATCCAACGAGTTGTGTGAACCCAGCAACTCGAATATCGATGAACCCAACTGGGAAATTGATCAAGGCACCCAAATTTTCCGACGAAGCTTCTACCACCGACGTCCCGACCTCGATTCGACTCGAGGATGACAAGACGGGGAACTCCTTGAGCCCTAGGAATCGAACTCCCCGCCCCGCTTGTGACAGAACGTCGAGTTCATCGACATTCAACTTTGGCCGAGAACTGTGAGCCCATTTCCGCCAACTCCGACCGAAGCCTGGGACTCCCAAACTTGCAAAACTCGAATCCCCTTGTCTCCAAACCATTTTGGCTTTTGAATCGTTGAATTTGGCTGAGAAATGGAGGTTTGTGACTTAATTGAAGTTTTCCTCTACTAATTCTCGCTGGGCGACGGCGACGCGGGCCGGGCATCATGGGCCATCGGTGATGGCGCCTACGACCGAAAAAGACCAGAGACCGGAAGGGCCGACGTTACGATGACGCCGCGAAATCGCGTCGAATCACTGGCCGACGCCGGGCCGAACCTATTATCGAGCATTGACTCCACATGCACGAGTTACAGGAGTCACGAGTCACGTTGGTGGCGCTGCGGAACCGCGCGCGAGCTGGTTCGCCGGAGCCGCGCGTGAGCCGCTGCAGCCATGGGTCAAGGCTGCTTTTGAGCCGCGCGTGAGGCGCGTGGGAGGTCCAAATTCACCTCGTTTCACTCGGGCCCACTCGTGACGACGTGTACTACCTCAGGTATGCATGTTAATTTTCGAGGTACTTGACCTCCAAATCGAGAAAACAAGTGATGTTTAATTAATTAGTTAATTCGTTATCTTTATGAGATTAATCATTGTACCTGATATCACATATAGGTTAGGCTAAATGGCACAGCAGGCGACGTGTGCTACGGCACACCATGCCCACGGCGGCGGTTTCGGGGTTTCGACCCCGAAACTCCGCTTCGGCTTCCGAACGCCCGTTTCGTGATTTTCACTACGTTATTAATCTCGGGTGTTCCAAAAAATAGGTTTGGCGACCCCTTGGCGCTCTGGAGGACGTACGCTTGACTTCCCACTGCAGATCGTGGAAAGGCCCTTTCCTACTATTAAATGTGTTTTATTTTGGGAAATTATATTTTGGTTTATGCCTACACTTATTGTGGTTTTAAATTGATATTTATATCGTATTTTGGTAGACCTCGCACTTGTGGTATTTACTGTTTACTAGCTTAGTTTAACTTGTTGGGCTTGGAAATTAGTGGGCTGGGGCTCCTCTAATTTATTTGGGAATTTCACCATATTTTGTGAAATTCCGTATTGATTTCTACGCGTATCGTTAGTATCGAACCTAAGACTATTTTAGGGGGAATTCTAGTGAATTAAGTATTTTGAATTCCCTACTCGGTACCTATTTGCGATTATGGGTTTTTATACCGTTTGATCGCGCCTTAAGCCGCATTTAGGCGAACCTTGGATATGGTAAACTTCTACCGATTTCTGGGTTCACCTAGTTTGCCATTAAGTTGGTATTACTATACCTTGGTACCCATGTGGCGACTCTGGTATTTCACGATTTTAGCTATATGTTTGGTATTTCGGGTACGGCCCCGAGAGATTACTAAATATATATGGATTAGTTTGAGGGCATCCCTTTATCGGGGAAATTACCTCACATTGTTTTGCGTAGAGTATTTCAAGTAGTATGTTTTCATATACGCTCAACTAGTTGTTACACGGTGTTTAGTAAAAAATTGGTCCGGCTGTGACCCGCCACGTGATTGTTCACGCACCTATACGCTCGCTATGACCCATAGCAAAATGCTTTGACGCCAGGCTACTCGAACTCAGGATGCGCATACGCGCCACGTGATTGTGTACACAGCATCAAGTTACTATACACCTGTACTGCTCATACGTAATATATTCCGTATGAACTCTGTGTGTTTGCAATACCTAAACGAGCATCTATCTTGTAGTCTTGGATTGCGAGGCTGTAGACCACTTTCACGTGATTTGCTCACACGCACCAACGCTCACTATGAATCCATATAGTGCCACTGCTTCCAGGTCGTACGGCGACTCGAACTTGTCAGCTGATAAGTGCTAGAAAGTCAGCTCACGTGATTGTGTATACAGAGCGTTTATTTTATAGTTTTATATTGTGGTGTTTTGACCGATTTTCACCGATACGTGGGCATTTATTTGGTTTAATGTTTTTCCTTAGATCCTATTTTACGAACCTTCGGTAAAGTATTTTTAATGCCGAACGGTGACTTTCGCCCGTTCGGATGGTAAGTATATTTCCGTACTTACCTCGTTTTCTACCTACTATTATAGTACGTTTCAAAATCTGTTTCCAACCAATTACTTGATTTTGACTAGCGAGGGTTACTATTTTAAAGCAAAAGGTTTTACAAAACAACTATTACCGGCCCACTCACCCTTTTGTTTCCTTGCACCTCCGTGGTTTAGTACAAGGGTCGGCGTTCGAGGCGGTGGTATGACGAAGGTTCAAATTTCTTTGGTATTGTAATACTCGTATTCAGATCATGTACAACTCGTGCTTATTTAAATTCCTTCCGCCCGTACCTTGTGTACACATTTGATCTTAATTTATTCATTAATATTCTTAATTTTCTTCAAATTGGCTTTCGTCACCCTACGTGGTGTCTGGCCAAGACACCCGACTTTTTGGGTGTCCACGTGTACATCCTGCCTGGATGTGTCAAAAGCATGAAAGAAAAAAACACCACACTTACAAAGCATACTTGAAAACATAAAAATGAGATTCATTCATTAATAGCATCCTTCCTGCCCACAAGTATCAAATCACGCTCGACGCTTGTGGAGGAAAGACAAATGGATTGTATTGTTATGTTGAATGACCATCTCGTGGTAACGTCGATCCCTTTCTAATGGGTTGTGATGGGCAAAGTTCACGTTGTTTTCATGAGCAACATAAATTCTAGTTCTTGAATTGTTGATCGTGTCTTCGTCCAAGGCTTCTTCAATGTCACACCATACTCATCTTCCACAATCATATTATGTAAGATGATGCATGTCATCATGATGCTTCTCGAAGCACGCTCATCATCAAACAAGTGAGCAGCCTCTCTAATAACACCCCAACGAGTCACATCCTGATCGACTCCGCCGTAGCACGATATTGTCCGCTTGCCACGCCTCACGGTTTTGTTTTTGGGAACTCACGAGCAACTTCCTGGGTCACCCATCACGGGACTGCTCTAGCCCAAATTTCGCTAACTTCGGAGTTCGGCTGGAATCCGGCGTTGAGCTCCCCAAAAAGGCCTGCTTATCGAGGTGGGCATGTACATATAAGGCACATCACCCCCTCTCCGTTGGTCGATGTATAACAATCCACCAAATCGACACACTCCACCTCGACACCACGTGGATACCGGAAAGCCATGGAAACGCGACAATACATCATGACGAGCTTACAAATGCATGACAACACTGTGAAAACGAAATTAATTTACACATTAAAGTCATGGGAAAAACAATGCTTGGCCATGCATATGGTTCGCAGCTGCATTTAAATTTGAAACAATGAAACAATAATAAACCGAGTTTCTAGAATCTCTATCCATAATGGATGGATATTATTATAGAACCGGAAGAAAAAGAATCCCTACATGGCCTGGATGAAAGATCGAGCCGCCACGTAGAAGTCTCGACCTCGCCATGCTATCTCACTATGTCCGTGGCGCAAAACAAAAAGTGAGGGACAAAAATCAAAGTTTCGCAAAACCTTCTTTTCAACATAATAACCCCTATTTGGAAATCCAAGATAATCGTAAAAAAACATACTATCATAAGATAGTTCAAAAGGTAATTTTAGCGAGTATACCGAATCATATCAAACGGTATAATATCCATAAATCACAATTTCATAATTTAAACATAACATAATACGGAAAACCAACACAGGTATATGCGCGATCACCCATGTGAATGGTTGGAGGAAACACCTCTCAATCACCGTACAAGCACTTTACGTTATCCACTAATTTGTACTCCTAAGCACTAATACAAGCACTTGCGTCATAAAATGGTCACACCCGAACCTAATAGTGGGGCCTTTTCCCCATAAACAAATAATAAACGTAAGACAAGCTTGCACTAAGGTATTTACTCTGACAATACCCCGGAGTAATGCTATGTGTGACCCAAACATGTGAGACTTGTCCTATGGCCATGAGAACGGTACTACAACGTAGTGAAAGCATACCAAGTGTGTTTGAAAACATACATACTTACTCATGTGTATAGATATGATAAGCAATATCCCTTTCATAATTCCCAAATATTTATCGACACGTACAAATAAATCCTTTCCCAAAACCATATATCAAAATACCGTTTAATATTTATGCAAAAAAGGAAATCATAGCATAAACTATTTCATAACATATATTCATACTTGATAAATAGTCCCAATCACCAATTAAATCCATTTCCAAATATAAATACCATAAATAGGAATAAATATGGTTGCATAAATAATTGTCAACAAGTATATATATTTAAGTAAATAAATATATATAAATAATCAAGCGCCGAAAACCATTTAAAACCATAAATAAATCACTTTCATAAACATTTTCAATCATAAAAACCATTGCATAAAACAAATGTCCACTCACCGATATCTCTGAGGAAATCTCCCGCGTTGTCCTCCGGGTGCTGAGTCAAGAATTACCTATTTAAAGTTAGGGAATAAATTAGAATATCCCTAAAATAATTAAAATTAAGCCCTAAAGAAGAACTCCCCAAAAATAATATTATTGTGCGAAACGGGCTCGAACGATTTCCGGAGTTCCGAAACCCTACCGCCGCTCGGTCTCACGCTGCGCGTCGCAGAAAAGGCCAAGACGCTGGGCCGCACGCGCGTCGTAAACCCCTGGACACACCCACTGCCGAAAACCATCCCACGCCGCCACGCTACGGCGAGTGGCTTCACGCTACCGTGGCATCGCAGACGCCACGCTACCGCACGCATGTCGCCATCGCTACCGCACGCACGCCACGCTGCACGTGGGCATCGTCGCCATCGCTACCGGGCATCGTGTCGCCACGCGCCGGCACGTGGCCCCACGCGCTGCGCAGAACCCCACGCGCGTCACGCGCCCCACGCGCCTTGCCGACGTCACCCCACGCCGGCCGGACGCCACCACGCGCCCATGCCGCTCGCCGACGTCGCCCACGCGCCCCACGCGCCTCGCTCGACGTCGCACTGTTGTTTAATCTGAATATACCTTCGCCGTTAGGAATATTCCTCGGCGTTAGGGAATATTCCGTTACCGTTAACGGAATATTCTCCTCCTCCTTCCTCACGGCCGCCGAGTTCACAAGGCCGCGCGCCGCCGCTCCGGTTCGCCTAACTGGGAATTCTTAATTCCGATTAAGTCCCAAACTTCAAAATTGCATCTTCATTCTTTGTCCAAAATTGACGTGCATATATCAAATTGAAGGTGTATCAAGAGAATATTTTTATACCTATTTCGAGGCCTAAAAAGTGGTCAGAGATGGCCTGAAATTGGCCTAAAGTCGGGGAAACCCTAATTCCGTTCTCCTTCAATACCGCACCAAATTTGGATTTATTTATATCACTTGAACCTACTCAATCCAACAAAGCCAATGGTAATGGTCTCGAGGCTTACCTTGGTCCTGGACAGGCCAGAAAGTCGATGAACGGGGCCAGCCATTCCGCTCCGAATGGCTCGCTTGAACGAACGGTTCCGAGCTTGAAGATTCCAAGATCACAGCCCCGTCCAAAATGACGCAGAGGATCACGCAGTAAGGAATTTTGGGCGACGGTTTGGTGGTTTTGTGGATTCAACCACATGTGGTTTCTGTGAGTTTTGGAATCTTTGAGAGAAATGGGAGAGAAAGGTGAGGAAAATGGGAAAAGTGACGTGGCAAAGAATTGGGGGAGGGTTGGCTGCCGTGGCAGTCAGCCCAAAACCCTAATTCCCATACACGGAGTGGAAAATTACCAAAATGCCCCCTACACTTCAAAAGCTTTCGTAAAACGTTCAAGCCAAACTCCGACTGAGTCTGCGTTTCACGTGCTCGTGTCGACGAGTACAACAAGAATGTGCAAAGAAAATAATTTTTTACAAGTCGTCACGAAAAGTCAACAAAAGTCAACATTGACCCTAGGGGTATGGGTCATTTCACAAAAATTTTGGGACGGGTTGTAACATGGTGGATACCAAAACGCCTCTCTCCACATCCTTCCTATACCCTTCTTGTATCACGCAAAATATTTTTGCTTCCTTCCGTGTGTGATTTGGAGTCGTTTTGACGAATGTGTTCCACCTCTGATAAATCTCGTCACCTAGATAGTACGCTCCCAGTACACTCGTTGTTGATTTCATAGGTGATTTGTGGTGACTCTCCTCTTAACAAGTTGTCAAAAACAGGATCGACCAAGAACGTTAAGGTCATTTTGAGCTCCAGACACTAAAGAATGCATGTCAAATCCATGTATCAAATGATGCAACCGCTCCAAAATAATACTCTTCGTACCTTTTCGATTCCCGTAAGCTCCTTGCCATGCAAGCTTGACAATTTTTCCACTCGCCAATGCATACAAATAATACTTCCAATCATGCCAGAAATCCTCGTCTCACCTTCTCAAGAAGCTCGAGGTCACCGGTGGGCCTGCCAAGATATTCATGGTATAGCTCCTCGACCGCCGAGCGTAACCTACCATGGGCCTCCAACGCAGTGACTTTGCCATCCCGCATATCTCATCATCGAACCGCTGATGCACTATAAGCAAGCATCCGCAAGGTTGCCGTAATTTTTTGGCTCAAGAAGAAGACTCCACAACACAAGTAACATTCCTCTTGAACAAAATAATTATCATGGTTGCAAATAGCAACCATGACTTTGTTGAACAATTGTGGTCGCATTCTAAATCTTGTTCGAAAATAACCCTCCCGGTATAAAGAATTTGGGATAAAGTAATCTTCTAAGAGATTCTCACCGAACTCCCCTTTCTGCTAATGTCGGGTCGACGACCTACTCTGAACCACTTGCTTAAGCTGGTTGCTTCTTGCATCGATTGCCGCCACCGCTGGAATCATGCTACCGTTTATGGTATCTCGCCTTCTAGTCGTCTTCTTTCATTCTCTCGTACTTCATCTTCTCGCTCCCGTTCTTCATCACCGTTCGAACCTCCCAGCTAGACATTGTTGAAAGAACTTTTCTCTCAGAAAAACTATGAATCGAGCCGATGGGAGGCGTAAGATTGGTGTGAGTGGTCATGGGGGTTTGAATGGCTTTGCATGAGAATTATGAATCGAAGAGACGATACCCATACGTGAAGACTACACGATTTGGCCGTGACCGATAAAAATCTCGCTTCCGATGTTTTAATAGATAATGACACGCTGGTCATTACACGATTCAAGCTGAAAATCTCATCAAAAATCATTCAATTATTTTTTAAAAGATAATGACACGTGTCATGACGAGAGTGGTTGAAAATGTCATCGAAAATGCTCCGTGATAATCACAAGCCTGATAAGCGCCAACAAAGATAAAAATTAAAAATAATATTTTTCCGTCTCGCCCGCCCTCGTCTCAACCTTGGAGTTGCACAAAGGCAACATCAAGCTGAAGGGAGGGCCACTTGCCCTTGCCCTTGCCTCCTTCCATGAACGGGTGGAAGTGCTCTTATTGAACTTAGAAACTCCACATTTTTTATGCACACGTACTCAGACAGATACAGTAATGCGACAAGAGTACATGTAGTTCAACTTTTTAAAACAACAACACACTATTAAAGCACCACATAACAGTTTTCTTAATATCTAGCTTTTCTTTAGTAGCACTTGATTCACTAGGTTGTCAAAGTTCGTGGACGAAGAACCATGTGGACCAGTGGACTCTTGTGCTAGTTTCTTCCATTCCAAGGCCCTCTTTCTCATTTTCTTACCCTTCTCTCCCTCAATCAACTCTCTAACCAGCTTCTCTACTTCCTCTCTCTTGACATCATTACTGATTTCCATGCCGACGCCCCAGTCATTGCAAGTGTAGTAACAGTTAGTTTGTTGGTCGCACTCGAACGGCCAACAAAGCATCGGCACACCTGCTGTCAGACTCTCTAGGGTTGAGTTCCAACCACAGTGCGTTAAAAACGCTCCAACAGACGGGTGGCTGAGGACTTGTTCTTGCCCGCACCAGCTTGCTATCAGGCCTCTTTCCTTCGTTTCGGCGAAAAAATCAGGTGGCAAAATCGCGGCTTTGCCTTCGACCAAATCAGGCCTGATCACCCAGAAGAAAGGAAGCTTGCTGTTTGCAAGCCCCCAGCCAAACTCAAGAAGTTTTTCTGGTGTCATGACAGCTATACTGCCAAAGTTCACATAAACAACTGAGTTTGTTGGCTTGGAGCTTAGCCATTCGAGGCACCCGGTTTCTTCCTTCCATAGGCTGTATCCCAGAGGCATTGAAGAATACTGTTCTTGTGGTATCTTATTGAGAAGCAGTTCGATAGGGCCTACTGTATAAACAGGTGGAATAAGTGTCGATGAGATGGCACTCAGAACTTCATGTTCCAAGGCATCAAATGTAAGAATAGCTACTGCGGAAGCTTTGTCAACTCTATCTGTTACTTCCATGCTCGTGTTGAACACGACGTCGTTGGGATCTGTAGTTCGGAAGAAGGTTGGAAGATCCCTTAAACGAATACCTTTCATTCCTGGAATCCAATCAATGACTGTGTCCAAGTACCCGTTTGTTAAATAGCTCTCATCTGCACCAACACGTACCGAATGAATTAGGTTAAGAAATATTTCACTTACATTCCTGCATAGGGTAACAGGGTAATGATAGGGTGACCAAAATTTTAAACTAAATTGTGTAAATTAAATGATGTGGGTAATAAAGTAAGATGTAATGATTTTAAAAAAGAAGATCAACCACCAATTGCCACATCATTTAGTTTACACAATTTGGTTTAAAATTTTGGTCTCCATAGCATATCCTCATGCATATATATATCTTCTCTTCTCTCTATATATATCTCTATATATATAAAGGGACAAGGCAAATTTGGTGAAACATTCATAATGTAAAAAATGCCCCTCCCTTCCTACAACTTTTAAAAATAATAATTTAATTAAAAAATTGAAAAGAAACAACCACATCCCATTGTGAAGTTAATGGCCTTTTTTAATTAATTTTTTCCAAATAAAAATTGAAAATTAAGTTTTTTTTTTTTAAAATAAAGAATAAAATATCCAAAAAATAATAATAATAAAATACAAAAGAGTCAATTGTCATTCGGGTTAGTGGGTATATTTATAAACAAGCAACTAGCATATAATTCACCATAAATTTCTAGCTTCAAAATATATACAAGACAATGGGAATTAATGTTTCTTGTCGCTCTTATATCTTATTTGACTAAAAAAATGTTTTTGTTGTCATATTGTAAATTTAAACCACACATTCTAATAAGAATATCATACACGTCAATAGTTCAAATTTGTTTCTTGTCATACTGTAAAGAGAACGTTTCGTACCTTTGAGTGGTGCAAATCCTTTTTCGACCAAAGCGCGAAATTGCTTATAGCCCATGAAGCTGCATGCAGCAAATGTGTAGAAAAGTGCGATGGGGAGTCCAAATTCTTCAGCAGCTGTGAGGGTGAATGGCGACATGAAACCATCAGAAACAATGCAAGTCACGGGAGGGATGCGGTCGGAGTTCGCATCATCACCGAGTTTCTTGAGGAGGTCACGAAACGGAGCCAAGAATGTTTTGCTGATGGCATAAGAAACCAACGAAACATCTTGGGTGGCATCTTCATCTGTGCCTGGAAGGCCATCTGGAATGGCCTCGAACCGAAAATCGGGGAGACCATCCAGAGAGTTGGGGCCTTGAGATTTTAGAAAGCGCTTGTGGTTGAACACTGTGTTGACAAAGGTTATGTGAAAACCTCTATTGTGAAGAAGCTTTGCCAATTTTAGCATTGCCTTTATATGGCTCTGAGCTGGGACTGGAATACAAACAGCATGAGGCTTATTAGCTCCAAGCACCATGGAACCCATTGTTTGATTTAGATCTTGTACAAATGGAAGTTACTAAGTGACTATAAATAGAGAGAATAATGGGCAAGCTACTAGTCAACGTAGATGACTTTGTCTATCATCTTTTCCACAGTAGTCGAAGACGGTCGATTTACTAATTAAAAAAGAGGTCCTCTGCATTTTTTATTTCGATGACGGATTCTTACGATAACGATCCTAGATTTTTGTCTCTACAACGTGGTGGGTTTTCATCCCTTCAATTTTTTTTGTTTTGTTTTTGGTTAGGAAGTGAATCTATTAATTAAAAACCAAAGGGCCAAAGCTTAAGTACAAACAAAGCAAGGTAAGATTGTTAGAAATCTTGGCGATGAGGATGCTACTTCTCCTACAAAATTACATAAGATAAATATTAGTATACTACAATTTTCATTACAATAAAAATTAAATAAACTCTACAAAATAACATCAAAATACTTATCTTGTAAAGTGTGGAACCACTCTTCGTCAATGCTTGAATATGACAACATTAAAGGTTGAGGCGTGTAAGTTCACTGTCCTTAAGAGTAGATTTCGCCCCTCGGAGACAATGTCTCGGTGTAGCAGGTTATGACGCCCTACCCTCCAGGATACAACAACCTATGACCCTTGTAAGTGTACACTCGCAATACTTGGATCGAATGAACAAATCGATTCTTCCTCTTGGTATAAAAGTGAACAATGAAATGGGGAAATTGAAGATGTAGAAAAGTTAAGAGGATAGAAGATTGGAGCTCTAATCTTATTTTTTATTTACACAATAGTAATATATTTAGACCTAATCACAAAGAGACGTTGGCCAATTAATGGGAATTCAAAGAGTATTATTGCACAATCAAATGCTAACATTATAACCCCCAACGTCATGATAAAAACATCAAATTTTCTGGTTTACAAAGAAAACTGATATTAGGACATTAAATTCATATATATGAGTACTATTAGATTAACCAAAAAGTAATGAAATAAAAGTTCAAAGAATTGTATTTTGGAATACCCAATCAAAAATTTCAACAAGAACGAGATCCAAAAAGGGAAACCATAAACCGCATGCAAAGCAAAGGAAAAAAAAGTAAAGAGTAATTTCCCAATTCATCTTTGAATTTGTAAGCCACTGTTAAATTCTTCCCTAAACTTTCATTACAGACAATATCTCACTTTATTTTTTTTATAAATGATTAATTCTCCTCTTGGACTATAAGTAAAATGAGCAATAGTGGCGAAAAAATCGTGGCTTGGAGAAACAATAGTATCACTGACACCACGCGTGATAGATAGTGAAAAAATTGTTGCTTTAGGGTTTAGAAACATCAATAAGGGTCTAGAACCAGCGGTGAAGGAGTAGTGCTTTCATTTTTTTTTTTTCTAAGAGGGATTGGCATTTTAGTGGCTATGAAGTTAGAGGATTAGTGTCAAAATATTATTTATGCAAAGTGTTGGAGAATATGATCCCACGTTGGTTATATGACATGATAATATACAATTAATATATGAGAGTTTCTACTCTTTATATCACCGAGTTCTTTTGTGATAAAATTCAACACCTAGCAATAAGTGATTACGTTGGAACAATATGGGTAATGTTGGTGGTGGATTTGCATAAGCCTAAAAAGTTTATCACAAGGGACATGGACGGGATACACATTGTGGGGGCAATAGATCCGCTCCCTAATTAATGGCTCATGTGCAATATAATTCACCTGAAAATTCTGGACAAAAAAATGGATGAATCGAGGGAATTTGATAGTAGAGGGAGAATGGACCATTTATAAAAGTTCGATTGGAAAATTGAACAATAAAAATTTAGAAGAAAACTTGGCAAAGAACATGTACAGTGTGTAAATTGGCGAAATTACTCCAAAACAAATACTTGGAGAAATAAGCACTACAGACTTGTAGATAGGTTCCAATAAAAATATACTTCCAGCTGTAATTAATTAAAGGATGTTGTGGCCTATTTTATTGAAGGGTACGGCAAAGAGAAAAAGTAGAGAAAGAAAGAAGGGCTTGAGAAATTGTAGTACATATTCCTCATGCCTAATGCTTTTATTTATAGTGAAATAAGTACAATCATAATAGAACAATGACTTTAGGGATGATGAGAATATCCCAATCCATATCTACCTAGGATTTACACAATCACATTTATCACATGTCAATATTACTACAACACTTCCCCTTGAGTGTGTAAATATTCAAGTAAATGTCGCATCAGATCTTCAAGATGATGTAGAGATAGTTAATGAAGTCGTCTCGTAGGAACAATAGAGAACACGCGAGTCTCATATAGGGATTTGCACATAAGAGTAAGTCTCACAAAAACCTGGCTATGATAAAACCCAAGGTGGGACAAAACCCATAGTCTAAGGACAAAAAGTGAGTTAATGCAATGTCGATACTTAACACCTAATGGATGTTAGTAGGATGCACACAAGGGTATGACTAGTCCAGAATGGGTGCCTCGTTAAAACCTAGTCAGGCAACAAAAACCCAATGGAAAAAATGATCCTGATCGTAGGAAAAAATGATCCTGATTGTAGGGAAAATGAGTATATTAAGGTCAAGTGAATATACTTCAGGATACTCCCCCTGAGTTCAACAAAACTCCCTCTAAGAACTACAATCGTTGCAAATGAGAAAATTTGCGCATACCAAATCCTCGAAAAAGCTTCTTCGACAATGACTTCGTGAAGAGGTCGGCAAGGTTGTCTTGGGATTGGATCTGTTTGACTTCAATCTTCTGATGCTCATGCTGATGTGATGTAGATGCAATATGCTTGGTATTGACTTCTTGGATGTATCATGTTATGATCTGGTCGATACATGCGGCGTTGTCTTCATAAATCGTCATTGGGACTCAAGAAGGATGAAGAATTACAGGTGCTTCGAATAATGCGGTGTTCCTAACGGTAAAGACATAATCTGTTTGGAAGCCTTGCGCCACAAGGCATGCCTCGTATCACACTATTTCATTCTTCTCATTACGCTTCCTTACGAAAACCCACTTGTAGCCAACGAGCTTCACATGTGGAGGTGTAGGAACTACACGCCCAAACACTTTACATTTCGCAAGTGAATCAAGTTCAACCTGGATTACTTGTTTCCAGCTTGACCAATCGGTTCTGCGTCAACATTCATCAAAGGAACGCAGTTCGATATCATCGCTTTTCACTATTTCGGGTAGCTACCATATACATGAATATTATCGATGATAATCTTATTCCAATTCCATAACTCACATATGCATGCATAATGGACGAAGACTACAGGTCTCAGGATAATTCGGATTAATTTCATGAGGTGGAAAGGTTGAGACGTTGAACGAGGAAGGGATTCGTTTCTGCTATGTTTGTCCACTTCTAGGGAGGTGAATCATTCGAACCGAGTGATCTGTCGCTCTTTAGGCTGAGAACAGATTGATTAGCTAGCCGTCGGCGTACCGGGTCGTCCAACAGGGGTGGCACATCCTTCGGGGATGTTAACTCGACGTCCGTTACACACGTCTATCCTTGCAGGCATGTTTGCAGCTGATATATATGATCTCGTCACTTTAGCTAGATTAGAGAAAACGTCTCGAACAACACTCTGGAATCTAGAAATATACGGATCGAGATGAGACATAGTGGGGACGTCCATGATAATTCACGCCGTTCTTCAGAAACATTGACGTTCATATCTCTCCCTAACGGCGGGAAGACTGTCTTATCGAAGTGACAATTCACAAACTAGTGGTAAAGAGATCACGTGCAAGGACTCTAAAAGAGCTAATTCGAAGGAGAATCATAATCGACAGAGATTCAGATCCTTCTTTGAGGATCCATATTGGTACATTGCAGCGTCGCAATATGACATAAGGTGCATACCCAAAACGCGCAAATACAAAACATCAGGTTCGTACTCAGTAACCAATTGCAACGCTAAAAAGTGTCGGGTAGCAATGGGCCTTAGGCGGACCAATATAACTGTATACAAGATTGCATAGCCCTAGGCAGAAACCGAAAGCTTGGTGCGTTCACCAAGTCTGGGCAATCAATTGATAATGCGCTTTATGATCGCTTCTGCAAGGCTGTTTGGGGGTTGAACATGAAGAATTCAATGTTCAATTTCAAACCCAAAAGACATGCAATACTTATCGAAAACTCTTCGATATAAACACTCCGACATTATCCAGTCTTCTAGACTACATGAGATAATTAGGGTGGTGAGCCCTTGGGTAAGAAATAGCCAGGAGTTTAGCAGTAATGTGTGTGGACGAGCATGTGACCATTGTGTCAATATATCAACCAAAAGTCATATTTACATGATCTGCATTTTGGTTGGATTAGTTCACATTATTTCCCTTAATCCACTGTGAAAAGAGGGTTATGTAGTAGCTTTGCTAGGGATGATATAAAAATCCAATTTCCCAAATAGCAGGCTTGACAAAGTGTGCTTGTAGGCACAAAATCCTTACTCTAGGTAAGGTGATGCGTCGTGTAACATGTTACATTGTGTTTCGACTTAAATGTCCCAAATGGTCGTGCCAAAGTAAGTAAACTGTTCGAATCACCTGACTCCAGACTGGCCTATATGTGGTATGTTCCAGTTGGGAGGCAGCTCATTGCCCCCAAAACATAGCTTCAAGCTTCATATTTTAGAGGTGATGCAAAGATACTTCCCTCTATTTTCTACAATGGTTTTTGTGATCATTGTTCTCTCGAATATCCTTAAAAATCAATGACGTTCTTTCGGAACGGAGAATATAAGGCCCCTTAATGGTAATTCAGTATCATTAATACAACGAGGAGCAGTGCCAATGCCTTTGATCAGGTTAGATAGACCTAAATTCGTTGCTAGATGAGTGATTTAGGTATGAAGTTAGTGTGCATAGTAGCACATTCTTCCAGACAACTAACTTTCCCACATTTATACCTTATCACATGTTAATTGAATTCGGTCACATGTATATAAAACATGATTCAATTAACTCATATTCGAGGATAATATCCATAATAATATCCATAACTAAAACAAACACCAAACTTGAATCCAAGAACACAGGAAATTGTTCACAAAGTAAACCAAATTGGATAGAGGGTTCGGCCAATATGGCCTTCCATGTCAAGATTCTGCTTTTTCAGATGTGTTAGGTGAAGCAAAATTTGTCTCACAGATTGACTACGGGAATGATATTCCTTAATAACATTGGTAGGGGCACAAATAAGTGCATAACCAATGATTTATTCCAACAAAACGGAAGTAGATTTAGCACGGTTGAGGTTAGGGAATACTGTTCCTCATTCTTGAAGTTTTGGATCTTAGGTACCAAGGGATCACGCGTTTGGTTGTGATGCCACCCCTTTGGTAGACCCTGATATTACCATTATTGAGTACTCTACAGTAGAAGATGGATGAGTAGATTCAATAGGTGTTTGTCGAAGCAAAGCCTTGTGTTCGGTACACCTCTGTCGAAGCAAAGTGTGATCTTCGGTACATCCCTATTGAACTAAGGCATGCTATTCGGTAGACTTCAGCCAAAGTTGGGCTTATACCGTTCGGTAGACTCCAGCTAAAGCTGGGTCACACCATTTGGTAGACTCCAACCAAAGCTTGGTTTATACCGTTCAGTACCTTCTAACCGAATCACTGGGGTACCTCTTTCACTGTTATGCTTTTCAGTGAGCAACGTGGTAGCAATCAGATTCGAGAATTTAGTGAACTTTCGCTCTTTACAGTGCTACTTCAGGAGCATGCTAAGAAGCAAGGAAGGACGAGAAAATCTTGTCCAGTCAAAATTCAATCGGATTCTATAAACTTTAGAATTGTACCTATTCACGGATGGGATTTAATCATGTCTTGCGTCAAACAAGATATGTCTTGCTTTGGGCGAGATCATCTTTTCATGATTGGAACGGTCCGTAGAGCGAGTCAAAGAGTCATGGAATCCTCGTCATCGAGGTACTTCCATTTATAATGCTTCAAGCATAAGTCTTTGAAAGAAGATCATGATAAAGGCTTATTTAGCTCTATCCACGCCATTGTTGGCTTCAATGTGTCTCAGCTTCTCGGTAGTCAAGTGGAGCTTCACAACTCGTGCCCACATAAAGTAGTTTCTGCCAGAAACTTCCATGTCAGCAAAATCGAACTTGTTACGGTTCGATAATCCACTGGATGGAGGGAACAAGATTATGGTTGGTGCTTATGGGAAATAAATTCTCCATAAGCATAAAAGTTAGAACATTTGGGTTTTAAGACATGGTTTGGTTTAGTGGATTAATCATGGAGAACTTAAGGTCTCTACATGAGTGGTGAGTTTTTAGAAAACATAAAAAAAATGTTTCTATGACACTTTTTCGAAACTACGGGTTCGAATTAAAAACATGAACTTCAAGTTCATGAGTACCTGCAAGCAAACGCAATATACAAGTACAAATACATACACACACACACACACACACACACACACACACACACACACACACACACACATATATATATATGAACATGGGTCTACAGGGCCCACGGGGTGTGAAAGTCACGATCCATAAAATTTAGGTGGACCGAGTTTGAAGCTGCAGGCCCAAATAAAAGAAGCTGGGCTACAAGCCAGCAATGGAGAAGTAGGGTTAACATAACCTAGGCCTAATAATTTGGCTAAGAGAGAAAAAGTGAAAATTAAACGTCTAATCCATTGGCTTAAATTTTCTGGCAGACCAAAAATGAGCCAAAAGAAAAAAAGGAGGGACTAGGTCCAGGTCCAACAGGGGCCGGATTGGTTAGAAGTTAAGGCCCACTCAAGGCAAAAGAAAAAAAAATTGGGAGAAAAAAAAGCCCATGCCCAAACTGGGGCCGGGTTTTGGTGCGGGCCAAGCGTGAGAAAGCCAAAGGCTGGGGCTTGTTTGAGGTGGGTCGAGAGGCAGAGGCGGGCCCAAACTAGGACTATGGTCTGGAGCTGGTCGGCTCAGGTGGAGCCTTGATGAGGCTTCGAGCCGGCTCGGCTTCAAGTTTTTTTTTTCTTTTTTTTTTCTTCTCTTATTCACACATATTCAAATCATCACAATTATAATATAACGATAATAATAATTGTGAATGATAATTTATGCAGAAGATTATAATTCGTTAAAAAGCATAAAATTATGGTTCATGCATCATGGTGAATGTTTCATGCAATCAAGGCTGAAAAAATATCGACATTGAGATCGGGTTTTAGAAGTACTTGGATTGCTGATGAATATTGTGAACGAGTTTGTAGAAGAATCGCTTTCAACTCTGGATTTCCATCTTCATTCCATCTTCAATGTGTTGAATCTCATTTAATATAAAATAACACGGAGAAAATTGAATCAATAGAAAGTATATTAATTCAATAAAATAAAAAGTAAATCAAAATAAGAATTATTGAAAATAATACTCCCCATGATTGAAGATGGCCAAAACTTCAGTATAATTCTCTTTGGCATAGCGAAAAGAGCGTGTTGATAACTTGTTGTGGCCTATTTTATTGAAGAGTGCGACAAAGAGAAAAAGTAGAGAAAGAGAGAAGGGTTTGAGGAATTGTAGTACATATTTCTTAGGCCTAGTGTTTTATTTATAGTGAAATAAGTACAATCATAATAGAACAATGACTTTAGGGATGATGAGAATATCCTAATCCATATTCACTTAGGATTTACACAATCACATTTATCACATGTCAATGTTATCTACAACAAAAGATAAATTATATATTACATTCATGTTGTATTTTAGTCCATGTCTTTTTAAATTTAGTAGAAACTTGATTGGCATGAATCCTTACATCATTCACTTGTCAAGTTGACCTTTTGTTTTCTTCGTCATACAAACTGTCAAATTAACCTTTTAGTTTCTTAACATAGCATTCACTTGTCACATATGGACAATAAATAAGAATTATTTTTGTTTTAAAAAAAAACCCTTAGCTTTCTGAATATATATATATGTATATATATAGATAGATAGGGGTCCAACTTCAGTGGTACGTACCATTGAATGGTACGTGTTAAAGCTTAAAAATTTAAGTCACAAAATTTTAAACCATAATCCATAAATTATTTTTTTACTCTAATGGTTACGGCTTAAAATTTAAGCCACGGATTATTAAAGAATGATTTTAATTTTTTTTATTAGGTTTTTTAAAAATAAAATTATGTAGATTATCATAATTTATTTTTATGAACATTTTAACTTAAAAATATTTAAATTTCGATAAATAATTAAAAATCACACAACCTACCCCATTTCTACACATTGCAATACACTAAACACAAGTTCATACACATAACATGAAACACATGAAAAACCCTTTTCTACACACTCAAAGCACACTAAGCACAACTTCCTACATATGAAATACATGAAACAACATGAACAAATACATAGGTATTTATAGAGTTTTTGGGGTGAAATTTGAGTTAAATTTTTTTTTTAAAATTGTTTTAACTGTTAGATTTAAATTTGGTTAGTCATATTTTTTTTTACCTTTAGATATACTCATATTTGATCACATCCGTTCGATTAAATGTTAACTATAAAAAACAAATTGAATCTGAACTGTTGGATGGCCGAAAGAGCCGTTGAGCTCTGGTTCAGTGGCTGATAAAGCTGCAGCACTGGGTCCCAGCTGCTGTCAGCTTGTCACATGAAAGGTGTGCAACACGTGTGAAGGTTTTTTTTTTCTAAATATTTGAATCATAAGGAGCAAAATGTTATTTCCAAGTGTAATGTACTCTTAATTAAATCATGGGGTTTCCTTTCGCTCTTAAAAATGCTATTACTCATCCTAGGAAGTTAGGCAGAAGTATAAGGAGCCTAGAGATTTTCTTAATTAAAGATATTAACTTAATTACAATGTCATTTTGTAAAGAATAGATTTGGTTACAGTTTTTTTTTTTGGAAAATCAATAGTAGAATTGGATTAAAAAGGGAGATACAAAACACTTGCGATTGTAAGTTGATTGGGATGAAAAGGGTTACGGGTCCGATTATCGATGACCACAAAACAATTTACTCAAAAAAGTAAAGGTTAGAAATAGTGCGAACATTCCTTGCTCTTTCTCTTTTACACGAATTATCATTAAGAGGAAAAGAGAGAGAGGAATGGGGTATGAACCCTGCTGCTGTAGGTAACTTTCTATCTAAAACAATGACGCTAAACATTGAGGTATAATATATAAACCCTATTGTAGCACCAAAACCCAACAAAACTGATAAAAGCACGTAGCCCGTTAGAAACCAAATTAAAGCTGCCATGCACGAGCGCATTAAATCCCACAACAACAACATAGATCCCACCAAATCGCACCAACGGACGGAAATACGCTTCAACTATGCTATCTCCGGCCCACACGCCAGATAAAGGTGTGGTGGTGTATGCTATCTCCGGCCCACACGCAAGATAAAGGTGTGGTGGTGGTGGCTAGTGAGGGATCACGGGCTCGTAGTGGTGAGTTGGGTTGGAGGGTACTAGCAAGCGAATCTTGGCAGAATAATACTATTATTTCCTGCATTTTTGTGGAGAACTTAAGCTAACTTATTTAGTGCAAATGTCTACATGGTAGATAGGGTATTCTTCAAATTTCATTTCAATCACGTGGCCAACAAATATTATCACGCATTGAATGGTAGCTTGATTTGTACTGTAGGAATTCTTCAAAGTTGAATCACGGAATTTAACTGATTGGAAAAGTGTCAAAAGTCAGACCCAAAGATTTTATAGGAAAAGAATCAATAAAATTTATTATCAAAACGTCGCCATCACTTGATACTGTATTTCGGTCCCAAGTTGATCAAAACCACAAAAAAAAACCACATTATATGTACTAAAGTATCACTGGAATGTCGTCTTGTAAAATTAATATAAGCAAAATCGTCGGTCACATTTTCAAGAGCGACATTTTCCACCATATCCTTCTCAATACTCATTAATAAGTACATTATTTCCTATATTTTAGTTTTATGTCAATTACCCATTAGTTTTGTTGACGAATTGGTGTTAAAAAAAAACAGCTAAAGACATTTTACACCCTTAAGGTTTGAAGTGATTTTCAAAATGGATCATGAAGTTTTAATTTTTTAATATTATACCCTAAGGTTTTGTAATTGTATCAATTTACACCTTTTTGTCTATTTGAACGTCTAATTCTTCATTAAATTGATAAGATTTGCTACAATACTTGCACGTATTTAATACAATCATCATTTGACAATCATATATAATTCATCTGAATAAATATTTAATACAATCACCATCTAATTGTTGAGATGGTGATTATATTAAATAAATGTAAGTATAGCAACCAAATCCTAAATTGATGAGTTTTTTTAGTCCATTTGGTACAAATGTGGTTTACATATCCACCCAATTACAGGCTCCACGCTCATCATGTAATCAATTTAATTAATAAAGATTAAAATAATTTCGTTAGGCAAATGACATAAATTGATACAGTTTTAAAACCACAGAGTGTAATGTGAAAAAGTTAAAATCTCATTGTGCAATTTGAAAATCACCCCAAACTTAAAAGGTCACTACAAGAGAAAACGTAATATGTGAGGAAAATCATTCCTCACAAGAGAAGAAAATACGTCACATATATACAAATGTGAGAAAAAACAGGCGTCACATATTCCTTTTCACAAGTAGGTATATGTGACGACATTGATCAAGCGTCACATATAGTCAATTGTGAGAACTTGTTTGTTCGTCACAATGTTAAATATGTGAGGCTAACTCAGTTGTCACTTTTATCCAAATGTGATGCTAAGTACGTCCTCACATTTTATAATAAATGATGCTTTACCCTTTGTCACATGGAATAATATGTGACGTCATGCCAATTGTCACATTGAATTTTTCGTGAAGCCGAATCATTCATCGAGTTAATTACGCTAACACCTTCTGAGATTTTTTGTGTTTTTACAAAACCCCCTTACGTTTGAGAAATTGCACTAACACCCTCTGAGGTTTTAATTCACTTTCACATATGAATTTGCCCTTGTAGGTACTTACTCAAAAATTAAAAAGTTTTAAAAATAAATAGAAAAAGATCCATCAACACTAAAAATAAAAACTAAAAAAACTAAAGAAAAAAACCTATGCATCTTCTTATCATTGCATCGTCTTCTTCTCCTACAATTTTTTTTCTCATCTTCACTATCACCAACCCAATCAGAAGCGATTAGCCATCCCCATCCATATAATCTCTCTTCTTCTCTTTGCATCCGTTCGTCCGCTTTCAAAGTTTAGCAAAGGTGAAGTAGAAACTCATCCTATCCTCTCGTTCAAGCAATTCCTATCCTATCCTATCCTCTTGTTCAAGAAACTCATCCTATCCTATCCTATCCTCTCGTTCAAGAAACTCATCCTATCAGCTTTCAAAGTTTCCCCTACTCCCACCAATTCCTAATCCCAAATTTCATTTATCCTTGATCACACCTCTCATCGTCTTTATCTCTCCCTTACTCTCTGATTGTCCTTCTTCTCGCAAAGTATGATCGCGAATTTTTCCGTAGTTTTTAGTTTCTTTGTTTTCAAATCAAGTTTGCTCTTGACCCTTTGTTCCTCGCACTATTGCATAAATAATAATTGAACAATACTTGGCTGCTGCCAATTCAGCAGCCAGTGCTGCATACAACCAATTCCGTGTGGACACATATCCAAATTTTGATTAAAAAAATTAAAACTTGGACACGTGTCCACACGAGATTGGTTGTATGCAGCACTGGTTGCTGAATTGGCAGAAGCCAAGTTATTTCCATATAATAATTGTATCTCATGATTCTTTTGGGCTTTACCCACCGAAACAAATTTTTTTGTTTTTTTTTTTCAAAATGGATTTTCTATACTTTGGCATTTTTTAATGTTTAATGTAAAATTTTAATTTAATTTAATTTAATTTAATTTAAATTATTTAAAATTAAATTTAAATTTAATTAAATTTACATTAAATTAAATTAAATTAAATTTACATTAAATTAAATTAAATTAAATTTACATTAAATTTAATTTAATTTAATTTAATTTTACGTAATTTAAATTTAATTTAATTTTACGTAATTTAAATTTAATTTAATTTTAAGTAATTTAAATTTAATTTAATTTTAAGTAATTTAAATTTAATTTTAAGTAATTTAAATTTATTTATAAAAGCTTTTTATTTTTAAGTAATTATTTATAAGGGTAAATTGGTCTTTAAAGGGGTGATGTGAAAGTGAATTAAAACTCAATGGGTGTTAGTGTAATTTTTCAAACGTGAGAGAGTGTTAGTGTAATTGCCCTTTCATGATACTAGAAGTTCTAGGTTCATCATTTGACTTAATTTGTAATACTTGAAAATTGAAATGTATTTTTCATAACAATAAACGTAGCATTCTTACATAAACAGTTAAACATGTGATTCCTAATAACATGTCCAAAACAAAATCTTAAGGTTACAAATCAGCATATTCAAGAATATGTATAAAACCACCAAAACCATTCCATGATCATTTTAACTTTCCGTAGTTGAGGAGGGCCTCAAAGCTGCCAACATTTGAGATCTCAATTTTGGGTTTTCCATTCGATTGAATCCAGCTAAAGCTGCCAGCATTTGAGCTCTTAACAATGCATTCTCCTTCTCCGCACTTCAGAAGCTGGATGCAAGCTCCTTCACCATATCTCATAACTCGCTAATCTTAAAATTGGATTATGATCCAGAAGTAGTAGAGGTTCTGGGTTTGTTTCATACCAAGTTCCTCAACCATGTCTTGAACTCAACCCCTATAGAAAGTAATAAATAATCTCCTCATCTGCCTCCTCAATAAGCACCTTAAGTTCTTCCTGGGTTTGTTTTATGTTGTCCCTACAAAAAGAATAAATAAAAATACAAATAAAAACAAGATGTGAAAACATGTCATAGTAGTTCAATAAACAAAACAACAATAAACATGGCTTTCTTGAGTGACCTCACTAATCCAATTCTACTCCTTGTCTTTGTATAGCCTCTTCTAGTTATCCATAAAGACAAAGGCTTACCATCCTAAAATAATACCAAAATTAATCAACTAAAGATTAAATGAGAAAAAATTTCAAGTAATCATTAAACTGTGGACTAATTTAACTTGATTTAACAGCTTTTTGATCATGTTAGACAAATAAACACACACCTCATTTGTTGCTAGCTGAGAAGTTGACGAAGTCTCGGGATGAAGAGGTACACATGACTTCTTCGTCTGCTTCCCTTGCTGTTCTTGAGGATGACTCATCCACATTATATATGAAAAAAAAGAGAATATAAAATAATATAACACATCGTAAATAATCAATGACTTACCAAGCTTTTTTTTAATACAACACATCATTGCTAACATGCTCTAGCTAGTTCTATTAGGTTGTCATTAAATTCACATGAAGCAATGATGACTTTACTCAATGTATATAAACATATGCATTGATAGGGAAAATATGTTAAATCAGACCATTCCAGAATATGATACAAATCAAATAAAATTTAATAAATTTAAGCAAGTTACAAGACAATAAATAGCAGATGTACTAACAAAAAAACATAATTTCTATGTGAAAGAGATGAGCTGAGCTCAGCGACCTTTCTCTTGAAAGAAGCAAGATCTCTTGATCCAAATGGATAAGCAATTAACCTAGTGAACCAATAGTTTGTTCTGCATTGGCATTTACCATTTATTAGAAATGAATGGACTGGTATAGAAAAGAAATAAGCTTCAAAGAGCAAGGTAATTCCAAGAGTAAAACCGACCATGTAGTTCAAGAGAAAAGAGAATTCTAAGACAGAGTAAAAACAATTCCAAGACAGAAAGAGAAACAAAGTGATGATACCCTACCTGTTACATAGAAGAAATCCAAACATTAAGTCACCCATCACCATGAGAGATTAATTAAGAATATAAAATCAACATGAATCAAAAGCCTCCCACCACTCTCTTGAACATGAACATGCAGACTCTTATACAGGAACAATCACACAAATCCGTTTGTACAAGATCAATGAGGACTAGCATAGGTAAAACAAGCATCTAATTTCCAGAAAATTCAAGTTACAAACCCAAATCATATAGCTCAACAATAATCTAGCTAAAATATCTGAATAATTTAGAAGCCCTAATTCAGTTGATAAGTGAGATGGAGAGGAAGATGGGGTGGATGGTGCCTTTTCAACTGAGCGGCAACACCTACGGAAATTAGGGAGAGGATGAGGAAGAGATGGCTGTACGATAAAATCACAGAAAAGGGAGGGACTAAAGAAGCATACGATAGAAGTGGGAGATTGTTGGAAATGTACCCTAAATCCAATCATGAGATGATACTTTACGAACATTTCATATATTAAACTAATGTAGTTTAATCTAAGGGCAAAGAATATTGCTTAAAGCCGTCCCATTAAATGATATACGCCTAAACAATAAGTCAAAGGAATATGTAACTAAGAGAATATAATCTAAAGAAGTTAGATTCATGAGACCTTTCTCTTTTATGGACATATCTTAAAAGTTCCTGATCATATGATTGTCTATTGGGTGTTGACAATCCGGATAGATCAGTACATACTATGTATTCTCATCAGAGAATGACTAGTCTCAAGAACAACACCAAGACAAGTATATAGGTGCTCAATAAGAGAGTGAGTCCACTGTACACGATCAACCATGAGTTTTCATACACATGTCTTATGATAACTCACTAGTTGGGATAATGCAAAGTAGTCCTTTGACTTGAGGCATCATAGTTGTCTTGTGATTAGGTCCTTAACCTTAGATTATGTCAACGACACTCCGATGTGAGAGGGTGTCCACGATATAGTTAAGGTTAAGCTACCTAATCATGAATACAAGTGAATGTACAACAAGGGATCTCTAACCTTCAAACCATTGATGGAGAATACTCTATGATATGATTAACAGTCTTTGGTCAGAGTATCTATCACCAAATATATAATCGGCACCCTACCCTCGGAATTAATTGGCAAATCCACTATTTCTACAAATTAAAAGACTATTTCTAAAAATTAACTGACTATTTCTAGATTTGTACACTAATTGTTTCTAAAACTAAAATAAGTGTTTCATTAAAAAATAAATAAAAGCACGTCTTAAGCACAAAATTCAAATATGGAAAACATCACACATAAAATAGACATATCAAAAACTTTCAATCCATCCGAGTATATATAAAATTCAACTTTATTAATAAAAATCCATCCATACATAATCCTCAAATGAAATTCTAATGCCAACCATCAAAACGAAAACAAAGAAACAATATGCAAATAAAACAAAGAAATAATCCTCACATGACATCATATATGTAACAACAACTATTACTCGCTTCATCTCTCGAGAAAGCCACAAAGATCAACCATCTTGAATAACAAGTTTACATATACCCTTGTTATGGCCCAAACTGCCACACTGGCTACAAGTAACAGTCTTTTTATTCTCACTAAGTTCATCGGCAGACTTAATCCTAGTTTTCTTTGGTCGTCCATAAGGGATTTTGGTAATAGGAAACCTCACACCATCTGTAATATCATTAACATCTGGCGTGTCCAAATCTGAAATTGCATGCATAACATACTGATATGTTTGTCGATAGTAGTTAGCCTTCCAATAATATTCAATGTAGTCGTATATCACACGAGAGTCATGTTGCAAAACCTGCAATGCATGAGCGCACGGGAAACAAGTGTGCTATCACTGAATACAGGAACATGTACGTTGGTCCAACCGAACAACAAAGCTATTCCATTTCATCCTAACTTCAAAGGCATCTACGTCAGAATGACTAATCATCCAATTCATGCCCTCTTTCAACAACAACTTCATCTCATTTTCTTTTTTTGGACAGAGAACAATATGGATAGTTTGACCAAATACTCTCTTCTCAGCCATGCTAACCATCAACCGAACCCTAATATCCTCAAGAAGATCCATAAGTGCCTTACAGCGACTATCTGCCCCTATAGCATTAAAAGATTCAGACAGCGCCTTGCTCATTATTCCCCATCTCGTACCAGAAAAATGAGCAATGGAATAGTGCTCTTTTAGGCAACCCAACCAAGAAATTCTTCACAGTTTCTTACTCGTGATCCTTGAATTTAGCCACACGCAGATTGTACTCAGTTGCAGTGCATGCATATGCACATTTTGCAAACTGCTTCATAATTTTCTGCTTTACTCCTTCACCAACACCTTTTGGAAATAAAGTGCTAACATTTTGTTTCAAGCCTTGAATCCATGCATCATAAGCAACGAACAAATTGTGAAATTGATTGCTCTCTGGTATAACTTCAAGCTCAAACACAAATCCAGGATTGATCGCAATGGCAGAATCAACATACCAAGGTAAGAACTTGTACGCATCAATATCATCACTGTTTAAATCAATTGCAGCCCGTTGTTTACCGAAGTAAGCAGTGGAATAGTCAATCTCTAATCTATATAATTGCTTGAAGTCTGAAATGATATCCTTCGGTTTCATTAAGGGATTGGACTGAAGTTTATCCTTGATGAGAGAAGCAACAAATTGATGGCCAACAACTTTATTTTTCTTCTTCCGAGTCATACCCTTACACGTGCACGTTATGCAATTTATGAATAGTAAAAAGCTTATTAATCTCACAGCTTGACACAGTTACGCGCCAAGAACATCCATTAGACTCCTTTCTAGAACATTCAGATGTAGTACGTTTCTTATCATTCTTCACATACTTTAACTCAAAACCACATTCAACAGAAAATTTGTTCAACTTGTGACACACCCCACCCTCGATACCCACATGGATACCGAGTTTGGGCGTGCTGGCCGACACTCGTAAGTGACGAAGCCATTATATGCATGACAACACTTAGTTTAAGCAAATTAAACTATCATAAAGTTTGCCGAAATTAATGCCAATATGCACAAGGTTCAGAGCGTACTAATTTGAATCAGCGGAAACAAAATAATAAATCAAGTTCCTAGAATCTCTATCCATAACAGGTATGGATATTATTAAAGAAACTGAACAAGAATAATAAATCCCTACATGGTCGAGGATAGAATCAGAGCTGCCACTTGTATGCCTCGATTGCACCAGATGCTCTATCACTAGGTCTTGAAGGGGGTGCAAAAACAAAGGTGTGAGTGGACGAAAATAAAAAGTTTTCAAAATACGTTTCTCTTTTCAACATAGTAACCCCCTGTTTTGAAATCCAGTATATTTGTAAAATCATACTATCGTAGTATGTGACAAATCATACTATAATATATGTATAGCTGAAAGTAAATCTCAACGTGAAATCTGTATATAAAAATTCATATTTTTCATAAGTCATTTCATCATATAAATATCAATAGTATAAATAGGAAAACCAACACAGGGTATATGTGCAATCACCCATGTACGTGTTGAGGAACAGCCTCTCAATCCCCGTACAAGCATTTTATGTTATCAATCAATTTGTACTCCTAGTACCACACACATGTAAGCACTTGCGCATTAGCGCGTCACACCCGAGCCCTTACGTAGTGGGGCCTTTTCCCCAAAATAAACATAAACGTAAGACAAGCTTGCACTAAGGTATTTACCGGACAATACCTCTGGAGTACAGTGCGTGTGACCCAAACATGTGAGACTTGTCCTACGGCCGTGAGACGGTACTACAACGTAGTGAAAGCATACCAAGTGTGTTTGAAAACATACATACATATATCATGTGTAGAAGTGAAGAATATCATATACTTCATAATTTCCCAAATATTTAAACGTTGCATAAATAGCATTCTCATCGGAGTCATATATTAAATACCAATATTTATGCATACCCGAAATCATAGGCTAAAACCATTTTATAATATATATCCATGTATATTCAAATCTCAAAATCATTTCATAATATATATATCCATATATATATATATATAAGCATGCCTCAAAAACATTTAAACTCATAATTATGTCAAAGCAATAATTATTTTCAAGCATATAACGGAATATTTTGTCAGAATCGGAATATTCCGTTAGCTTCTGTTAGACGGAATATGCCGACCCGAATTTGGAAATAGATCAGGTCAACGGGTTGGTACAGGGTCAACGGGTCGGGTCGACTCAGTCAGGGCTGCATCATGGCCGGTTTCTACAGATTTTGGGCGGAAAATGTATAGGGTTCGTTTGGCTTCGTTACTCAACCAAATTTCGTGATCTTTATATCAAACCGAAGCTTACGAAGAGAGGAATAAGATTATACCTATTGAGAATCCAAAAACTAATCGGAGATGGACTCAAACAGATCAGAAACACACGGAACTCGCCGGAACTTCGCTGAAAACTGGGGAATGTTTCTTCTCTTCGATCTGCGTAAAAACTCAACCGTTTAAGGCGTATAATATACGAAAATTTATCTACTCAACGAGACCTATCTAATGGTAGTGGTCTAGAGGCTTACCTTTGCCGCAAATAGCGGGAAATTCGCTGAACAGCGGGGTCTCGTCGGAGTTCCATAGTTTGAACGATTTCGGTTTCCACTTTCAAGAGATGAGGACTGGGGCTTCGTTCAACAGAGAGGGAAGGTCATTGTGGTGGTCTGGGTGATCTGGATTTGATGAAATTTAACGAATTTTGGTTTGTGGGTGTGTGTGTCGCCGAGAAGAAGAAAAGAAAGTCGAGGAGAAAAATAGGGTTAGGGTTTTGAAATTGAAATTATAATTTTATTTAATTTAAATATTCTCTCAATTTTCTGGAAAGGGAAAAATAATTAATATAAAAGAAAATTTACAAAAATCTGCTACCAATGTGAAATTACTAAATCGCCCTTGAACTTTAAAGTCTCGTAGAATGTTCGTTCTAACTGCAAATTACGCTCCGCTTGTGCCCACGCGTTCGTATCCACGAGTGCTGTAAGGATAAGTTGAAAGAATAATTGATACTTGTCATGACGACAAAGTCAACAAAAGTGAACACTTGCCCTCTAGGGATATTTTGGTAATTTCACAACTATGCGCTGAAATTTTCATGGAAAAATTAGGGACAGGTTGGAACACAAACACACAACAAGAATCAACAAAAACAGTACACTAATTCTGATTTTAAATCATACATACATAAAACAAAAAACAAATCAAATAATAAAAACAAAAGTCGCACACAAATTTGAAAACAAGAAAAAAGATCGAATCAAAATTTTCCTACAAATTCTTCTCAAATTCAAGGTGCCGATGAGCACCTCAAACACGAAATCATAAAATCAAAAAATCGAATCACCAAATATTCAAAATATGAAGAAATATAAACAGAAACAAGTCAACCACTACAATTCAAAAACGAAAAGTAAACGAATAACAACAATTATTAAACAACGATAAATTCAATTGCGTGCAAACCTTGAATATAATAACGAAGAACTCCAAAAGCACAAAGAATCAATCGCAATGGAACTAAGAATCGATCGATTTCTCCAAAAGAAAATTGTCTCTCAAGAAATCGCTAGGAACTGAAAATTTTAACTCGATTTGCAGAGATCTAAGCTATTGAGCTCTGAGAAAATTGAATCGAGCACTGGGAATTTTGAACTCGATCGCACTATATATAAGAGTTAGTTGTGTGATGTCACACAACTAAAGGAAAAAAAATAAATTATTAAGGTACTTTTGATTAAAAATAAAATTTTTATGTCATTTTCATTAGTTTTTCTTTAATATAAGGGAAAGTTTTGTTTTGTTTACATTTTCGTTTTCATAAAAAGTATAAAATAGTTACAATTATTGGACCTTGGTAGCTAATTAGATATAGGTAAAATGGCATTCGTCAATCATGCAGCCATCACAGAAATGATATGGGGGTACACATCATTAGTTAATACGGTTAATTACACTAACCATTCCCTTATGCCATGATGCGCTACCAACATGCAGCCAAAGAGTTAAACGTCGATCGGGGCAGTTTCATACTCTCACTTATACTCAAATTATACATTCCAACTTATACTATAACACCTATACTAAGGTTTTTTTGTATTTTCATTAAACTCCTTGAGACTTTCGAAATTACATTAAGGGACATTAGCACCCTTAAGTTTAAAATTGATTTCACAAAACTTCATCTAGGGATAGGCATTTTCCTTAACAACCTGCCCAACCCACCCATAGCAGGTCGGTTTGGGTCGGGGTTTATGTTTACTTTTGTTTTTGGGCCTTAACCCACCCACCCGCCAAGTTGTATTACCAAAGGTTTATAAAATCCCTAGCCATGAAAACCCAACCCACCCGATGCATAGTATTAAAACAATCCTTCATCTTTAACACATGCCACATGGCATGCTCTTAATGGATGCAAGTTAGATCTTTGTGGTCTTTCCCACACCCTTGCATTTTGATTACTAAAATATCATTAGCCATTTTCCTTCTCCGAAACCCCCCAACTTCAATTATCTCGCCGTTGCATCCTCCATAGCCACCCTTTCTCGGAATAGCTAGCCACTCCATTAAATTTCTTCTAAGATTCCTAGTTTTCTATGCATCTTTGTTGACTCTTGGTTCTTCCAAGCTTCTTTGTCATCTTCAAGCCGCAGAATCCGCCCAACCCGAATCGAAACAAATTGAGTTGGGTGAGTCGGTGAACATGATTGACTGATCAGCAACGGTTTCATATATATGATATTCCGAGCATGTCGGCTTGGCCTATGGGTTGAAGGTAAACCCCGCCCAATTCACTCGATACCCAGCACTAACTCCATCTGCTAAAATTTCATCTGAAATAAATAACCCCTTCAAGTTTATTATTTTTTCACATAATCGTTCTAAGGTTTTAACCGTTACAGTACATAAATAAATTATGATGCCCCATTCATTGCAATTGCAGTGGCATCTGCTGGTCACCGAAGAATGCCCAACAGAGCATAGGCACTCCTGCAGTGAGGCTCTCCACGGTTGAATTCCAGCCGGTGCGTGTTAAAAATCCTCCCACTGATGGGTGGTTAAGGACTTGCTCTTGTGGGCACCAACTCGCAATGAGACATCTTTCTTTTGTTTCAGCCACAAACACTGGCGGCAAAAGCGCTGATTGGTCGATAACCAAATCAGGTCTAATTACCCAAAAGAAGGGAACCTTGCCGTTTGCAAGTCCCCAGCCAAACTCGACAAGATGTTCAGGTGTTATAACTGTTATACTGCCAAAATTCACATACACAACAGAGTTTGGCGCCTTAGTGTTTAACCACTCTGAGGCATTCAGTTTCTTCTTTCCATAGACTGTATCCACTTTTCAAGGGGTGTTCTGGTATTTGATTGAGATGTAATTGAAGAGGGCCAATTGGATAAACAAGTGGAAGCATAGATGAGAGCCTCCAAAACATCTGGCTCTAAGGCATCAAAAGAATGAAGAACAACCGCTGAAGCTTCATGAGCTCTATCGGTTGATTCCATCATGAAGTTTAACATGATGTCATCGGGATCTGAAGTCCGAATAAAGGTTGGGAGCTCCCTTAAACGGATGTCTTTCATTCCTGGAATCCAATCTATAGCCTTTTCCAAATAACTATTTGTCAAGCAGTTGTCATCTACAACACGAAAAATTTCATTTCCATGCCTAGAAATAAGCACATAAGAGTTAGAGACAAATTAAACAATTGCTTGAAATGTTGTATTTATGTCACCTTTTAGTGGTGCCAGACCCTTTTCAACCAAAGCACGAAATAGAGAACGTCCATAAAGCTTCATGCAGCAATAGTGTAGAACAGCACCATAGGGACTTCAATCTCTTCTGCAGCTGTGATTGTGAACGGGGACATGAAACCATCTGAAACTATGCAAGTTGCAGGAGGATTAGTGGATGTTGATATGGCATCATTGTTGAGTTTCGTTTGTAGTTCACGAAAGGGAGCCAACAAATTTCGTTTTCTGATTGAATCACAAAGCAATGGGACATCTTGGGTGGTATCTTCATCTGAATCTGGCAGGCCGTCTGGGATAGCTTCGAACTGGAAGTCAGGCAAGCCATCAAGAGCGTTCAACTCATCTGCCATTGCATTACGCCACTCAGGAAATTTGTCGGCCTCGCTGAAACAAGTAGAAACAGAACAATCCCCATAATGAGCAAATTTGGAATTAGGTTTAAGATTACCAGCTTTACTCCGAGTCACCATATGGGATGAGCATTCAAATCTCCTACCGCAGACGTGGTGGGGAGAGGTGGAGGTATGATTTCGTGGGCTGATGAGCATGATTCTAGCTGTCTTGTCTATCAAAATATTTACTTCACTTATAATCTACTAAATGGTTAAACATTTAAAATTATTCTGATAATTTATCAGTATAAACGGATTATGTGATATAGAAAATGTGAAACAAATAGATAACAGAAAGTTCTCAGGCCACACTCCTGTTAGCCATGAATAATAGTCGATCAATATATGGAATTATTTGAGTTATATGGATTCTTCACTTCTTCTATCATTTTGTGGTACAGAATTACTTCTCTTTTTGTTTTTTTATGTTACTAAAGTATTTCATTACCAACTCAATTTTCATTGGTTTTATGCACTTATTCTTCTATTCGTGTTGAAATTGTTGGATTTTTTTATCTAAATTTTGTAGGAAAACTTCAATATTATATTGTATCTTGAGAATTTAATTAGTATTAAATATTGGAACATTAAGATATATTTCATCACGCTTCAAGCTAGACAAAATTCAAGATGGTGGTAGCAGGCTAAACATATATTACTTGTTTATTGAACCAAAAACATCTAAGAATGCAGTACATGAATGTTTTCTCACATCTTGTTAGCCAGATGATTATCATTTGAGGCTATGAACAACAACGAAAAATCATCAATAACGATATTGTTATAGATGACATCTAGCTTCTCCTTAATAGCACATGATTCACTAAATTGTCGAAGTTCTTGGATGAAGAACCGTGAGGACTAGTAGCTTCTTCTGCAAGTTTCTTCCACTCCATGACCTTATTTTTCATCATCTTAGCCTTCTCCCCCTCCATTAATTCTTTGACAAGCTTTTC